>PGCI01000173.1:0-196311 GCA_002873125.1 Puccinia coronata f. sp. avenae | reverse complement strand
TCAGTTAAAGCTTATTTTTCACTTCTGACCATTTTCTGTAAAATTGGGTATATGTTTTGCCCATCCCAATTTTACATTTTCTTTCTGGGCAGAGTTGCAAATGTTTGTAGTGATTGCATATATGCATTTCAATCAACAAGGTTAACCATTTTCACCTCTGGCAGGATGAAGATTTTCATCACCACTCATCAACCAACTTAGAAGAAGCACAGAACACTTGGATCAACACTCCTCACTACTCAATCACACAGGTCCCATCATTTCCCTACGTTGTTGTGGTCATCTGGTGTCATCTGATTGAATAGTAAGCAGGTTTTCCAACTTCTCCTTCTTCAAAGTTCTTCTTGAGCTTTGATCTTATCATTCCTCTTTCCTCTTAACCTTAACCTTCTTCTTCTCTTCTCCCATAGAGAATCAAACCAATAAAAACATCAAATAATCAATAAAAGCTTCATAAACATTCATCTTTGTTGCTTCTGTGGACTGCAGCTTAAATCCACATAGGTTTCCTGATAAATAACCTTTGCCAGTTTCTGTTGGCACTAAAAATCCAGGCATGTCTCTGACTGTACCCTCTCTGTTTCCTCAAGAGAGGAGGCGTAGAGTTTGCTCCGCTTAAACCCATCTCCTTTAAAGGATTGAAAAGCTTAATTCAGTCTAAAAAGACTTCTATCTTATCTTCTTTCTTTCTTCATTTCCTTTCCTTTCCTTCCCTTTCCTCTCCTCTAGTTGTATTCCTCCTATCCCTCTGGAATTCAACTAGTGCCCCCAACTCTTGTGTCCTGCTGTCACTGTAGAGACTCAGGCTCACAATCAGGCATGTAGAATTCTTCAAAGCAAAACACTAAACAGCTTCAGGTGCATCTTTTTTCTTTCTTTCCCCATCATTGGGTTATAGGCACTTCACAAACTTGAATACTTCTCAAGATCCTTATGAGAACTACATAGAACCTGAGTACAACAGCTAGCGTTCTGAATAAGTTGGGATTTCTCTCACAAAATGAGCAAAACCATTGACTGTTTTCTCAGTTGTTGTTGTCGTTTTTTTTTTTTTGGGGGGGGGGGAGGGTCTTTTTTCATCTCTTTGTTCTGTACATACATTAAAATTTAGGTTGACGTCATTTCTGTTTCTACAGCATATCCCATTTTTCTTGCGGAGTTGGGGGACACCCCCGGACCAAGTTTTTCTTCAAAAAAAGCGCCACACAGCCTGTACAGCCGGACGTACAGGCCAAGGGAGTCAACTGGCTCCCTACCAACAATGCAACTGATCCAATCCAACCCAATACTTGCCTTTTTATTGGGATTGGATCTTTTGGCCAATACCTGGTTTTCTCCAACCAGTGTAGCGTATTGGCCGTCCAATACAATACAAATGTATTGTATTGGAGGTCCAATTCCAGGAATACCAACCAAATACATCACCTATCAGGGTGGTATCAGAGGGCCAATACCCTATTTTTTGCTTCTATGTATTGGATCACCAACATCAGGCAATACTGATACACAGTATTAAGAGAAACAACCAATACGATACACACCCAATACTGATACGTGTATTGTATCAGTTGCATTGTTGTCCCTACACAGGCTCTGCAACTCACTGCGGGTGCAAGCAACAGTGCTTGGGCGGGATGGGCCAGGGGTAACCTTGCAAGAGGATTACAACGGTGATGGTCCTGTCAGCCTCTATGTTAGAGTTATCTGGGTTGCACTATGAGTGGTGATCATTGAGTTTGAAGGTTAAGGTTGAGGAGCAAGGGATTCTAAATTAGAATCAAGGAGGTAATTAGCTTTGGCAAGCTTTCTTCTCAATCCAGAATCCTAGAAGGAAAATGAGAGGGAATTTTAGGAATCAAGCACTTAGAATCTTCCTGACTAAAGTCAGGGAAAGAGGGGGAGTGATATAAGTGAACACACTTACTGAGACAAGGTTTCTCCAAGAGAGGGGGAAATCTTCAAGGTTAACAACACCAGGCAGTTGACACAACAAAGCTCAGGCAATCAGGTAGAAGATGAGGATCAAGATTCAGAGGTAAAGATGATATTCTGTGCTAAGGATATCATGTAATAGTACTGAAGTTTTGATGCTGGGTAAAAATGTCTCAGGGAAGGAAAAAGTTACTGGGAAGGGTGAGTTAAATAGTGAAGAAGGGGAACAAGGTGAAGGTGTCATTGACTGATCAATGGTGTCATCACTGCTGGGACATTGTGTCATAGTGATCAGCCATGAGGTCATGATCAGTAAGATGGGACTTTGTATTAAGATCAACCAAGGAGGATTTCATCTTCAAATAAGGCCAAGGAATACATAAAGGTGACATAATAATGATATCATGTGTGTGTCTTGATTTATTATGATTTATGGAATAATATTTGCTCATATAATGAGACATAATAAATAATAAAATAAGTGAAATGTGGGCCTTTTGTAAATGGTACACCTTATTGTTAATTCTTGTTATCTTCACTAGAGTTTTGGGAGAAAGTGTATACTATGTATATTCAACAGGTAGCTGAAAATCAGCTCTACAATACTAGAATATAATATTGAGGGATATTCTTCATCTGAGGCTTGTGTAATGTTAATAGTGTTTGTACAATGTAGAATTATAAAGAAATGTGTGTGTATGATTATTCTAAAGTGATTGCAGCTACTTGATAAGGTATGTTGATATACCCTCTGTGGCTGACAGGTCCTATCCCTCCAGTCCCAAAAACAAAAAAGTTAGCTTTTGTGCTCTGTTCCATACAGGCCTGTATGGCCCCGTGAAAATGTGTATGGCCCAGTGAAAATGTGGTTTTAAAAGAAAATAAATAAAAAAATGAAGCCAGCCAACTCCGCAAGAAAAATGGGTTATGCTGTATCAAATATATTTATCATGAAATAGATACATATCTTCCAAAATCAGAAAAAGATTTTTTTTAAAAAAAACATTGATAATACATGTTATTCCATTTGTTTTTTTTGTGACTCTATTTTGAACTTTTGTAATACATGCTTTTGGATTGAATGGAATTGAAAAACTTGACATTATGCCTTCCATTTCTTAAAATATTGTTTTCAAAAAAGTTCTGGATTATCATTGAAAAAAAGGGGTACAAATCTCCTGGGTATCTTGCAATGATTCTATTGTAGACTTGCATGAATTGTTGAATAGTTTCATCATGCTTTCTTAAACATTTTTGAAAATTGGAAAATCTAGCTTTTCCTGCACTACTAAAACCAGCTTCTCTTTTGTGGTACTTTGTTGAATAATGGTAGCATGCTTCTAGAAGTTGTTCATTCCTTATGGAAAGAAACAACAATTTAATCATATCCTCTGATTTTTCTTGAAGTGCCACTCCATGTAATTCTGGGGTATTTTCATTCAAGAAAGGAAGTAGATGGTACCTACAGCCATATTAATGATCATCAGATTTTCTTTGCAGTGGGTAAAATTAGGGGGTATCAAATTACAAATGGTACATATCCACTTACAATTTCTTGACAATCCCAGGATACATTTCTGTTTCAATGAATCCTAGGAAATAACAGATTGAAATCTGCATCATTTCTTTCAACGGGCACATATTGTTGGAGTTCATTTGAGGGTGATTTTGAATCAGAATGATTAGTTCTTCAAGTTGATTTGTAAGATAATCTAGATGAATCAAGCTAGGACCACTTCCAAGTTTTTCATTCTTATCTGGACTAGAGAGGCTTGAGTTTTTGGACTGTTGATGGAAATGCCTGAGTTTTGAGTACCTTTCAGAGGAGAAGTAATGCAAGATGTTTTTGTCTTCCACTGTGGAAAAACTCAAACTGAGAGCATTGCTCTTGATGGAATCTAAAAGGTACATAAAGCTAATTATATTACATTCTTCTTTTCCCAAAGCTGTTTTATTTGATTTCATGAAGGCAAAAACCAAATCCATCAATACTCAAACTTGAATCATGTATTGGAAACATACAAAACAACCAGAAGAAAGAAGAGGAATCACTCACCTGAAAAGAACAACATATCTGGTGTGGTGTAAGTTTGAGTAAGTTCATGTAAATCATGAGTAAATTTAGTAAAACTGTCACTAATTGGTCCTTGATTTATTTCAGAGGCAAAGTATACCACTTCATCCATGATCTTATCATCTTGAAAGATGCTTTTGTACTTTTCCTGACTGATAAATTCATTTTGAACCAAGAAATCAAACATTTTGAAGACATATTCCCAAGCCAATAAGGGCTTATAGACTTCTTTGACATCCAGGGGAGGATCTCTCAATTTGTCATTGTACTCTGTCAGCAACTTCTTGAGATCCTCCAGAAATGAGTCCATGAATGCTATCAATGCCTTTTCATAGATTTCTAAGGCCAACTCATCAGGAAAATTTGAAACTTTCTCTTTCAATTCTTGCTTATCAAATACAAGTCTGATGAGTCTATCTTGAAAACCCCTTTCATTGAGAGCTGAAAGCCTCAATATCCTCAATCCTATCAATAATGAAAGATTCACTTGCAATTTTTGAAGCGTCTCCCTTCCTATCTTGGGTAGCATACCATATTTAGTTGGGTTATTGCTTTCCAAAAAATCAAACTGTTTCTCCAGTTCTGTCTTGTAATTTGAAATTATACCTGCATCCTTGTAAAGCAATTTAAGCTTCTCTGCAAATTTAAAGGAAATTGTCTCAGTCTAACCCTTGAAAACATTGTTGGGAAGACTGCTCACTTTGGCTTTCAGTGGTAGCCCAATTTTTTATCAAATATGAACCTGAAAGGGGAAAAGTGTGTATCAGCTGCATGATCATCTAATCAGAAAACATGCCTATGGAGAGAACAGCCCACGCCTTTCAGAGGCTGTAGCTCCTGCTTGTGGATTTGCTTTGACTGCAGCTTCAAACTGCTTCTGGCGATATATGAGCTCTTCTGGAGAGGTGACAATTGTGTGGGGGACTCTCCTTATTTTGGGTATCACTTGAATATGTTGTTCCGGGGTTGAATATGATTCCAAACAAAGTCAGCAAAATACAATAGAAATGATTGCAGGAGTCAGCATTTGAAAAATGAATCACTACCCTCAAATTCGGGAACACGTCCTTCCCCTTCATCATTCTGAATGAGCTCCATTGGAGTATGAAGAGGCTTGTTCTGAATGGCTGGTATTGCTATCAGCCACAGAATTAATTGGAAATGCATTATTGGAAAGATGGAGGAACCCTGTACAATCTTGGGGGATGCTGTGGAAGCAGTGGCCAGGTAGACACCTATCCGTGGCTGGCTTTGTAACAGAACGAGGCAGCAGCATTGAAAACATTATTGGGAAGGATACCAACAATAAAGCATTGAGACAGGTTTCAAGCTAGTATGTATTGAAACTTGTCCTCCTCATTCAGGCAGCAGAGCGGCTTGAGTTAGACGTCACCAGCCCTGCGCTCAGGGTGAGTTTGAGTATAACCCGGTAGACTTGATAAACGTGAGATGATCAAGGGTTAGCCCCTCACACTGCGCAGCTCGGGTAGCACGCTGAAGAACGTTTGAATTGTGGTCCTGCTAGACAGCCTGGCAAGAATGTTTGACTTTTGCGTAGTCCTGCTACACAGCCAGCTCAACGGCTATAAGGCAACCGCAGCCTGTCCCTAAGATACCCTTTCCAAAACCTTTAGCGGGTTGATTTTCTTCTATCTATCTGCGGCTGCAGAATAGCAGCATCATATCTGAGAAGCCAGTTTGAATCCTCCGGTGAAACATTTTCTCTCCACTTTCCAAGGCCGCTCTATGTCCCATCTTACTATACGTTTTGGCAAGCTCCATACAAAGAAACACCATACAAGTGATCGAGTGAAGGCCTGGTTGAATTGTATGGATTACAAACGGCCTTGCAGATGCCAATCAACCCGAGAGAGGTACAAGTGGTGCTCCTAAAAGGTGCTGCAGCAGTGCCATATACCACTGCCCGGTAGTTTTTTGACTGCGCAGGCGGTTGGGTGGTTTTACCAATAAGCTGGGCGACCTGCTGCAAGTTTGACTTCGCCTGACAGCTACGATACCTAGCAATTTGTATAGTCAAGATCTTCATAAAAAAAGGGATATGGTTTTATAATAACGGTATATTAAATGAAGCTTCACAAAATGAGTTTTCCTTATTTGATGCGAGGAAACACCCCATCAGGCGAGACTATGTAGTCCAATCTGCGGTCATGAGCCTGGGTGGGTATATATTCCTCTTCGGACAAGAGCAGTTGTTCTCGCAGACAAATGCCGACCAGGATGGGCAGATTCTTCTTCTTTTTGTTCTGCTCGTGATCTGCTGGATCAGTGGATGAAGGTTGGAATCCTGGCCAGTTGAACTCGTTGTTAAGGTATTCGTCGTAGTATCCTTTTCCGTGGCCGAGTCGATTCCCGTATCGATCGAAAGCCAGACCTGCCCATAGATTGCGTCTGAGTTAGTGTTCTGCAATTCGCCGTGTCCTTTGATGATGAATTAAATTACCTGGTAGTAAGATCAGATCCAACCCCTCATCCTGAGCTTGTGTTTTGTCATATTCGCAGTGGTAGCAAAAATAAGTCAAATTCTGGAGTACTCCGCTGAATCGTTCAAGACTCGTGTAAATCAGAAAGTGGCTTAGGTTGAGAACGAACCATTTTCAAGACCGGATATCTTGTCAGGATCGAACTGAAAGACCTGGGGAGAAGTGGAGGAAGAAGAGAATGATACAGGAACCAAATCGGTCTGGAATGCTTGCCAAGTCTTGAGTTCAAGCATTTCCATGCGATGGGTGCCCGTCTTTTTCTGATCGTGGATGTACGGCAAGAACACTTTCTTGCCTGCTTTTTTCCAGGCGCCCAGAGGACAGTTCATCGACGAGAAATATACCAGAGGAATACGGGTTGTTGAGATGGGTTGTTGAAAGTGGAGATTGGTGAGTGCCACTCTTAATGTGTTTCTGGTCCTAAAAAATAGGAAGACACTCAACTGGTTTCGAGCAAGTTCTTGATGATCGAATCCGTCGGCAATTCGGCCGAGCTCATTGACTTGTAACAACTCACTCGGCGAGCATCGAGGTAGGGAGTGAACGACTTCAAGTGTTTTAGGACCTCGTCTCCTGAAAAATTTTCAAACAGCAAACAGTCAGTCTATTTTCCAAAAGAGAAAACTAAAGAACGAAATAAAAATCAAGCTGGAAGTCGAGAACATTGCAACCTTGCACAGCCAAGGATTCAGGGGAGATGTGCTTTAGTAGACTTCGGACCTGGCGACGGATGAGCAGTTTCTGTCGGCCGATCGAGGGCGGAGCCTCGTACGTTAATGGCCGGCCCGAGCTGATCGCCGAAGAGGCAAAGCGAGCCACCGATGATCGATTGGCCATCGTCGTTCTCCTCCGTACACACTATAGTGTTCTACTCACTGCATACTCTCCACTTCCAAGTTGGCTGGGCTCTGCTTTGACCTAAATTAACTACTCCCCTCGGTGCATCCCATCCGCACTCTGTTGCTCAACACCTCCATTCAATGTTCATCGCGCTTCTGCGTCAAGCTCATCCCGCTCATATTTCTGGATTCTTGGACTGGAATGAGGCTATGTCACACTGATGAGGCCCGATGAGGCCCCAAGGCCCATTGGGCCTGTATTCATGTTATATTTTCCATACTAGTACTACACCACGGGTGCACTTTGGTGTCCCTGAGACCGCCTGGGACAGAGCACAATGTCAAAATGATGTCCCAGAGGAGTCCATATCCCTTTAAAAAAGGAGATCCTCCACCACAACAGGTCTAAGCCTGTCTAAGCTGCATCAGACATCACCTGAGAGCGTCCGCGCCAGTCTCTAGTTTACATAGTCCGGACTCCGGCCGGGGTCTCAAGAGAAGTCAATGGTTCAGAGGTTATACCCCCATAACTGGGATATGAACTGATATGAATCCAACAAACAACGTTGAGCCAAACATCAACATGAATACATAATATTAGTCCGGTTCACGACCCGCTGGTTTCAGCTTGCTGGAATTTATGACCCCCTGCTTGTTTTTGTATAGTTTATGCATGGTTGTTCAGCGTGCTGTGCATCAAAACTTGCATAATGGTTGGGATCACTCACCCAAACCTTGAAGCATCATGCAAGGTCCAATTTAAACTTATGACCTGCATGTTGCTGATGCAGCAATAAAAAGCTGCTAAAATATAGCATAAACAGCGGGTCATGAACCGGACTATTATAATGTTTTTGCAAGAAATCCTCACATGATCATGTATACTTTTCATGCTAAACATGAGCATGCAAGAAATCTAGATATCCATAAAATACCCTCCATTTGTATACTGGGCAACATGCCTACATGTAAATATATGAATCCATATGAAAAGATATGCATCAAAAGAATCAAGAAATGTTTCCTTGGAAATTGAAATGAAAATGTTATCAGAAATATAGAAAGTCAATCCAACTAATGTCTTGGTTTTCAAGATAATTGACTGTTTGATAAAAAATATTTATGTTGAGCAGAATTAAAATGTGCTAAATGTTCTGGGCCATTTATTAAGATGTCTCCTATATATTGTTTAATTTGTCTTGAAAATAAGGAGGTAATTGCTCCTGGAGTTAGTTGAATAAATCTATCATACTTTCTCAAATATTTTTCAAATTTTAAGAATTCAGATTTTCTTCCTCCATGTTCACTTTCAAGCTTATCTAGAAAATGTGAACACATATGGAAAAGTTGTTTATTCCTTATGGAAAGAAATATAAATTGTATGATATCTACTGATTGTTCATGGAGTTCTGATCCTTGTAGTTGTGTGTTATTTTCTTTCAGGAACGGAAGTAAATGAACACTGTGCATAAAGGTTTCAGTGAACATTGTTCCCAAACCACTATCACCCCCCTTCTTTTAAGGATTTTCAGAGAATTACTCACAATTTCTTGTTCATCCCAGGATAACATTCTGTTTCAACAAATCCTAGAAAATAAAAAATTGAAATTCTCATACTTGCTCTCAAACAATAATAATACTGATCATCATTAGACATCATTCACTGCGTGCAAAACTGTGTCATGAACACAGTACAGGTTACCCTGTCCCGCATGCGTGACATGACACGGGGCACCTGTAATTTTACAGGTTGACCTTTCATGCAGGGAACCTGCATGCCAGCTGTATCACATGTCACGTGCGCAGTCACTGTGCACAGGGGTTCACAGGCCTGTCAGCTTCATGACAGCTGCATGACTTTCTGTCATGTAATCTGTGCGTGTCATGGCACGCGGGTGTTGCACATGAATTGTTACAGGACTGTGTAACCTGTAGCACATTCATGACACCATTTTGCACGCGGTGATTAGGGGGTATCAAATATAGGCAAATCCACACTTATGTAATTGACTGGTTTTCAAAAATCCACCATTTTGAAAACCTGTTGGTTGTTCATCAATCACCATTTTGGGTCCAGTAATGAAGAAAAAGATTTTTGAATAATTGACTGGTTTCTAATTGTGGATTTGGTATATTTGATGCCCCCTATTATTGAGTGATTTTGAATCATAATAATCAGTTTTCTGATGTGATTGAAGTGCATCTGGATGACTGGAACTGGGATGAACCACTTCTACACTTTTAATTATGTTAAAGCTTGATTTCTTATGTTGATTGAAGAATTGGATGTCACGGTGTTCAGCACATAAAAATTAACAGGAAATATTACTGTTTTCCTTTCTGGCTCTATATAGTAAGTCAGCATTTCTCCTTATTTCATCCAAGAGGTACCAAAAGCTGATTGCATTTACTTCTCTTTTGCCTAAGGCTGGAAGATTTGATTTTAGGAAAGAAGAAAATGATTTCATGAGTTACTCAATTTTCATTGAAACTGAATGAAACCTCTACATATGTTAAAGAGAGAGCAAAATGGATATACTACCTGAAAAATATCTGGCATCTGGTGTGTAGGTTTTGGTAAATTCATCCAAATCATGTATGTATCTATCAACATTGTTTCTGATATCTTTTGGATGCAAGTAAGAGGTAAAAACTGTTAACCTATCCATAATATTCCAAGGGTCAGCCTTAAGGCACTCCATAAATTTACTCCATGCACTCCAAAAGTGAGTGCATATGGAGTGCACTCCCAACATTTTTGGAGTACAGACCCCTGTACTCCAAGGTCAGTTGAGTGCGGTACCTAGGACTCCAAATTAATTGGAGTGAGTCATTGTGCACTCCAGTGGCCACCAAAAATGATGAGTGCATGGATGATTCACTCACGCATGTTTGGAGTGCATTGAGTCAGCACTCCCTTTTGAGGTTTTGCCTCCCCAAAAAGGGAGTGCAGTCCCTGGAAAAGTGCAGGCAGGGAACTCCGCACTCACCCTGCTCGGCACATGTAAACCTCATTCCGCAAGCCAAACACACCCTGCTCATCAAGCACGTAAAGACTGTACTTGGCAAGTTGGCAAATAACACCATGCTCTGCAAGCAGACTCACTGCTTGGCAAGCATGTAACCAACTGCCTGCCAAGCATAAACACTGCTTGGCGTACACACTGCTTGGCAAGCAGTTTACACACTGCTTGGCGAGGAGGTCATAACCTGCTTGCCGGGCAGACTACACACTGCTTGGCAAGAAGTTACACACTGCTTGGCAAGTAGGTCATAACCTGCTTGCCAAACAGGCTACAACCTGCTTTCCGAGCAGACTACACACTGCTTGCCAAGCAGACTACACACTGCTCGCCAAGCAGTCTACACACTTCTTGGCAAGCAGTCTACACAGCCGCGCGAGTTTGTGAGTTTTGACCTCGTCACCTGGACGATACAGTCACTCAGGGGTCGCTTGACCAGCCCGGGCGCCCCCATGACAGCACCTATGGGAGCGACACCAGGACAGAATTATTGCCGCCCAATCAACGTCTTGGGTCCCAACCACGTCATTTAGGGGCCAATATGACGGCCCTCACTTCTTATGGTCACATTGTTGTCATTGTGACCCGGATAGCTTGCACATTCAATTCTTGCAAAGTATGTCAGAGCAATTCACTCAACGTCGTTTGCCCAGAAAGGTGATTTTCTTTTGTCTTTTTTTTGGCTAAAAAAATGACTTGTCAAAAAAAAAGTCAAGTGAGCATCGTAAATCATTGTATTTTTCAGAACTAATCTTGGTTGTCCTTGCTGCTCTCCAGATGGTGGGTGTCTGAATGGCAGTCCGTGACCAGATGTGCCATGATCATGACGGACAAGGCCCATCCCTGGGTTCGAGTCCGGTGTCCGCTACAATCACAGTGCTTTTGTGGCTTTGTAGCCAGCCCACCTGTATTTACCAGCTGATAAATGCATATATGTCGTCGCAATGGCGCCTGATCATGACCAGAAAGGACGCAACGCAGGCGCAAGCTTGACGCTTGGTTGTGGCGTCAGCGCGCCGGTCTTACTCACGGCGTCCTTTGTGGCGCCCGCAAGTGGCCGGGTCACCGGCACGGATTTGTGACATCACATTTGCGCGCAATTTGTCCGGCCGTGTACACACTGCTTGGCGAGCAGTCCACACACTGCTCGGCGAGAAGGCTGAAACCTGCTCAACGAGCAGGTTATGACCTACTTGCCGAGTGCAGCCTGCTCGGCGAGTAGGTAATGACCTGTTTGCCGAGCAGGCTACACACTGCTTGGCGAGTAGGTCATAACCTGCTCGCCAAGCAGGCTGCAACCTGCTCGGCGAGCAGGTTGTGACCTACTCCCCGAGTGCAGCCTGCTCGGCAAGCAGGTTATTACCTACTCGCCGAGCAGGTTGCAGCCTGCTCGGCGAGCAGGTTATGACCTACTCACCGAGCAGTGTGTAGCCTGCTCGGCGAGTAGGTCATAAGCTGCTCGGCGAGCAGGCTGCAAACTGCTCGGCAAGTAGGTAATAACCTGCTCGCCAAGATGGCTACACACTGTTTGGCGAGCAGGTTATGACCTACTTGCCGAGCAGTGTGTAGTCTGCTCGGCGAGCAGTGTGTAGTCTGCTTGGAGAGCAGTTTGTAGTCTGCTCGGCGAGCAGTGTGTAGTCTGTTTGGCGAGCAGGTTATGACCTACTTGCTGAGCAGTGTGTAAACTGCTCGCCAAGCAGTATGTAGTCTGCTCGGCGAGCAGATTGTAGCCTGCTCGGCGAGCAGGTTGTAGCCTGCTCGGTGAGCAGGCTATGACCTACTCGCCGAGCAGTGTGTTAACTGCTTGCCGAGCATTATGTAGTCTGCTTGGCGAGCAGGTTATGACCTGCTCACCAAGCAGTGTGTAGTCTGCTTGGAAAGCAGGTTATGACCTACTCGCCGAGCAGTGTGTAAACTGCTTGCCAAGCAGCGGGTAGTCTGCTCGGAGAGCAGGTTGTATGTGACCTGCTTGGCAAGCAGTGTACAGTCTGAGAAGAAACTTGGAGTGCACTCTAGTGCACTCCAGTCTACCCTTCCCGCAGGAGTGCAAAGCCAATGCCTCTTCAGTAGAAATTGGAGTGAAGTCAACTGCACTCCATTTTTTTTGGAGTACATTGGACTGTACTCCCCTTTTTTGGTTGTTTTTGGAGTGCTGCGGTTGGTACTACATAAAAACTGGAGTTCACATGGGAGCACTCCATATTATTGGAGTACAATATTGCAGCACTCCAATATTTTTGGTGTACCGGTCCACCACAGCCAAAATGTTGGAGTGCACATAGTAAATTTATGGAGTGCCTTAAGGCTGACCCTTTTCCAATCATTGAATATGCTTCTGTAGTATTCCTGACTGATAAATGCATTCTGAACCAGAAAATCTCATGTTTTGAAGAAATAATGGAATGCAATTTCTTTCTTAAAATTGCAGCTGGGGTATTCTATAATAAACTGTTTGAACTTGTTGAGAAATTTGTCCGTTATGTCTACTTCCTGAGCTTTTTCAAAGAGGTCCCTGGCCAGGTCATCAGGCAAATGTGAATTATTCTTCTTCAATGTTTTCTCCCCAAATAGAAGCTCAATCGGTTTATCACGTGAAACCCTCCTTTCCAGAGATGAAAGCGTCAAGAACCTTGATCCCTTCAAATCAGAAAGATATTTTTGGGACTCTTCAACCCTATCCCATGCCATCGCCACTTCCAAGGAGAATTTGAATGGGCCACTATGCTTCAAATTTCTATAATGCCTTTCCAGTTCTCTGGCATAGTCTAAAATCTTCAATGAGTCCTCTTTTAACAACTTGAGCTTCTCTATGAATGTCAAAACTTGTCTCAGGTTACTTCTTGAACACGTTCTTCAGGGAAAAGGCTTACTTTGGTTCTCCACGGTACCCCAGTTTTTTATTAAATATGACCCTGAAAGATGGAGTTGTATCAGCTGCATGATTTGCTCTCTTCAGAAAACTCAAATCTGCAGAAAAAACAGACACCTTTCATCCTCCGTAGATCCTGCTTGCGGGTTTGCCAATACCGCTATTTCGAACTGCCTTTCGCGATCCAAGAGTTCTCGTAGTGAGCCGTGAATCGTTTTGGGGACTCTTCGTATTTTGGGTATAACTGATACATCGTTCAAGGGTTGGATATTCCACAGAAAATCAGCCAGGAAAGATTGGGAGTCCGTAGTTGACCGAAAACTATTCATACTCAGTTCTCTGGCAAACCTCGAGGCCTAGCCGGCGCTCCGCAGCAGGAATTTGTGTCAAGTTTGGACACCAATCACAGCGTCATGAGCTTAGCGTCTCCCCTGCGTCTTGAAACACTTTTCAAAAAGTACTTTTCATGGTGGGGTGGTCAACCGCTGTATTCCCGCCGCAGCTGCCATATGAATTTGAAGAATGCTTGCCGGGGAGTTTGAGCGAGCAAAGCCTGGTTTTTCTGGCTTTAACTCGCCCGTCGTACCTGCAGGATTATACATAGGTACATGTAGTTCTCCCTGCTTCCTGTATGAATGAGAAGAGGAAGAGCCTTCAATGCTAGCCGTGGGCCCGTGTTTTCCGCATCAACGGCCCGCATCCCGTTCACTCAGTCTGACCCACAAGGAAATACACCACCGCTCGCCAAGCAAGGCTTCCGCCTCCTTCAGACTCCGGAGGCTTCCTTCAAAGACAAGGTAAATGACATATTCAGTGCATGTCGCGGACGCGTTGAAGCCGCGGTTCCCCTTCACATGGCATAACCCAGAAAAATTCTCACGCAGGGAGGTTGCCTCCGCGTAAGGCACGTGCGCTTTTTCCCTCCCCGCAGGCAAGGGAGTCGCGTCCTGTCATGTCAAGATTGGCTTTTCAAGTGGTGCGCTGGGCCAGCCAGTTTACTGGCCCTCCAATAGCTATGGGCCTGTTGTATTGAGCTAGGTAACAATGACTTGTGGGTGAAACCCAGAAGAAAAAAAGTTGAGCAAAGCATCTAAAATGTTTTTGTACAAAATCTTGAAATTTTCAAGCATACTTTTTATGCTTGAAAATATCTTATGAGCATGTGTTGCAATCTGGATGTTCATAAAAACCCTCTATGTAAAATGGGCAACAACATGCCTCTTTGTAAGTATGTGAATCCCTAAGACCTATGAACAGATATGCATCAAAAGGATCAACAAATTTTTCCTTGGAAACAGAAAAGAAAAGGTTGTATTGTAAATATAAAGTCAATCCTATACTATGGTTTATTGATTTTCAGGCTAATTGATCTTTTGATGAAGTATATTTATGTATGGCAGAATTAAAACATGTTTAATTTTCTGGGCCATTTACCAAGATGTCTTCTATATGTCTTTGGATTGTTTCTGAAAATAAGAAGGTGATAGCTTTTGGGAATCTTTGTATAATTCTCTCATGAACTTCCATGAACCTTTGAGTGATTTCATCATACTTTCTCAAATATTTTTGAAATTTTAAAAATTCAGATTTTCTTCCCCCATGTTTACCTTCAAACCTATCTAGCAAATGTGAACACATATTCAACAGTTGTTTATTCCTGATGGAAAGGAATACAACTTGAATGGTATCTTCTGCTTGTGCATGGAGCTCTGATCCACGTAGTTCTGTGTAATTTCCATTCAAGAAAGGCAGATAAACAAGTCTAGATATATAAAGTTGATCAAACTTTGTTTCTAAAGCACTATTTATCCTTTCATTTTTTTCAGAATAGAATATTACTCACAACTTTTTGTTAATCCCAGGATAAAGTTCTGTTTCAATGAATCCTAGCAAATAACAAATTGAAATCCTCATCCTTTCTTCAGATGGAAAATGATAATCTTGATTATATATTGTTAACCTATGATGTTTCATCCAAATGATAAGGTGTCCAAGCTTATCTTGAAGCTTATCTGGATAACTCCAACTGGGATGAACTAGTTCTCCACTTTTATTCCTATGAAAGCTTGATTTCCCCTCTTGATTGAAGAATCTGGTGTGAAAGTAATCTTGAGATGAGCAGTAAGAGAAAATCTTTATTTTTCCCTCTCTAGCTGTACATGATTTGAGTGAATTTCTCTTGATGACACTTAAAAGGTACAGGAAGCTGATTTGATCCAATTCTCTTTTGTCTAATGCTGGAAAATTTGATTTCCAGAGGGGAAAAAAATATTTCATGAGTCATTCAATTGTAATTTGTCATTAATGTATAAAGCCTCTGAGTCCAGGAAAAAGAAAAAGAATCATGAATTACCTGAAAAATACCTTGCTTCTGGTTTATAGGTTTCAGTAAGTTCATCCAAATCATATGTATATGTGGTGACATCATTGCTGATATCTTCTGGGTGCAGCTTAGAGGCAAAAAGTATCACCACATCCATAATTTGACAATTTTGAAATGTGCTTCTGTATTGTAAATGACTGATAAATTCATTCTGAAGCAGAAAATCTAATGTTTTGAAGAAATAATGGAGTGCAATTTGTTGCTTATACAGTTCTTTATATATTGTATAGTAAGGAGGGTATTCAATGATAAACTTGTTAAACTTCTTGAGAAATTCCTCCATTTCTGCTTCATGTGCCTTGTCAAAGAGCTCCCAGGGCAAGGAATTGCCATCAGGCACAATAAATGAATGATTTTTTTTTTTCCTCCTCACATAAAAGCTTAATCAGTTTATCACGTGAAACCTTCCTTAGGAGAGATGAAAGCATCAAGAACCTCTCTCCTTTCAAAACAGAAATATATTCTTGACATTCTTGAAGTCTTTCCCTGGACATTTTCTCGATTGAGTAGTGTTGAAGTCCCTTGCTGACTTCCAAACCTTTCAAGTGCGTCTCCAGTTCTTTCGCATAGTCTAAAAGCTTCAGTGAATCCTTTTCAAACAACTTGAGCTTCTCTGTGAATGCAAATGATCATGTCTCAGGCCACTTCTTGAACACGTTCTTGAGGAAAAATGCTTACATACTTTGGTTCTCCACGGTACCCCAGCTTCTTATTAAATATGACCCTGAAAGATGGACTTGTATCAGCTGCATGATTTGCTCCGTTCAGAAAACTCGAATGTGTAGAAAAAAAAACAGACTCCTTTCATCCTCCGTAGATCCTGCTTGCGGGTTTGCCAACACCGCTATTTCGAACTGCCTTTCGCGATCCAAGAGTTCTCGTAGTGAGCCCTTAATCTTTTTGGGGACTCTTCGAATTTTGGGTATAACTGATACATCGTTCAAGGGTTGGATATTCCACAGAAAATCAGCCAGGACAGATCGGGAGTCCGTAGTTGACTGATAACTATTCACCGTTGAATTCTTCCTCTCCATCTTCCTCAATGGCCTTCAT
Source organism: Puccinia coronata f. sp. avenae (assembly GCA_002873125.1). Taxonomy (NCBI): domain Eukaryota; kingdom Fungi; phylum Basidiomycota; class Pucciniomycetes; order Pucciniales; family Pucciniaceae; genus Puccinia; species Puccinia coronata. The sequence continues at coordinate 179,637 of PGCI01000173.1, read as the reverse complement.
TGGCGATATGTGAAGCTTATTTCGGATGGCTGGGATTGAGATCAACCACAAGCTGAGCAGCAAACGGTAATGCATCACTGGAAAGATGCGGGAAAGCTATGATGTAGCTGGAGCAGACAGTGTGTGTAGCTGGGCACCTTTATTTCGTGGTTGAATTTACGACTTGATCCTAGGAACGATGCCGCAGCACTGTAAAAATTCCTTATATGTAACCGGACGACGGAAGGTCAAAATGAGACAGGTTTCGACACGACATGATACACTCCTTGATATATTTCTGTCCCCACATATACAGCGTCCTGAGTTTGACGTCACCGGTGCTGCTAATCAGGGTGGGCTGGTCAATGGTTAGCCAGCCGCAGCTGGGATACAATATTGATTGAAGACTGTTTGACTGATGGGAAAGTGGTTGAGCGAAGCTTTGTTTTTCCGGCTTTGAACTCGCCCGTCGTACGTGCAGGATTGTGTATGGAATTTTTACCTCCTTCCTTATGTTTGAGTGAGGATGAAGAGCCATTTTGTGCGTATCGACGTCCAGCATTCTGTCCACTGACATACCACACATCCACTTCAATGCTTCATGGAGCACGGGCGAGTATGTAGGCGAAGCCTCCCGTTAATTACGCCACCGTACAGAACATTTTTAGCTTGAGTCGTGGTGGCGTTGGTACACACCACCAAAAATCATGTTTCTCACTTGACTTTACAACCGTTTACTCCAAAAAAAACAGGCACCGGCCTTCTCGCGAATCCAAAAAAAAAAAAAGGACAAAAAAAGAAAAAAGGCAAGGAGAAAAAGATGACATTGTTGACTTTTACTGGGATCCAAAACAAGATATATATAGGATAGACGGGAAGCACGGGAGAGGATGAGGGGGGAGGAACAAGAACAGGCGAGATATCGACATATACAAACACACACGTACACCAGACGAGATGAAGAGAGAAACAAAAAAAAAATGGCATGCACGGGAAGAGAGAGAGAGAGAGAGGGTGCGTCTAACGGTCAGAGCGGAACCTCGAATGCTCGGTGTCGGGGTCATGGTCGGAGGGCGCGTCGCGGCTGGCGACGCTGTCGGAGCTGTCGATGCGTTTGTGGCGAGAGGACTCGACGAGCGTGTCGAGGTCTGACGAGCGGTTGTGTAGTCCGGGGTGCGTGGGAGAGTCGCTGGGGTCCTGGATGGGGGAGCGACGCGCCGGCGTGCCGGACCGGTACAGCTGCGCGTCGACCTGCTCGAGCATGATCTGCCGGGCGTGCGAAAGGTCAACAGCATCAGCCGACGCGGTGCGGCGCCGAGCAGAGAAAGAGAGAGAGGAGGAGCACTAACCGATTCGTACGGCCTCCCGTCCGCCCGGCTCCCATAACCCTCGCCATCAGCGGGCTCGCCGAGCCCCTTGGCGTCCCACACCTCTTCCTGCGTGTTGTCGCGCAGGTTGGTCCATTGTTTCTGGCCGACCCCGGGGGGAGAGGGGTTATGTGTGAGCTCCCACTCGTGATCCCGGATCCTCGCGTGGCCAGGATCTAGCCCGAACTGCACATAAAGTCGCGTTAAAAAACTTTCAGTTTATCCTCTGGTTCTGCTTCATGGGGAGTATATCTCTGATAAGTCACACGTACCGCCGCCTGGAAGTCCAGCCCATTGGTGCCCTTCGGCGTCGCGTGGCGAGACTTGGTGTACTCTTCCCCACGCATCCTGTCCACTAAGAATGTGATCCCCATCACGATATCGCGGCCGAAGTCCCGATAACTGTGAAAATCAGAAAAGTCAAAAATATAGGTCAGCAAGCGAGCGGATACACTAACCCGGTTTGAGGGGAATCACTCTTGAGAATGAAGGAAGTTCTTCCAGACGGATTTCTGACGGTTAATTTCGGAGCCTTTAATGAGTGCGCGATATTCGGTATATGGGCTGTTATACGTAGCGAGATGAGGCCGGGCGGGAGTCAGCCGGGAGTCCCCGCCTTGTGCGTGAAGTGAGAGAAATCAAGCGGGAGGGGGGACTCAACAAAGCGTAGAGCTGAAAGAGGGCCACAATGGCCATCTCGATGGTGGTCGCGAGGGCGTTGACGCCGTCGGCGATGTTAGTACGGGACCAGTACTCGGTAGCCTTGAAGAGGCCGATGTGGTCGAAGAAGGAGAGCAGAAAGCTCTGGTAAAACACGAGAAAGACGGCGATCCTGTTCGAGGCGTCCCGCGGCTTGTCCGTCAGCAACGATTCACACTCACATGACGGACGACCACGACGAGGAAAAGAGAAGGAGAATGAATTGAAATGCCCACTTGATCGACATGAACTTGCACGTCGGCCGGTGCCCCGCTAAGTCCTCCTGCGCCAGATGCTTGGTGATCAAAAGACCGTACAGCGCAATTGTGGTCGAGATGAAGATGGTCACGGTCAACCATAACTGTGCAACAAAAAAAGAAAATCAGTCTTTCTCATTTCTACTGAGTGTGGGGTAACGCAGTATGAATTTGTTTCTTACGTTGGCAAAGTGAGGGCTGTAGGATGAGGCGCAGAACACTTTCTGCGTGTCCGTGATCAGCGCCGTTCCCGAAATCACGGGCCGGAGGATAACGTACTGCAAAAGCAAAAAGGGGGTAGATGAGTGAGGTTGTGAGTGAGAGAGTACGCAAAAAAAAAAGAGGGGATGGGTACTTGGAGGACGCTCCATTTAGTGGCGATGAGGAAGTACGGTTTGGAAGGCCGGTATCTACACGAACCAGTCAGTGATAACGTCGCAGGGATTCGGATGACGACGATTAAGGTGTTGAAAAGGAAAGCAATGTACCGGAAACAGCAGAAGGGAAAGACCAGCGGGCTTTTCTCTTTCTGGCGCATCACTTCTTGCTGTTCCAGTGGTGAGCGGCCCACGTAGAGCAGACACAGGATCAGGAAAGACGCGAGCACGCAGCCCTCGTCTGTTTATATGCAATTTTGGGTGGTCAGACAAATATTTCGGCGTGATAAGCACTCGAAAGAAAAAAAAAAAAAAAAACACGCACATGTATCCCTAAATGAACGAGTGATCGTAATAAAGAGAAAAGCGAGATGAATTGAGCTTATGATTAGTTTTTTGGAATGTTGGAGAGGAAGCGAGAGGCGACTATAGGCGAGGCTACCTGACGACGGCAAAGTAGACGTAATGGCGGTAGTAGCGGTAGGCGAAGAAGGAGCTGATGGAGTAGATGGGGGGCATGAGTAGGATGCGGACGATCTGGCGCTGTTCGAGGGGCTTGTTGTAGTTCTTGCAGTGGAGACTGTTCGGATGCAAGCGTATTATTACAGTCAGTGACTTGGCGCGTGTGCTTGCAAGAGTGTGAGGAGTCAGTACGGGTGGGGTGCTTACTATATGTTGGTGAGACTGGCGATGGTGGCGATGGATGCCATGACGCCCGCAGCGGCCTGCAATCAAGACGGGACGAATGGATCAGCATGGGGTGACTGCTTGCAGGCAAGATACGATTAGATACAGTGGGGCGTCTTACCCAGCCGATGTGATGTGCATCCCACTCCCTGACGTTCAATCCCTGGCAAGCAGATAGATGAGTGTTAGCTATGTCCACTCGTTAAGAAGCGATGATTTTTTGGAGTATGAGCTCCATTAATTAAGGAACTAAAACTATTCACATACCTCGCGGAAGAAGCCAGCCCGGTCGATCTCCTCGTTGTTCTCCTCCGGACATTCGTACCCGTCCGCCCACGCTACGCACAGCGAGTAAATGACCACGAGCCCTGGTATCATCATGGTGCGCATGTTCCAACTTGAGGGGAGTCCTGTTCGAGTGGGATTGGTTTCTTATATATCTCCCAGTTGTTCCACTCGTTGCTGCCGTTCTCCCCGTTGCGCGTTGCTTGTGAGTGGTTGTTGCTGATCACTAGTGGCTGTCAGTTGTGAGTGTGTTGGCAATGGCTAATCTCCTTTAATTTAGTCCTCAAATTCAATCAACTCTGAAATTAAGAGAACTCCAATTTTTAAAGTCAGCATTAAGCACACACTTCAGTCACAGTCACACTAAATAGTCACAGTTACTACAATAATATACAACATAGTACACAACATTATACCTACTGCACCCCGGAATCCGGGAATCCGGTTACATCCTGTGAGTATCATGGACGTATCCGTGACACTGTCAGCGATCGAACCGGGGAATGGAACCAGCCAGAGGGAACCGAACAAGATGAGAAATCAAAAAAAAAACCATGATCAGCTGGATGGTCCATTTTGGATATTTGACAATCCGGAGTCTCTTCCCGTTGACACGTCTTGAAGTGGACCGGGTAACACTTTCCAGGGACTCTTGATCTCTTTCATTTTTTGGACCTCCATCACAGTGGTGGTGGTGTGGTGCCAGTCAAACCATACCACCTATGTGATAGTTACTTCCCCCTCGAATCACGTCAGATCACATCTGCTAGGATAGGCATTTCACTTTTCTGGTTTACGAGCCAGTCCTTGGTGATTCGCAAGCTGTTTTACGCGTCCGAATCCTCCAACAACGCTGCAGGCCCGGCGGCCCGGCTCAGGCTGGCGAGCCACAGAAGTTATTAATTTAAGGGGGGAGATCCTGGTCCGAACATCATCCGCAGTAGACTAATCGCGGAACAATTCCTTCAAAACAACCCAACTTATTCAACAATCTTTAAAACAACCCAAACACTTAAAAGACTCTTCGTCCGAACGCACGATCGAGCCCCAGCTTCGAAATACGCAGTCCTGAAACCTATAACACCCAACACCCAACCCAACATGCGACGTGTCCTGTCTTCCTGCATCAGTACATTGCCTCTTCTAGTACTACTCATGGCGATCCTCCTTGCGACCACCCCCGTGGATGCCGTTGGGATAGCAGGAGAGCCACGTGAACGGGCAGGAAATCCATGCTGCGCCATTGAAAGCAATTAACTTGAAGAACCCTAAGGAGATTCCACGCGGGTGCAAGTTGCGCTACAAATGTGAGCACGAATGTAAGGCACCAATACCTCACATAATTCGTGACTGCCAGAGGTGCGGTACAAGCTCAACCACCATGACCCGTTGTTTCCTCCACCACGATGGGAAATGCCCCGATTGCTCCTCCGCCGGGCCTCAACGAACTTTCGTGGTCTTCGAGGAAGACTCCGACTGACTCAAGTATACACATTCCCAAATCAATTCATCAGCTCCACCTCTCAATGTGCTAATTACCAATCCCTGCCCCTCCTTAAAAAATAATCTACATACATAGTATAGATATAGACTTGTAGAAGCTTGTATGTAGTCAATAAGGAAAGCATCAGTTACATATTGCTTATCAAGTTGTTGAAAAAAAAAAGCAGAGGTGACTTTTGTTTGATAATGTCAAGCAGAAGAACATGGAAATTTCAATTTTCATTTCTTTTGTTCCTTACATGGAGGTATCTTAATGAGGGCAATGAAACCTAATAACTACCACAGTGCAAGTGGGCTCTGGTGGCCCACAGGCATCCCAAGCCCATGATGTTGAGCATTGACAGATGGAATATACATATTAAACAAGGAATCACACATCCAGCCCAACAAAGCCTCCCCTTTTTGTTTGTGGACTGGGCCTGGACAGCTTACAGGCAATGCTGGCCTTTGTTGGCCCAATTTTTTGCTTATTGTTGATCCATCACAGCCCTACACACTTTGAAATCCCTAAAGCACCAGATAACATGGAATTTTTGAAGCTCTATCTCCATGGCTACTGAAAACCAAAAATCATTCAGGAGGCCAAATACCCAGGGGCCAATACCCTAAGAGGTGCCCATGGGTAGTCTCAAGCTGCCCATCCCAATGCCTGTCTACTTCTACTCATCTTGACCTGGCCCAACATCACACATGGACCAGGCTTGGATGGCCAAAATTTGGGCCCAGATTCAACCCACTTTGCACCCTGACCATGTTCACTTCTGTATCACTTCATGTGAATTTGCATGTACATATATATGAAATCTTATTTGATATGTTGGTTGCCTTAATAGGGTCACACTGTAGGTGGTTGGTCAAAGCTCATCATGGCCCTGTGCACCTGTGTACTCACCTAAAAACCCCCTGAAGACCCCCTGACAGACACCATCTCCCAGGGTCCTCAGGGGGTAAATAGCGGAGGGGGGGGGGTTGGGAAATATTTGAATTTTTGAATATCTCAGATACCCCCGCCAAAGTACTTCAACCCATTCCAACCCCAAAAAACACATATGTGTGTATGTACAGTGCCCGGAAGAAAAAATATGTTAATCAACAAGAAAATGCAAGTCAAGGAGAGCACTTGAGAGGATGGAAATTGGGTGTGGTGGTAGATAATACACATCCCAAGGTGATTCCAATGAGAGAAAGAACATCACATAATTAGCTTTTTTTTTTTTTTTGCTATTGAACAGTTTTGAAAATTGTTGATTGCAAGGATAAAACCAATGAAAGACATACCAATGATCCTGACGTTTGTATGATTGATGCTAGCTGCACAAAGTCACAATTGCTTGAGGAATTGAGAAGTTGTTTATTGTTTTTTGTAGCAGTCAAGGTGTAATTTCACAGTTGGGCCCGCAGGGCAAAGTTGGAAAGTGACAAATGTCATGACTTTTTTCTTGCAGCCACTGTACAGTGCCCAGCAATAAATTTTTTGTGGAGGAAACCTTGGCAGGTGGCTACCTGCGTGACAAGGAGGAATCCTTGGCAGGCGCTACCTGCGCAGCAAGGAGGACCCCTCCGTAGGCAGCTAAATGCACGGAAAGTCGCTCCCCACTCTTTAAACAAATACATGTTGTGAGAATCCATCCTTCAAATTTATCCTTTCCAAAAAAAACCCTTGAACATCATGCTGAATTAGTGAATGCTGTAGAATGACAAAAATGGTGAATGCTCAGACACAACACCTGAAAATCCGTGCTGTGAAGCAACTAATGTGTCAATATATAATTTCACTTACATTTAATCTACCTTAATTGATTCAAAAAGCAGATTGGATGAATGGCCATTATTTGTTCTTCTTCTCAGAATATTGAATTCCAAAATTAAACTTCAACAACTTCTCATCTGAATTTTGGTATTCTAATCCAAGTTCTGAAACATTTATTATCATCAATTTAAATCATTCCAAGAAGGACTTACTCAAGAAAAAAAGCTTGATCACATGGAGTTAGCACCCATTTTAAAAAACTCTGTTGGACCATCCCTGGACCCTTTTGTCAAAGCTTTCAGGGCACACCCAAATATAGGTGATTGCTGGTCATCCATGAGGGTAGCCAATTGGTGCTTCCCAATAGGAAAGTGATGATTACAGGCACAGGTCAATAATGTTAAATAATGGTGGTGCATGTATTGAATGGCCATGAAAACCAAAAAATAATAATTTTGTGCTAAACATCATAAATCAAAACAAGGACCTTGACACAGGCACACTACAGGAAGCAGTGTTCTTATCCAACACAGCCACCTTAAATTTAGCAGTAATTGTGCTGCACAGATCATACTGCCTTCACCAAAGCAGGTTCCATGGACAAGTGAGCCAGAAGCATCCATTGCATGCCATGGTCTGCATTCAATGGAAGCCTTTGGGAGACAATTTCCATTGGAAACTTCACAAAAGCTTCCACTGGGCACCTCTAAGAGAAGTGACCAGTGGCAGCATCCACTGGGAGCTTTCCAACAGATGTTCCCATTGGATGCATTTTTTCACTGGGTTTTTTGAAACATAAGCACCCAGTGGATGCACTTAGAATTCATTCAATGGGCACATTTTGAACAAAGGTGTCCATTGGACACAGGGTTTGTTTGGAAACACAATACATGGTATAGATTACCAACACTGTTGCAATTGGAAGAAAGGCCAACAGAGAGGGAGAGAGGGCCTTGAAAGCAATCACCATTTTTATCAGATACCCATCCCTTTTGAACCCTTCAACATGAACCTTTTTCAAAAAAGGAATTTTCACTTTCATTTCTGTTGATTTCTTCATCTTTTTGTGTTTTTCTTGGTTGGTCATCCTGAAATTCACAGAATATTGGTGAGATATGTTGACCAATAGATCTTGGTGAAGATGGATCACCTAATGATATTTGTTGGATGATCAACTTCTCAAACAGCTCTCGCAATGGGAAGTTTATATCCTTACTGCAATGATGTGGTGACAAGTTTACCTGCTCACCATACTTTCTTGGCCAGAAGATAAAATGGAGAAATTCCCTTGGACTTTGTAGGGTGCTGAAGAGTCAGATCTAGAGTTTCAAATTCTGAATTATTTTACCAAAGTTTTGCAGGGTGATGTAATTTTAGCTTTTGAATCTACACTTTTGATTTTAAATCTAAAGATCTGATTCTGGAGACCCCTAAAGAGTTGAAGGGAATTTTTCCAATTATCCTCAAGATCCCTCATTCAGAAGGTAAAATTTTAACTTATAAGAGAGCTTGGGAAGCAAATCTTCTAGAAGAATTGATGCAAATCATATCTTCTTTCTATTAAGCTGTCTGGGAAAGTAGATAACCTGATCAACAAATGAGATCTGAGCAACAGTGTAAAAAGTGCTATACACGTACACTACAAAAATTTGTAATTTCACCTAAAGAAAAAACTACTGTTTGGGTTAAGCAAAATGTTAACTTTTTTCAACAAAATGGCTCAGTAATAAAAATTGAGCAAAACTGAGCATGCTCAGCAAAATCCCCCAAAGTTGCCATAATGAATAAAAATCATTTCTGCTCAGTTTCTAAAAAAAAAAAAAAATTGCTGAGCATGCTCAGTAAAGCTTATTTTTCACTTCTGACCATTTTCTGTAAAATTGGGTATATGTTTTGCCCATCCCAATTTTACATTTTCTTTCTGGGCAGAGTTGCAAATGTTTGTAGTGGTATTGTATATCTCACGTATTGCCTTGTTTTGTATAGTATATACATTGTATTTGTATTGCATTTTTTATCCAATACAATACAGTGTATTTTTGGAAAATTTATTTCCCTCCCCAAGCTTAATATTGTGCCAATTGGTATGGTCAATACATTTTTTTGGGATGTATTGTATTGTATTGGTTGCCCAATGCAATACAAATACGCCAAGCCTTTTTGTAATCCAAAATAAATACAATACAATGTATATGCCTATACAATACATGTATGGACTACATACCCTACAACATATCCCGTACGGGATACTGAGTAAGACATTACGGGATATACGGGATATCTTGTAGTGGTCAACTTTTTCAAACCACCCTCATATAACATCACCATATCACCATATCATATAACTGTCATATCCCAATCTAACAATATCAGATCACTGTCATATTACAAGATACTGACATCATATCACTACTGTATCACAAGATGACACTATTGTAAGCACTGTCAGCATTGTCCAGTCAAACATGGCTGGTCAAGCAGTGCTCAGACAGACATGTTCAACAAGTGATCTTGGACAGGCACCGTCCAACCAAAGCCCATGCTGGCCATTCAAGCGGGTCTGCCCAATCAGTTCCTGGCTGGTGGTGACTGGTTGCAGTCAAACCTCCTGGACAGGCCAATCCAACTGGCTGGAACGGGCTTTGGTCAGACCTTGCCTGTCCAATCACTGGTCAAACACGGCTTTTCAAGAACTTCTCAACCAGCCGCGTTTAACCAATCAATGCCAGCAGTGAAGCTTACCTCACTCCAAGCTTGCATCAACAAAGGTCTTCAGTAATACTCGAGATGCCACATGTCAACTGCAGGCATTTGAGGAAGTTATTATTGTGGTGCCTCACCCAGGGGCTGTCCCAGTGCATTGCCACAAAAAGTGCTTGACCTGATCAACAAGTGCAACAAAATTGGTAAACTCCATGCAAAACATCTGTATTAATGTCGACAACTTTCCAAGGCCACCAACAACCAAAAGGCTTGTTGTAACAAGTGGTTTCCGCGTTTGGTGCTCTATATTCTCACTTTGACAATCTTGTCATCGCGGCAAAACCTTTAGTATAATGCCTTGTGCCTGTCATGATGTGGCTTCACATGTCAAAATTTCACAAATTACCTATTTTTCCCTTGTTTTTTTAGGAAAAAACCCCTTTCACATGGTGAATCAGAAACCTAGATGTTACCAATGAATGCCTGGGAGCCAAGGATTGATTTTCACATAGTGGTGTGGTAGTACACACATTTTGCCGGTCAAGATTGGGCTTCACACATCAAAATTTCACAAATTACCTATTTTTCCTGTGTTTTCTCAGGAAAAAAGACCCTTGCACAATATGGTGAAACAAAAACATAGATATGGCCAATTGATGCCTGTGAGCCAATTTTTGATTTTTGTATTGTGATGTGGTAGTAACACATGTTTTTCCCGTCAAGATTTGGCTTCATGCATCAAAATTTCACAAATTATCTAGTCTTCTTGTGTCTTCCCAGGAAATAAGACCCTTGCACATTGTCAATCAAGAACATAGATACGACCAATTGATTCCTCTGAGTCAAGGGTTGATTTACCATATAGTGGTGTGGCAGTCTCATACAGCTGTTTGCCTGTTAAGATGTGGCTTCACGCATCAAAATTTCACAAATTACCCTCTTTTTCTGCATTTTCTCATGAAAAAAGACCCTTGCACACGGTGAATTAAAAACATAGATATGGCCAATTAATGCCTTTGAGCCAAGATTTGATTTTCATATAGTGATGTGATATTATCACATGTTTTGCCTGTCAACATTTGGCTTCACCCATGAATATTTCACAAATCACCTTTGTTTTGTGTTTTCTGAGGAAAAAGTGCCTTGCACATGGTGAAACAAAAACATAGATATAGACTATTGATGCCTGTGGTCCAAGGTTTGGTTTATATAAATTGGGTTGGTAGTATTGCGTTTTTGCCTATCAAGATTTGGCTTCACGCATCAAAATTTCACAAATGACCCATTTTTTCTGCGTTTTCTCATGAAAAAAGACCCTTGCACATGGGGAATCAAAAACATGGATATTCCCAATTGATGGATGTGATTCAAGGTTGGAATTTCATATAGTGGTGTGGTAGTATCATTACTTTTGCCTGTTGAGATTGGGCCTCACACACACCCAAATTTCACAAATTGCCTATTTTCCTGTGTTTCCCCAGGAAAAAAGACCCTTGCTCAAGCTGAATCAAAAACATAGGTATGGCCAATTCATAAATCTGAGGCAAGTGTTGATTTGCAAATAGTGGTGTGGTAGTATCATGCCTTTTGCATGTCAAGATTTGGCTTCACGCATCACAATTTCACAAATCATCTATTTTTCCCATGTTTTCTCAGGAAAAGAGACCCTTGCACATGGTGAATCAAAAACGTAGATTTGGCCAATTGATGCCTCTGAGTCAAGTGATGATTTGAGTAGAGTGGTGTGGTAGTATCATGCCTTTTGCCTGTCAAGATTGGGCCTCATGCATCAAAATTTTACAAATTACCCATTGTTCCCATGTCCTCCTCAGGAAAAAAGCCCCTTTCACATGGTGAATCAGAAACAAAGATATTATCAAATATTGATGCCTGTGAGCCAAGGATTGATTTTCATATAGTGGTGTTGTGAGCCTGGGTCTCTTATGTGACAACAGGACACAAGAAAGGGGAGCACAATAGTTGATTCCAGAAAGGATAAGGAGAGGACAACTATTGTGAAGTAGAGAAGGAAGAAGGAGAGGAAGAAGAATAGGGTTATAACTATGAATATGATCATCTTTGGCCTTCTATGGGCTATTCTGGTACTCTCCTTAAAGGAGGATGGTTTAAGGGCAGCTAAGATTAACCCCTCTTCTCTTAAGAAACAGAGAAGGTCCAGTCAAAGACTGCCTTGCTTTTTTATGCCAAAGGAAACTGAACAAGGTTTTGTAGCAGGAAACCTATGTGGATTTTAGCAGCAGTCCACAGAAGCACAGATGATATGTTCATTGGTTTTGTTCTTTATTTGATTGGAGAAGAAGATGAGCAGAATGGATGAAAAGATCAAGAGCTCAGAAGAACTTTGAAGAAAGAGAGAACTTGGAAAAATCTGCTTACTATTCAATCAGATGACACCAAATGACCACGACAACGTAGGGATGTGATGGATTCTGTGTTGATTGAGTAGGGAGGAGTGATGTTGTCCAGAGTTGTCTGATTCTTCTAAGTTGGTGGTTCTGAGTGATGATGAAGTTTTTCATTCAGCCAGCTGAAAAAATGGTTAACCTTGTTGATTGAAATGCATGTATTCAATATGGTTTGAACTTAGAAATAATAGATGTTCAAGGTGTAATTACTCCTCAATTATACATCACAACTATGGACAATAATGGATGAAAATGATCAGAAAAATGGGGGGAATCTGGAGAGGACATTGTTGAAGCTTTTTGCGCAAAAGTGTTGTCTTTAAGGCTGACAGGTGTGATAGTATCACACATTTTGACAGTCAAGATTGGGCTTCACACATCAAAATTTCACAAATTACCTATTTTTCCTGTGTTTTCTCAGGAAAAGAGTCCCTTGAACATGGTGAAACAAAAACATAGATATGGCAAATTGATGCCCCTGAGCCAAGCTTTGATTTTAATATAGTTGTGTGGTAGTGTCATGTGTTTTGCCTGTCAAGATTTGGCTTCACACATCAAAATTTCACAAATTACCTATTTTTCCTGTGTCTTCCTAGGCAAAAAGACCCTGGCACATGGTGAACCAAAAACATAGATATGACAAATTTGTTTCTTCAAGTCAAGGGTTTATTTTAATCAAGTGGTGTGGCAGTATCATGCCTTTTGCCTGTCACAATTTGGCTTCACACATCAAACTTTCACAAATTACCAATTATTTCTGTCTTTCCTCATGAAAAAGGACCCGTGCACATGGTGAATCAAAAACATAGATATGGACAATTGATACCTGTGATTCAATTTTCATTCTTGATATAGTGGTGTGGTATTATAACATGTTTTACCTGTCAAGATTTGGCTTCATGCATGAATACTTCACAAATTACCTTTTTTTTCAGTGTTTTCTCAGGAAAAAAGACCCTTGCACACGGTGAAACAAAAAAATAGATATAGAAAATTGATGCCTGTGAGACAAGGTTTGATTTTTATATAGTGGTGTGGTATTCTTGCGTGTTTTGCTTGTCAAGATTTGGCTTCACACATCAAAATTTCACAAATTACCTGTTTTTTCTGCATTTTCTCAGGAAAGAAGACCCTTTCACATGGTGAATCAAGAAGGTAGATATGTCCAATTGATGCCTGTGAGCCAAGAATTGATTTGAATCTAGTGGTGTGGTAGTATCATGCCTTTTGCCTGTCAAGATTGGCCTTCAGGCATCAAAATTTCACAAATTTCCTTTTTATCCCATGTTTTCTCAGGAAAGGAAAAACCTTTGCACATGGTGAATCAAAATCACAGATATAGCAAATTGATTCCTCCTTTGAGCCAAAGTTTGATTCTCACATAGTTGTGTGGTAGTATCACGTGTTTTGCCTGTCAAGATTTGGCTTTGCACATGAAAATTTCCCAAATTACCCATTTTTTCTGCTTTTCCTCAGGAACAAAAACCCTTTCACATGGTGAATCAAAAATTTAGATATGGCCAATTGATGCGTCAGAGTCAAGGTTTGATTTGAATATAGTGGTGTGGTATTATCACACCTTTTGCCTGTAAAGATTTTGCTTCACGCATCAGAATTTCAGAAATTACCAATTTTTCCCGTGTTTTCTCACAAAAAAGACCGTTGCACATGGTGAATCAAAAACATAGATACTTTCAATTGATGCCTGTGAGCCAAGGTTTGATTTTTATATAGTTGTGTGGTAGTATTGCGTGTTTTGCCGGTCAAGATTTGGCTTCACGCATGAATATGTCAAAAATCACCTTTTTTTTCTGCCTTTTCTCAGGAAAAAAGACTCTTTCACACGGTTAAAAAAAAGATATAGACAATTGATGCCTGTGAGCCAAGGTTTGATTTTAATATAGTGGTGTGGTGTGATTGCGTTTTTTTGCCTGTCAAGATTTGGCTTCATGCATCAAAATTTCACAAATTACCTCTTTTTCCTGTGTTTTCTCAGGAAAAAAGACCCTTGCACATGATGAATCAGAAACAAAAATATTGCCAATTCATGCCTGCGAGCCAAGGTTTGATTTGAATGTAGTGGTGTGATATTATCATGCCTTATCCCTGTCAAGATTGGGCTTCACACATCAGAATTTCACAAATTCCCTATTCATCCTGTGTTTTCTCAGGAAAAATGACCCTTGCACATGGTGAATCAAAACACAGATATAGCCAATTGAGGCCTCTGAGTCAGGATTTCATTGACATCCAGTAGTGTTGTAAAATTGCGCCTTTTGCCTGTCAAGACTTGGCTTCACAAATCAAAATTTCACAAATTACCCATTTTTTCTGCATTTTCTCAGGAACAAAGACCCTTTCCCATGGTCAATAAAAAACATTGCTATGGCCAATTGATGCCTGTGAGCCAAGATTTCATATCCATATAGTGGTGTAGCAGTATCATGCCTTTTGCTTGTCAAGATTGGGCTTTGTGAATGAAAAATCCATTGATTCACCATGTGCAAGGGTCTTTTTTTGTGAGAAAACACAGGAAAAATGGGTAATTTGTGAAATTTTGATGCGTGAAGCAAAATCTCAACAGGCAAAGACATGATACTACCACACCACTATATGCAAATCAACCCTTGACTCTGATACATCAATTGGCCATATCTTCATTTTTCATTCACAATGTGAAAGGGTCTCTGTTCCTGAGGAAAAGCAGAAAAAACGGGTAATTTGGGAAATTTCCATGTGCAAAGCCAAACCTTGACAGGCAAAACACATGATACCACCACACAGCTATGTGAAAATTAAACCTTGGCTCACAGGAGGCATCAATTGGATATGTCTATGTTTTTGATACACCATGTGCAAGGGTATATTTTCCTGAGAAAACACGGGATAAATAGGGAATTTGCGAAATTTTGATGCCTGAGCCCAATCTTGACAGGCAAACGGCATGATACTACCACACCACTATGTGAAAATCATCAATTGATTCAGCGGCATCAATTGGCTATATCTATGCACCATGAAAAAACAATTTTCACTTGATATCAAGTGACATTACTCAACTTTGGTTGCAGCTTCAAAGCTACTCCATTCCTACTCTCAATTTAATTTTGGTTTTCTTGATTTTAATTTTGAAAAAATTCAGCAAAAAATGAGCATCAGCTCAGTGCTTACTGCAGTAAATCTCAGCCTTCTCAGCAGTTCAGCTCATAGTCAACTTTGGTGCAACTCAGGGCTCAGGGTGGCCAGGAGCTCAGCATTTACTGTGGCATTGCTCAGCTCCAATTGTACAAAAGCTCAGGGATACCCATGAAATAGCTCAGTTCTCATTGATACTGAGCAAAATTCATTCTACATAGTTTTAGGAAAAGAAAAGGTCTGGATAGATTGTGGATAGCTGGCTGGAGTTGGCCAGATGTCACTTGATATCAAGTGACAATTGTTTTTTCATGGTGCTATGTTTTTTGATTCACCGTGTGCAAGTGTCTTTTTTGCTGAGAAAACGTGGGAAAAGTAGATCATTTGTGAAATTTTGATGCGTGAAGCCAAATCTTGACAGGCAAACAGCATGATACTACCACACCACTTTATGCAAATCAAAACTTGACTATGATTCATCAATTTTCCATACCTATGTTGTTGATTCACCATGTGAAAGGGTCTTTTTTCCTGGGAAAGCACGGGAAAATAGGTAATTTGTGAAATTTTGATGTGTGAGGCCCAATTTTGACAGGCAAAGGCATGATACTACCACACCACTATATGAAAATCCAACCTTGGCTCGCAGGAATCAATTCACCATATCTATGTTTTTGATTCCCCATGTGCAAGGGTCTTTTTTCATGAGAAAATGCAGAAAAAGTGGGTCATTTGTGAAATTTTGATGTGTGAAGCCAAATCTTGACAGGCAAACACGCAATACTACCACACCACTATATAAAAATCAAACCTTGTCTCACAGGCATCAATTTCCTATATCTATTCTTTTGTTTCACCATGTGCAAGGGTCTTTTTTCCTGAGAAAACACTGAAAAAAAAGGTAATTTGTGAAATATTCATGGGTGAAGCCAAATCTTGACAGGCAAAACACATGATACTACCACACCACTATATGCAAATCAAATCCTGGCTCACAGGCATTAATTTGCCATATCTATGGTTTTGATTCACTGTGTGCAAGGGTCTTTTTTCATGAGAAAACACAGAAAAAGAGGGTAATTTGTGAAATTTCAATGCATGAAGCCACATCTTAACAGGCAAAAGGTGTGATACTGCCAAAAAATTATATTCCAATCAACCCTTGTCTCAGAGGCACCAATTGGCCATATCTAGGTTTTTGATTCACCATGTCCAAGGGTCTTTTTTCCTGAGAAAACACAGGAAAAATAGGTAATTTGTGAAATTTTGCTGCATGAAGCCAAATCTTCACAGGCAAAACATGTGATAATACCACACCACTACATGCAAATAAAACCTTGGCTCAGGTGCATCAATTTTCCATATCTATGTTTTTGATTCACCGTGTTCAAGGGTCTTTTGTGCTGAGAAAACACAGGAAAAATAGGTAATTTGTGAAATTTTGATGTGTGAAGCCTAATTTTGACAGGCAAAGTGTGTGATACTATCAAACCACTATATGAAAATCAATTCTTGGCTCACAGGAATCAATTGGTCATATCTATGTTCCTGATTTACCATGTGAAAGGGTCTTTTTTCCTGAGAAAACATTGGAAAATAGGTAATTTGTAAAATTTTGATGCATGAAGCCCAATCATGACAGGCACAAGGCATGATACTACCACACCACTATACTCAAATCATCACTTGACTCAGAGGCATCAATTGGCTATATCTATGTTTTTGATTCACCGAGTGCAAGGGTTTTTAATTCCTGGGAAAACATGGGAAAAATAGATAATTTGTGAAATTTTGTTGCGCGAAGCCCAATCTTGACAGGCAAAAGGAATGAGACTAAAGGTTTTGCCACAATGGCAGGATTATAAAAGTGAGACGGATTATAAAAGTGAGACTCTAGAGCACCAACCGCGGAAACCACTTGTGACAACAAGCCTTTTGGTTGTTGGTGACTGTTGGGTACTTTTGCATTTGAGAACAGAAATGGATGGTAGTAGGGTTGCATGGCTTCACAGTTTGGGGTGCAGAAAAGGCTGGGAATGGTTTAAATGGATGTCTGCAGGGAGGAACCGGCAGATGGGAAAGGGATTTTGGAAAATACAAAGGACAGTATCTTTGTGTGACATCAGGGTGCAGAGGGCACAAAAGGAGGAAAACTGAACCAGCTTGTTTCAGTGCCTTTCCACAAGAAGTGCTTGACCTGATCAACAAGTGAAACAAAATTCCTAATCTCCACGCAAAACATTTGTACTAATGTTTTGCATGGAATAGCAATCTGCAGATTGCTTTGGAAAGTTGTCCACATTAGTACAGATGTTTTGCATGGAGTTTGCCAATTTTGTTGCACTTGTTGATCAGGTCAAGCACTTCTTGTGGAAATGCACTGGGACAGCTCCTGGGTGAGGCACTGCAATAAAAACTTTTTCAAATGCCGGCAGTTGGCATGTGGAAACTTGAGTATTACCGAAGTCCTTATTTGATGCAAGCTTGGAGTGAGGTAAGCTTCACTGCTGACATTGATTGGTCAAAAACAGCTGATTGATCAGTTCTTGAACAGCTGTGTTTGACCAGTGATTGGACAGGCACTGTCTGACCCAAGCACGTGCCAGCCATTTGGATGGGCCTGTTCAATTGGTTTGATTGAAACCAGTCACCACCAGCCAGGAACTCCGTTCAGCTTTGGTTCTTTTGCTCTCTTGCTATATCTCCTCAGAATCTTTCTGAGAGGATTTAGCTCTCTTATGTTTTCTGTTTGAAAAAGTGGTGCAGACAGAGTTTGCTCAATTGATTTCATTTAGATAATTTCATTTCTATTTGCTAATGAGTGAAGAATTTTTTGGGGCTAACAGATTTCTCCCTTGCTCCCTAGGACAGCCCGGGGAGGAACAGTCAAGTCCTGCCCCCAAGTCTTCCGAGTACGGGTTGGGGTGGAGAATCTCCTCTTGTCACCGGCTCTCCTTTGTCCCGGCCTCTGAGAGGCGGCTGGGAGTCAGGAGAGCGGCACAGAGAGGAGGAGAAATGAGACTAAGAAACTCGCCGTCAAGGCAAGGAGGAGGGACTCCAACCCGGGTGGGTGGGCTGGTGAGAAAAAAAAATTACTTAGATTTCAGGCAACTGACGTCGGCGGGATGGAACTGGCAGGTGATCCAAGTAGGCCAATGCGTAAGTGGAATGTAGCTGAGTCCTGGGATTACCTGGCAGCTTGCTGAGCTTGAGGCCTGGCAATTAGGTTTCTGTTTGCTGCGGCGGTTCCCGCAGTTCTGGTGTGCCGCACTGTGTTTTTTTGGTTGGCCAGCGTAGGACGCCTTGCCAACTCAGCGGGGCCGCCAAGAGCCTTGTGCCACAGACTCTCCAACCTGCGGCAACTCAACATGATTGGGCAGACCCGCTTGAATGGCCAGCATGCACTTTGGTTGGATGGTGCCTGTCCAAGATCACTTGTTGAACACGGCTGTTTGAGCATTTCTTGACCAGCCATGTTTGACTGGTTAATGCTGATAGTGCTTACAATAGTGCTATCTTGTGATACAGTAGTGATATGCTGTTAGTATCTTGTAATATGACAGTGATCTGATATTGTTATATTGGGATATGACAGTTATATGATATGGTGATATGGTGATGTTATATGAGGGTGGTTTGAAAAAGTTGACCACTACAACATATCCCGTATACTCCGTAATGTCTTACTCAGTATCCCGTACGGGATATATTGTAGGGTATGTAGTGATAGCACTTGTTTCACCGTTGATCTGAGAGAACATTGGTTCCTTTTTTTTTGGAATATCATGAATAAATAGAGTTTAATCTAGCACTTGAACTTAACCTACATGAACCTTCATCTATCTGACAATCAATTCATCTGAATCATTTAGGTTACCCAAACCACAATCCAAAATCAAGATTAGTCAACCCAAAAGATAGAATTCCCATTTTGTGTTCTGTAACACTTATTAAAAGCTTTTGAGATTCCACTGAAACTTATGAGGAGTAAGTGTACTAAAAAATGTTCTTTCTTTTTCAAAGCTGCTATCACAAAAAGAAAAGCATAGAAGAGTGTTCTGTTGATGGATTAATTTTCTTTTCATTAGTTTATCCAGGATTGAATTCATTGATTTCTAGCTTTCAGAAAGCTACATATTCTTCCAACTCTTGCTTGAAAGCTGTGATTGGTCTGAAATAGTATGGAAAGCCCTTTTTTGAAAGTCAGAAAAGTGAATGACTGAGTTCAGTTTTGAAATATTCCATTCACATATATTGGTTTAACTTTCAAATCATTTATTTTTTTCAAAGCTTTTACAGTGAAACCAAAAAAATCTTTGACTTGAAAATTAAGGCATAAAAATTATGTTCAATTCCAAAGATTTCCCCCTTTGACTTTTAACTCCCCCAAGACCCCAAAATTGGGGGCTATGCCCTTGTACAAAAATATGTACATACAGTTGCCAAGACCACCCAGACTGTGAAAGCCAACAGCTCCAGCCGCTGGAAGCATGGGCCTCGCTTGCTGAGACCAACGGCTGGGAGCATTGGTCTCACTTGCTGAGACCAACGGCTTCAGCCGCTGGAACCATTGGTCTCAGTTTCCAAGACCAACGGCTCCAGGGGCTGGAACCATTGGTCTCAGTTTCCGAGACCAATGGCTCCAGCAGCTGGAACCATTGGTCTCAGTTTCCGAGAACAACGGCTCCAGCAGCTGGAACCATTGGTCTCAGTTTCCGAGACCAACGGCTCCAGCAGCTGGAACCATCGGTCTCAGTTTCCGAGACCAATGGCTCCATCAGCTGGAACCATTGGTCTCACTTGCTGAGACCAACAGCTCCAGCTGTTGGGAGCATCGGTCTCAGTTTCTGAGACCAACAGCTTCAGCTGTTGGGAGCATTGGCCTCAGTTTCTGAGACCAACAGCTTCAGCTTTTGGGAGCATCGGCCTCAGTTTCTGAGACCAACAGCTCCAGCTGAGGCCAAAGACTGCAGGCAGCTGCTGGAACTGAGACCAACAGCTCCAGGTCCCAGCTACTGGGGCCAATGTTCCCACCTGCTCAGACCGAGGTTCTCATCTGCTAAGACCAACATTTACACCTAGGGAGGAGGTTTTACATGACTGTAAAACAGGCTAAAAGATGTTGGAGTAGGAAAAAATGATTTGCGTATAACTTGCAATTGAATGCATAATACATGATCACAATTAAAACTTATTTCTTGGGACACTATTAATAATTGATTTAGATTTTCAGCTACATCTCACAAAGGATTCAAGAGATATGGCCACAAGGGGGTGGGGTTTGAGGACAAGATGAAGTAGGAAAAATAGATTTTTTTACAAGTTTTTACTTAATGCATATTATCCAATGGAAATTGTAGATTGATTTTGGTAAAGCATTTATATGTGAATGACCATTCATAGCTATATTTCACAGAGGAATTGGGAGATATGGCCATGATTGGTTTACTTTTGGGCAAAAGACTGTTTGAATAGGAGAAATTGATTTGCACACAGCTTTTTGATCAATTCATGTAATTGTGTGCTGAAAATTTGAGAGTATTTGTTTCAATGCTAATCATGATTGATTGGAAATTCTCAGCAAGTCTGCAAAAGTGACCGGAAGTTAAGATTGTGAGTAAATCTGGGCAATGAAAGTGGATTAGAAAGGCTGAATTTGGGCATAAACTTTTTACCAAAAGGAAGATGGTTGAATTGTTTTGTATGATTGATTATTCATTGAAAAAATCATGAAAAGATAATACAGCTTTGGAATCCACATGAATATGACATATGTTCATATTTGCCAGTGGTTGCACTATTGAACATGACTAGTATGATTAGATACCACTGTCAAGTGAAGAGTTTCATGTGAATAATCGAAAATAATGGATTATTTTCAAAACTATGTTATGAAGAAAAAAATCATGCTTTGGAATTACTCAGATAGCACCCTCCACTTGAAAGTGTCATGTAATCATGTTCAACAATAATTACAAAATTGGACATGGTCACAGTACTGAGCATGAACACTTACCACTTTCAACAGAAGAATGAAATGATTGATTCCAAAGAATTTATTTTCCAATAATGTTAGTAATGAATTTCCCATTATTTGGAATGACTTACATAACGCAGTCCACTTGAAAGTGCTATGTGGTCATGTTCAATGGTACTCAACATGGCCACATTCAAGTGAATGATGCTATTTAAGCAATTCCAAGCCATTTATTTCTTTTTATGAATTTATTGAAAGATAATCCATGATTTGGAACCACTCAAATAGTCACCCTTCACTTGAATGTAATATATGGTTGTGCTCCACTTGAAAGTAATATGTGGCTGTGTTGGTTGTTCAACCCCCATTAAACACAAACACGTGTCACTTTCATGCTGAAGATGCTATGTGAGTGATTGCAAAGAATGGATTATTCATTTCAAACATTGTCAAAAAAATGATCCATGTTTTGGAATTACTTGCATAGAATGCTTCACTTGAATTTATGTGGTCATGTTCAATAGTGCAAACAGTGACCACTATTGAATACTAGAGGACAAGGCGGCTGCGCCGCCCTCCACCCCCAGTCCCCCTGGTCTGCAGGGGTTTTGAGAACTTGTCAATTAAGATTTTAGATCCTTGTTAACCCCCAAAGGAAGTCCTTGGTACCAGCACTGCCGGCATTCACCGGTTGAAGACGGCAGTTCAAGCGGTGCTCAAACAGCCGTGTTCAACCGGTGGTCGGACAGGCACTGTTCAACCGGTGGTCGGACAGGCACTGTTCAACCGGTGGTTGGACAGGCACTGTTTGACCGAAGCACCTGCTGGCGGGTCGGACAGGCCTGTCTGATCAGTTCCTGGGACCAGTTGCTTGCACAGGACCAGCCGAGACCGGTTGGACATATCTGTCCGACCAGTTGGCTCTTGCTTTGGTCGGACAGTGCCTGTGCAACCACCAGTCGAACACGGCTGTTTGAGCGGTGGCTGTTCAAGCACTGCTCAAACTGCCGTGTTTGACCGGTTAATGCCGTCAGTGCTGTTATAAGATTCTCAAAGCACACCGGAGAATCCCATGAGCTGTGAAAGAGGGGAAGCGGTGAGTTTTGGCCATTGAGTTCTACAAATTGATGGCTGACTAGTGCCATCAAGCTGTAAAATTTGATGGCCAACTATGGCCATTAAGCTGCACAAATGATGGCCAACCAGTCCATCAAGCTCTAAAACTTAATATCCCTGGTCAGCCATTGGTTGCACAGCCACAGCTTGGTGAACCCAGGTGGTTGTTGCGGACCAGGTGTTGGGTCATCAAGTTGCACCTCTTGTTATGCAATCTGCATAACGGCGGCCACAGTGCTTATTGATTGTAACATTGTGCACTATTGGTGAATACCAATATGTATAATACATGCAATGATTTTTTTTGCAATGAATCAGCTTTTAAAGATGAGAAGTCAAAAAGAAAAAGAAAGGAGGAAAACAAAAAACGTGCCAATAAAAACCAATCAAAGAAATCCTAGCTGTTTAGATGGTACCAGAAATAGACAATGCCAAACAATTCAACACCCTGCTTTCTGTTTCCCAGGTAGTTTGCTATGCAGTCCCCAATTGCATACCCTAGATGAGAGTTTTTGGGAAGGTGTTGAACGGCGCCAACAAATTCTTGTATCCAACCATCCTGTCCCCCCAATTAATCTGTGTGTGTGTGTTTTTTGATAAGAGAAAATGTTCAAAGAAGAAGATGACTTTTGACCAAAGGAAATCATAAATTTTAACCAAAGAAAGTGATAACTTTTAACCAAAGATGAAGGTCTATGAACTCAGAACTGGCCCGGTGTTGAACGGTGTTTGATTTGTCATCTTAGTTAGAGTTCCACGTGCTGAGCCGCAGTCGTTCCAAACCTAGTTGATCTATATTGAAAAGAGCCTTCAGCCACTTTGTACCGTTTCTCTTTTTCTTCATTCAATCATCTTGTTCTTCACTCCGCTCAACTGATCCACTCTGTGTCTCAGGTTCGCATCTGTTGTCTTGCTTCTGTGTGCTCTCTATAGTAGCTCACACACGTCTGCTCGTCTAAAAGGTTCGCATCTGTTGTCTCGCTTCCGTGTGCTCTCTATAGTAGCTCACACACGTCTGCTTGTCTAAAACCCGGTAGGTGTAAGTCTTTTTTTCTTGGGAAGGTTTGGATAAATGTGTATTTAGTGGTGTAATTATGTGATAATGATCAGCCAGCCTTACCCCTTTGGGTATTTATTGTTGTTATTTTCAAGTTCCCATAAGGGATATATCTGCAAGTAATCATTAATTTGTTCCTCCGAATAACATTTTTTCAGACAGCTCACAGGACTGAAGTTCTCGGAGTTCCTTCTAATGACATGTTTATATTACAGATGCTACATCGGACCAGGTCATTCATCAGGGCAATTATTTCTCTTGCCGTCCCAACTATACCCCCGCCTGTTGTAATAGAGATCCTTACGCCCCACCAAAGAATAATCCTCCGCCGGTAAGTCTGGACACTTTTTCCAATATGAACTATGCAGCCATGCGGGTGGGTCATCTAACATAGTAATAATTTTTTAATTGTGGGTGTGTTTGAAGCTTGACTGTCAGGGTGCACAAAGTGGTTGATGGCGAAAGATACTTGGAGTGCATATTTTATGGTTAACTTCAAGATGTGCTTTGTAGTCAGCCAAAATGCGCGGGAGTTACCTTCTTCTCTTCAAGTAAGGTGAGCGTTGTAGTCAACAACTTCCAAGAATGCCTGGCATTTCCCTTCTTCTCTTGAAATGTCAATTTGTCACTCCTGCAATCCAGCGTTTCCAACGCCGTAGAATTTCGACAGCAATCTGATGAGATCCCACATCGGATACCAGAGACCACCGCGGGTAGACTCATCGGGTTACAAATCCTCGATCCAATCTTGAATCGGTGCTTCATCGGTCGGAAACGCCCGACGAAAAAACACCCTTTGTCGGTTGTTTCCCACCGATGCAACCACCTGTCCAAGTCGGTCAATGAGAATGCTTCATAGCCTGATTCTCCCTGATGGAAACGAGTCCAATGCTGCCCTGGCGAAGTACTAAGATTGCGCGTCGAGATGGCTCTTCCTCTGGGTTCCCAGGTGCTTTAGTACCCATTTGCACCTTCTTAGCAGCCCCATTATCTCCCCAGGCACAACATGTTCGTTTGAAAACAACCCTACATCCTCTGTGTCCTTTTGATTCCGCTTGACCGTATTTACCGTATTATTGAAGCGGTTTATATTCCCGAATTTGTGAGCTTGCATGTGTCTGTCTCCCATAGCTTAGTTGGTAGAGCGCAATGCTTATATTGTGGCATTCCTCGGAAGCCCATATGCTTTGAAAGCACAATCTCGAAAGAGACGTTGATGTCAGGGGTTCGAGCCCCCTTGGGAGAACTTTTTTTTGGCGCCATCATTACCTCACAGTGACACTATTTTGCAACACCGGGACACTGGTTACGGAACACACTACGCATTACGCTAGCTTAATCCAATCCTCGCGCTTTAGAGCATCTTTATCGGTGGCTAGTTTAGCACGAGCTAAGGACTTTAGCCCCGAACTTCAACCGCATCGGGTCAAGCTACACCCGGGCTAAGTTGGCGCGGGGCTTGATTCTTGGCTAACCATTGCTACATTTAGCAACGGTTAGCCGCGAGCTTGGCTAGTGGCTAGGGAGCAAAAGCTACAGTACACCCCAAGGCCGATATCGGCCTTAGGGATCTACACTCACACAATGGCCGATAGCGGCCATCGGGAGAGTACACCCTCTCCCAATAGCCAATATCGGCCAGCGAGAAAGTCTACAATCTCCCGATCGCCGATGTCGGCCATTGAGAGAGCACACTCTCCATCCTCTCAATGGCCGTATTGGCCATCAAGAGAGGGTGTACTCTCTCAATGGACAATATCGGCCATCGAGAGAGGGTGTACTCTCTAGATGGACAATATCGGCCATTGAGAGAGGGTGTACTCTCTCGATGGACAATATCGGCCATCGGGAGAGTACACCTTCTCTCGATGGCCAATATCGGCCATTGGGAGAGTACAGCCTCTCTCGATGGCCGATATTGTCCATCTAGAGAGTACACCCTCTCTCAATGGCCGTTATTGGCCATCGAGAGAGTACACCCTCTCTCGATGGCCGTTATTGGCCATCGAGAGGGTAGACACTCTCTTGATGACCGTTATCGGCCACCGAGAGAGTCTACACTCTCTGATGGCTGTTACCGGCCATCAAGACAGTGTGTACTTTCTTGAAGGTCAATAATGGCCATCAAGAAAGTCTATACTCTCTTGGCTGTTAATATCGGCCATCAAGAGGTTCCACACACTGTTGATGACCAATATTGGCCATCAATATTTGATGTTGATGGCTACCGGTCATCCAAGAGCAAGTAGACTCTTGATGGCCGGTAGGTTTGTTTCATTGGTGCGGTTGAGCTGGTTTGATGTGAGCTAACTACTTTAGCTTGGCGGTTTAGCTCCACCGGTGCTGTTGCAACAGCCGCAGCTAGTTAGCTTTGCTTTAGCTCAACTTTTAGCCGCGGGCCAAGTTGGCGAACCGGTAAAGATGCTCTTAGAGGGCCAGATATTCTCGGCGGCGCGAAGCGCCCCTCGCCATGTTCGGAGGGGGAGGGGCGGGTCCCTCGGACCCTCCGTTCGAGAGGCTTACGTATGACGATGAAAACAAGTTATATTTGTTAAGCCGTCGGTTTTGAGATAACAATCAAATAATGACAGGCGGCACTGATAGAGTCAACATGAACGGCCAAAGGACGCGATCACCGTAACCAAAGACGTATATTTCTTTTCAAAACAGACAAAAAGAACCTTCTGATAACTGTAGACGTTTCTATATATGTATATGCATAGGTGTATATATATCAACAAAAAGGAGATATCTAGTAAAATACTGAAAGAGGATAAAAGAATCACAAAGAATCACAAACCCAACAACAATGTGTCATGGGAAGGGGAGGGGGGAGTTCTTGGCCCCTGCCAAAAAAGGGGGAGAGAGCAAGGAGGTTGTGGGGTTACCATTTGGAGGCACCACCTCTGCCGCTGGGGGTACGAGAATTCAAGCCGGATCCGGGCTCGTTGCGGCTCTGTGGGGGTCTGTAAGCGTTTCCGGATGAGGGCGGCGGGGGGGCGGGGCCGGGGCCGGGCGGGGTGTCGCGGCGCATACCGGAGCCGGACGAGACGCGGCTGAGCCCGCCGACCGGGCTCGAGCTCGGGCTGTCTTCGCCGCCCTTCAGCGCCACCCGCTCTCGCCACCCCCCTGCCTTCGCTGCCCCCGGGAGAATCACCGGGCGCCTTGCCTCCAGCCCGCCGCCCGAGGCATTCACCGCCCCCACAGGAGCCACCGCGGGGGCCGCTGCTGCTACTGCTATCGGCGGCCCCTCGCGTCGCCAGGGTTCCGCGGCCGAAGTGGGCGGTCCTCTGAATCAAAACAACACAACCATTCAATCATCAACTCTTCTTCAGCGGTGCTCGTCAAATCCTGGTGCGTTCACTCACGTTGAGGAGGGAGCAATGGGTCGCTCAGAGAGCTTTCTTCTTGCCGCAGCTTCAGCTTCTCTTCTTGCCAAAGCTTCGGCTTCCCTGGCCGCTTGTTTCGCAGCGACCTAATAACCCGAAAGAAGAGGGAGAGATCAAACCATATGATCAGCGTCTGACATCAAAAAAATGAGTTGATGGTGTTTGAAAGAAGGAAAAAAAAGGAAAGAGCAGGGGGGAAGGAAGGGGCTTACTTCGGCAGCAGCAGCTCGCTCCTTCTCGCGCTGCTCTCTCATGACTTTAGCCTTAGCTTCGGCTTCCGCCTTGAAGGCGCGCTCTTGCTCCTCGATCTCCGCCTGTTTCTTCTTGCGTTCTTCCTCCAAGAGGGCCTCCTCTTCCTTCCTCTTGAGTTCCGCAGCCTCTCTCTCCTTGGCCAACCGCTCCTCCTCCACTTTCTTAGCTTTCGCAGCCTTGCGCTCTTGCACCACTTGTGCCCGTCGCTCGATCTTCGCCTGTTCAATCTTCACCAACGATTCTTCTTTGGCCTTCTTGTAGTCGTGGCCTCGTTGGTTGGCAATCCTCTCTTTGAACTTGAGAAAGTCGGGCATCATCTTCTGCAACTTGTGCTTGATCGACACTTCGTTAGCATGTTTGCTTCGTAACCCTTCAACATATTCCTCTTGCAACTTTTTCACGTTGGTCTCGTCTCGAATCTTTTGAAGCTTGTAATCCTCTTCCAACAATGGGATTTCTTCTCGCCTCAAGGCTCGTTCGGTGTGATCCAACCGTTTGTTGACCGTCTTCATCTTTGCCGCCAATTCTTTCTTCTCCTTCTCGATCTGTTCGACTCCCATTTGAATAATGGTGTTGGTGTCTACACCCTTCAAGTTCTGATGACAGAGAAATGATCGCGCTTCAGCAATTCGACTCTCGGACGTAGAATAGTTCATCTTCTATCGCAGATTGACCAAGGAATACGACGTACCTTAACATCAACATTCAAACCAGCCTGGGCGGCCAACGCCATGGCGACTTTCTCAGCTTCAGCCGCACGGATTTTATCGGCCTCGTCCTTAAGCTTCTTAATTTCCCTTTCCTTGTTCTGCTTCTGCAAACGGATCTGTTGCTCTTCCTGGATTTGGATGATTCTCAACGCTTTTGCTTTCGCTTCCTCGATATCCTGCTTTTGCTGGAGCTCTTCCACTTTCCGCTTTCGCTCTTCGATCGTCACTTTCCGTTTCTGTAACATCTTCCTCTGCTTAGGTCCGTCCACCTGTAAAACTTGTAGGGCAACTGATTTCACCAGGTCAAGGTCCGGTGGTGCCGTCTGGTTGATCGTCGATAAGACAGGCATAATGTGATGGAGTGATAACGTGAGGGCACTGGCTAATCGGGTCAGATGAGTGCGGAGTAAAGTGGCCGAGTTGGGTTGGAGGACGCCACTCTTGTTGAGACTCTGCGCGGGGACCAGGTCTTGTTCCCTGTTGAAGCTCAACAAAGATGGGATGTTTGAGGTGGGAAGCTGGCTTGAATTAATCTGATCGGCCGCGCCGTTCTCGAAGATTCGATCGGTGAATTTGATCATCTGGCTCGAATGATCCAAGCGAACTTCTAATTCACCACGCTTACATGCCTCCATCAAGAACTTTTCCACTCTGATCCGAGTGATCCTCAAGTTCTCAGGGTCGCCGTCTCCGAAGGCTGCCAATTTGATGACTCGAGTCAACTTCAAGGAATCGTAGACTTGGGAGAGTTGCTGGAAGAGACGAGTCAGGACCACCTCCTTCAGTGGCTCCACGTATCGCTTGGTTTCCTCATCCTCGGCTAGCTGCTGTAAGATGGGTTGAATCTTGGAAGTGATGGAGAGCGGGTGAAAATCGACTTCAAGGATCTCGTATAGCGAGCGTAGTTCGGGCGAAGCCTTTTTCAGGACTCCTCTCATCAGAGCATCTTTCAACAGGTTTGCGCGAGTGGGCACCGAAGTCAATCCGAGCAAACTAGCAAGGCGACCTAGCTTTGTTTTGTTTAAGCTGTTAGAGTCCTCCTCGTTATCTTTCATTTTCTTGTGCGATTCGTTCGCAGACGTGTTTGAGCCTACCACGGGGACGGCCAAGGCGGATAGCAGAACTAGACCAGAGAGCTTTTTGAGTTTTTCTGGTTGATCGGCGACGATGTTGGATTGGATGGTGAAATGCTTGTTGTGGGCAGCCGCGTGAAACAAGTGGTTTTCGCCTACTCCGAAGACCTTGATCATTTTTTCGTAGAAGGCACTCATGACGTGGCTCTTGGGTACTTTTTTGCTCAACCCGATCAGACCGTTGATATCTTCTGCGGTCCTGAACGATTCCTGCCACAATTCGAGCTTGACAGAGGTGTTTAGTTGCTGGAAACGAGTCTCAAGATGACGCTGGAGCACATCAGGATCGGAGAGGTTGATCGAGTGAGCCTGGTTGGTGTATTTTTGAGATGATGCCAGGTTGGATCGCAGAGTTTCGGCCAATCTCCTAAACTCAGTCTTACGGGTGTGATTGAGACAGAACTCGAAAGCCTCGGTGGCGATTTGCTAGGCAAGAAGAACCGAGTGGAAGAGACAAATGAGTTTTTTGTTTGTTTGTTTGTTTGATGTGTCTGTAAATGCAGGTGGGAAAGAGTGAAGCAACTCACCTGGTAGAAGCTTTCCAGACGTGAGTTGTTCCTGAGTATATCAAGAGCCGTTCGATAGGCCTCCCAAAGAGATCTTAGCCAAGGGGTGACTAATTCTCGGTAGGTACGGTCTCTAGATTTTTCTTCGCTAACGGTGGACATCAGCAGACTCTCTGGAGTTTCGGTTGCCTCGAGATCATCGACGTGTGTGGCCACGTTTTCCTGATCAGCGCCAGCTTCGGCCACGAGAGGACCTTCGATCTCGTCTACTTTTGCCAAAGCTTCGTTCAGCTTTTCCTTGGATTTGGTGATGAAGTGCTGGATGACCATTTCGACGCTGCTGACGCTAGTATTCTGGGCCACGTTCTTGTACATGTGGAGACCTTCCTTGACGTTCCGAGTTTTGCGGAGAAGTACGCAGAGATCGATGAATCGGAGCATGATCGGTTCAAGTGATGAAAGGGGTGTTTGTCTGAATCGCTTGGACGAGAAGATCTCCGAGATCGAGGCCAGCGCGGACATGGGTTGATTGACGGAGAGCAGCTCTTCGGAGCGCTAAACGAGGGCGGGGAAAGGGACATCATGATCAGTGCGGGTAGGGCAAGCAGTGAGTTCTTGATCAGACTCACCCTCAGCACTGTCTCTGGCTTCGTATAGGGTCTGGACACATCCCAGCGGAAAGAAGAGGTGAGTATGGACGGAGGAGAGCGGTTATACTGCTGCAGCGAGACTTACGCCATGGTGGTGGTGGTGGTGTTGGTGTTGGTGTTGGTGTTGGTGTTGGTAGTGGTTGTTCGGAGTGCAGTTGGTTCGTTTCCGAAGTTCCGAGTGGTCAACAGCTGAAGAACAGTCTGCGTAGGTCTGCGTGTGGTTGATGACGAGCCACTGGTGGTATGCAGTTATGTGGTCGGGACTGAGTTTTCGACCAAAGGGTGCGATTCTGCCACGCTGGCAGTCAGGTCAGAAACGGATTAAGCTACACCTCGCAAACCCATACTCCGAACCACAACTCGTGCGCCCACCCGCCGCAACTGCGTATCACAACCTAACCGATACTCCATATTACAGTTGCGCATCACAAAACCCTGCCCCCGCGTTTCGGGGTGTCCGAATGGACAATCGGATTTTCAGCTAAAAAAATCCACACAGTCCGCCACCACTAGCAAGAGTCGCGGGATCTTTGCTCAGATTTTCATTGCAATTACAGCATGTTCCGCCCTTAATTACTTTGTTATGTGGTAACCTGTCTTCCTAAGACCCCCCCCCCCCCCAGAAAAAAAATAAGCAGGCTATGGTGGCTAGCAAACCTCCCAGGAGTCAATAAAGTCCGAGACGTTGAGAAAAGGAGATTAAAGAATCCAATGGTCCTCAAAACAGAAGATAACAAGAGAACAAGAGAAAGGCATACTCATGTGGTTAGAAAATCTACAACTCTTATCAAATAAGCTACATCAATTGCAAACGGATTCATAAAATCTAGAAGTCATTTAATATCTATTCTACATAGATTTACCACACCCTAGAGTAGCAACGAGAAGTCTTAGCAATCAATACGGAAGATCAACAGAAACTAAGCAAGAAATCTCATACAAAAAATGGAGGTTAGATTTAAAATAAAAAACAGCAATGCAAGATGCAAAAAAGATAGTCATGAAGCTGAAGAAGATCCATTGGGTATGCTTTAATTGCTGTTAAACCTTTGCTCTTTGCAGCTTCTGATATGTTGTTCTCCATCTCCATGTTCTCTTGAATATTTTCTTGCTTCTCTTGATGAATTCTTTATGTCATCAACT
Organism: Puccinia coronata f. sp. avenae; assembly: GCA_002873125.1. Taxonomy (NCBI): domain Eukaryota; kingdom Fungi; phylum Basidiomycota; class Pucciniomycetes; order Pucciniales; family Pucciniaceae; genus Puccinia; species Puccinia coronata. The sequence continues at coordinate 148,536 of PGCI01000173.1, read as the reverse complement.
AGTACAATTGTATTTACAATTTTCTACCTGTTGTGGAATCTGTCTAGCTGGTAGTGAAAGAAGCCTGTCTTGGTAAGGATGACTTTCCTGCATTCAGTTTGTTTCATGGAAGTAGATGTAATATCCCTTTGTCTGCTTGTTGTATGCTCTTGAACTCTCTGCATTGATCCTCTTGATTCTAAAGCAGTCTTTTTTTTTTCTCCAGAGTAACATGTTCATTTTTGTGAACGGAATATGACTATATAGCGCATGAGCTGCCTTTGAAATTGATCAGAGACACCCTTTCAATGTGATTTGTTATAAGATTAACTGTTTACAGTCGCTGAAATTATTGGTGGCCAGCCCGGGCCTTCATGATTTGACTCTGACTGGCAACCAGCACACGTTGAAGAGTGAAACAGGCATTCAATTTTTGAGATCATATCATTTGTCCTCAATCAATAACAAAACGGGCTATAGACCCAGAAGTCAAATAATCAAAAAAAAGGAAACATCAAGCCATGAAAAGTGAATGTACCGATAATCCAGCCACCACCAATACCATCATCATCACAACAAGTTTTTCTATTATAAGAAATGCATCCAAAAGGAAATCCCAATGATGTAAAGAAGAGCTCTCGGACGTCACAATCCTGTTTTCGACTTGATCATCTACATACCACGGCTACAATATCAAAGAGCGATCAACATGGGGGAGAGAGGAAGAAGAAAAATGTGATGAAAAGAGTAGGAGAGAATTGGAGACAAGCAGGAAGAATGTTATGTTGAGAGATCCCGAGGATAGTCAGGACACGCTAAAGCCTAACAGACGGGGGAGAAGAGAAGGAGCGTCTGAAAGGGAGTGCCTACATACCCGAAAGATCCGCTGTACTGGAACGGTAGCCCAGTGACGGAATACCTATTTTTTGAGAACTTGGGCGAGAGGGTGGTGGACCGTGTGCATAAGCTGGAGGAGGAGGAAGTGGTCACCTGCCTGCAATGCGTGCGTCTCTTCTCCACCGGTGCGCCCACGGTCCCTTGGTCAACTACAGTCAAAACATCTTATCAGAACTTTGCTACTACATGTAGTGTCCAAGAAGTGAATGACAACCGCGTACAGAACCCGATGAGCAGAAGGACGAAGGCCAAGATGGATACCGACTTCATTTCCTATTATCAACACCCTTTGAAATGATTCTGGAGCAGATTAAACAGGCGGATTGAGATACCATCAACACTAGAGGCCAATGAACCAACGCCCCAAGAGTTAGTCTTTCAGAAGCACAAGCAAACACCTACGAGTTGATAGATAGCTACGATGAGAATGTGGGTGGGTGACGAAATGCTTTCGAGATGGTAATGACTAACAGCTTTATTTAAGGGATGGAGAGGGACACACCGAAAGCCCTGCGGTGATGAGCTTGATGAGCTGTAAGGATAGGACTTAAGGTGGGGTCGGGACAGGGGGAGCAGCCTGAATGGAGTTTCTATAAGCATTCCGCGGCACATAAAAGGACTACTGACCGTGCCACCTCTGAATGCATCAAGCAGCTGGCATCCAGACAGACAGACAGACATAAATATTTTGCAATCGAGATGCAGCGCGTTTCCATATGATGCTGCTACTCGGCGGGCAGGCGGCAGGACTCTTGCGATCACCACGCCCACATCGCGCTCGCTCGTCCGCTGCTATGAAATTCTACCACCCACCTCCGCAGTCCACAAGGCAGTCATTAATCTCAACACAACGCACAAATTAAAATCTTGCTCATAGCCCCCAGTTCCTGGCATGCTGAATGCCTTTGGGACCTGAGTGAGCCGAGCTCCTGGCAGCCTGCTGCCACTGGACCAGTCACGACTCTGCACTGAAGATGGCTTTAAAAGTGATGTAGCTGGATCAGCGTACATGAATATTTTTGCTGTATGTATGTATACCCTTGGCTAGGTTCTGACTGGCAGAGACCTGCAGACACTGGCAGGCATGAAGGGACTTGAGATGGAGTCATCATGCCTCAACCTTCAACAAGCTTTCCCGATTGTAGCAGATTGGTGTAAAAAACCAGCATGCTGTTATTGAATAACGGCAATCATGAACCGGCCTGCATGTTAATGATTGATTCATGAAATACCTGACCCAAATTTCGCCGTGGGTTGTGAAAGGTTAATGGTGAACCTTGTGCCAATCGTCTGAATCGGATCTCCACGCCCATGTCAGCACCACAGGTCACATGAATATGTACATACCATATAAATTATGTAAGCAAGTGGGCACTGTGCAGGCGATGACGAGATGGGACCTATTCATGTACGAGATGGGCCACCCGGTGGGCTCTGGCAGCTGGCTCATGATGGCCAAAAGGCGGCGGCAAGATGATCGAACCGACTGGACGACGGATGATAAGATTTTTGCCGCTTGGAGCAGAGGATCTGCAGACTTGTGTGGTTGTGGCTAACTTACCACAAGTCCCGCGGAGCGTGAGGCGCCCCCTCCAGGCTCCCGCAAAGGCTTGGGATAAGAATAAATATGCAGTGTCTGTGGTGCAAGAATATTTAGATCAAGTTTTTCCACCACCAGAGAGAAAAAAAGGAAGTTGATTCTAATATGGTCTATTACATCTAAAAATATGTCAATGTCGTGTCCGATGAACATTTTCATCAAAACGGAAAAAAGGAAGATGTGGATGGGATGTATACTTCTATTGACAACATTTCTTTCTGTTAAGATTCTCACACTAATGGAGGAGGTAACAAAGAACGACGCAAGCGAATACGAAAGTGCAGATGAGGGAGATTAAAGAGTCACGAATATTCACACGAAATCGTGCAATCATGCCACGGAGAGAAAGTAATGATGGAGGAGGAGGGGAAAGTTTACAAGCAGGAAGGTAGGCAGAGACGCAATGGTCTGAGTGGCTTAGTTTCCTCCAAGCTGAGGGAGAAGAGGAGGCATTCTTGACCGCGTTTGAGGCGATCGGTGGCGAGGCAGATCTCGGCGAGCAAGTACCAGGCCTCGGGGATATCCCAGGCGACGGTCTGGGTGAGCACGTCGAGCAGTCCCTCGGCCAGCTCGACGGAGCCCTGCTCCTTCAGGATCCGGGCCATGTGAACCACCGCGGGGATGTGGTTATCCGAGAAGGCTAGCGCTTTCGTCAGGCTGTCAATCGCTTGATCCAGCTCGCTCACCGACAAACTGTACAGCCCGTACTGCACCCACAGCTCCGCGCTCTCCCCAGTCAACGTCTCCGCCTCTTGGATCGCCCCTTTGCATTCCGTGCTCTTCCCCCACCGCCTGAACGTCGCCGCTGACATCAACCATAAATCGTGTAAAATCTTCAACGATCTCAGATTCGCAATGTTCTCTTTCTTCTCATCTTCTTTTACCACGACATCTGCCATCTCTTGCGTCAGAGCCGCCAAATCATTCGCCCCCGAAGTGGAACGTTGCTTCTGTAGTTGGGTAGAAGAAGCGGACATATGGGTTCGGCGTCGAACTATACAAGCCCTCAATAGACATGAGTATATCTTTCATCCTTTCTTTCTTACTTGGATGAATCCCCACTCACTCGAGTTGGATACCTTGAGATCAAACGTTGGTTTTCTGACTTTTAATCGAGACCCCCGAATCGGTGAGCGGGTCGTAGATGGAGACGTAGTAGAAGAGGCGTTCCTATCATGCAACAAGGAGGGTGAAGCGCTAGTCGACTTGGAGTGAGATTGCGGCTGGGATGAGGACAAAGATTGTGACTGCGAATGTGCGTTTGAATTAGACTGAGAGCGCGACATTTGAGTAAGATCTGAATTTCCAAAGGCATAGAATTCAGAAAGAAGAGAGAGAAAAAGAAATCTCTTCAGCCGATTGTTGGACATGAGCAGCAGAGAAGAAGAAGAATGTAAATTTTGTTCAACCTTGAGCATGAATTTGCGAGTAAACTTGAGCAAAGAAAGCAAAGAGGTTTTGTTGATCAGATAGGGCAACCTCGGGACCCTGAAGGGATTCGATGAGCATATTTTTCGTCATCCGCAGCTGGATACTGGCTTCGAGTCGGTCAGATTTAGCCCCGGGGAATTCGAGTTTGGTCTGGCTAAAATGAGACGCCGTTGGTGTAACGGAGGTGTCTCGGCTAGGATGGGCAGAGGTTGTCGGCACTGTCAAGTGTCCTTCGCCCGCCTCGTTTTGTTCCTTTGTCTCTGGCTCGGCAATCAGCCCCAACGCGGGTTTAGTGTTGCGGGTAGGCGGCGTCCCAGAGGTGCTTTCGGGCGTTTCATCGGTCAGCAGCGCTCCAGGAAGGCTCGAGTTTTGGCTGAGGCTCGAAGAGCCCATTCTTGGTGTTCTCATCCCAGATTCACCTTCATCAAGATCCTCCGTATTGACTAAACCAACCTCGGCAATATCCAGTGCTAACTTGAATTCCTTAGAAGCAGAGGTGAGCAGACATAACAGATGCCATGCACATGTGTGATTAGGATTGATTTCGACCGCAATGCGCGCAGATACCAGTGCCGAATCGACATCGCGCAGTTCGGCTTGAGCATACGCCATGTGATACATATTTTCGAACGAGGCGGGGTCGCTTTCAACTGCCTCCGTCAAGAACTGGAGGTAGGAGGCGTGTAACGCGGGACGTGTGTCTTGATCGGCTAGGGAGAATGAGTGAGTTTTACTTCAACAACAGATCACACCATCACCTAAGATTGAGTTTCATATAGACATACCTTTTTGAGCACATTCACCAGCGGCAATACCTCTCATTCTGGCCAGCCGAGATTTCAAGGAGGGGTTCTCTCGTATTGCATCTACTTTCGTAGTTTTCATCACCTGGTGGGCACGATCCAAAAGCTCGGTGGCTTTCTCTGGGTTGTTGAGGAATTTGATCAACATTCTACTTCCGTATATCATGGTCGAAATGAAATCTTCGTCCGTATCTTTGTTGGGGACGGCAGAGCTTGCACCGCCTCCATCTTTTTTCGCAACGTCAGCACCTCCGTTCAGCTGAGCTTCACCCGATACGAGCGGGCGAGGATTGTCGAGTTCAGAAGAATCGCTGTTTTCGTTTGCACTAGCAGTCATGTGCAATTGACAGTAGAGATTCAAAGCTGCTTCGGCTTCTTCCCAATCATTTTTGACATCCAATAGTTGAACCAGATATCGTAAAATCTTTTGCGAGTGAAATGTCTTGCGAGTCGCGTCGTGTAACATGTCAATGATTTGCGAAGTGCCTTCAGAATCTGAGCCACCGAGTTGCCAGCCCTCATAAAGCAGATCACAGAACTCGAGCACTAAATCATTCGAGTGCCCTGCTTTCGGAAAGGTGGTCGTCATTCGGAGGATGACATTATAAGATTTGGCAATCGTGACAAGCTCGGATCTCCATGCTTCACCACGTGATCGGATGGTAATTAACTCTCCGTCTTGTAGAGTAGAGATCGAAACTTCAGAGTATTCATGGATAGGCTGCCTTGATGATGATGTCCACGAATCAGATCTGGCGGTTATGAACATAAGCCTGATGTACGACTTATAAACTACGCCCCGCTTATTCAATCGAAATGATAAAGGCCAGTATCTGGCACGCGAGGAGTAGCACCGATGTACTTCGAGTGAAGGCATGCCTGGTCTAAGGTAATTATTATTTTAGTCAGCTATATATGTTGGCAAGATGACACTAAAAAGATAAGTGAACTCACGTCAGGAGTCTGGAAAGTACACAAGCACGATACATGGCCAACTCCGCCCATCCATGTAATTCATTGTGAAGCTCGTCCATGGTGCCCAGGGACAGGGAAACGACGCAGAGGTCAAATACTTCCATAACTCGGCGATAAGCTTCTAGTGTGGCCGATGGATCTGCTCCTTTACGTTCTTGAGCCAGTGCTGTGATATAATATCGAGAACAAAAAATGAACAAGTAAATTAAAACTGCTGGATAAAGTTGAGGAAAACAAAAGCGAGGACTAGCCTTTGACAGTCAGACCAAGGACCAAGAGGATGATGTCATATTTGTCAAAGTTAAGATCGACAGTTTCGGGCACCACAAATGTGCATTTCTGGAGCGTCTGTAAGCATTGTTCATAGTCTCCTACAGTGTAATAACCAAACGAGATGATTATATTTGCAGCCTAAAAAGTTCTCCAATGCATTTTGAGTGAGAAATGAGGGTTCAGTTTTGGATGACAAGTGAATATGGATGTATGGCTGACGTTTTGTTCATTGAGTAGCTTTGGATCGGCTTCATTCGTGTTATATTTTGCCAAGCTTGCAGTTAGTTTTATAACGTGTTGTTGGACGGCCTCTTTGTCTTGGGATCGAACGAGTGGGGGTAGTAGGGATTGACCACTCTACGACTCATAAGACAGATGAGGGATGGTCAAGAGTTGCTGCGGAGTCAAGCTTGAGGGATTGCGACTGGGAAGGCCTACTTCTGGTTCGTCGTTAAGATGAGCTTTGTCGTGGTCATACGCTTGGTCGTGATCCGCGGAAGCTAGTAGCAGTCTCAATGCAAGCTCAGTCGTCGCAATCTCGGCCGTGACTGATCGGATTTCCCTCCCATGCCAAAAAAAAAAAAAAAAATTGAGGAAGTATAATCAATCTTGGATCCAGCCGGATTCGAGTTCTGGATTCTACGACTACTCACGTGCTCGATCGGGATTGTGCTTGAGGTACTTGCGAATGATTTCTTGCCATGATAAGCTAGGACCGACTGGGGGCGCAAGATCACATTAATCAGAAAAAGTTTGCTTGTTTCTTTTTTTTTTTTTTTTTTCAGGAACAGTTTGTTTCTCTTTTTTGTTATTTCAGATACGTACCTTCTGCAGGGCTAATGGCTGAAGTGATGAGGAGGCCCTTAGCGGTGATGGGGGTGGATTGAGACCATAAACCCGCGCATCTGACCGAGTCGAGGAAACGGGCGTAGGTCTGACCTTTCGGCTGTGGATGATAAGGCAGAAGGTCAGGACGATGTGCGATTCTCCCTGCTTGGGTCGTCGATGGAGGGGACTCACCTGATGGCGCGAGATGATGGACATGCAGAGTGAGGTGGTGCTGGTTCTTGTTGACCGTGTTGGATGGTCAAGAGCGGAACAGTGGTCATGAAGCGGGGCCGATGGATTATGTCATGCCCTGTACTGGGGGCCATGACGTCATAGACTCATGCACTTCACCAGTACACACACACACACACTCTCTCTCTCTCTCTCTCTCTGTACTGGACACAACCAATATTGGCTAACTCAAGGGCCGAGGCATCTGCACTATATCTTGACTTTTGGCTGAAATGTGCAACAGGACAGCTAGCTTAACCCCCCAACGATGACGAGTCTACTGGAACCATTAATCAATAGTTCTTTGCAGCCTTTGCATGCATTTGAATTATCTACATAGGATTAAAATCTTGCTTCCTTTTGGATATGATCAATGAATTACCCCATCAGGACCTGCACAAGAGAGCATGGCGCTTGCAGGCTCAACAAGAACCCATCTTTGTATAAATCATGTGCTTCCTCTGGGAATGCTCAGGTGGATTCAACCACTGGCTAAGCCTCTGACTCTGAGGCGCTGGATCATTAGGTCAAGACGATCAGTTTGGTGGTATCTTGACTCTCAACAAGGAGCGTGCCTATGTTGACTAACAGGTTAAATCCCCGTAAAAGAACTGGCTCAATCTTGCTATGATGCCATCACTTGTACCACCTAACCAATCAAAATTCGATGGGGGAAAGATGTGAAAGTGGTGTTTGACCATCTAGTCTACCTTTCTTTCATGGGACTCGGGTAGGATTCCAACTGATTGAACCGGCATCGCCTAGATCAAGAGCATCCAACTTGGCCATGGACTCAGGATCCAACTCGAAAGAAAACACATTCAAGTTCTCCTCGATCCGTTCCGCGTGGTCCGATTTGGGCAGTGGGATGTACCCGTGTTGCAGGGACCAGCGAATTAAGACTTGGGCTCCCGTCTTGCCAACCTGCACACGTTGATCCAATCTTGTCAGTGTGAAATGAAAGGCATGATAATGAAGAATATGTTGGTGTTGTATATGGTGAGATCATCAGGCTTACCTTATTACAAATGCTCACAAGGGTCGGATCATCCATGTATTTCCCTCGGACGATCGGACAATAAGCTTGGATCACGATGCCTTTAGATTGGCAATAATCCACTATCCATCGTTGCTGGCACCAAGGATGTAATTCAACCTATCCATAAATCACAGACAATTAGCTTCTGTAAGACTCGGAAAGCGATGATGATATGGAGGAATTCATTCTGCTCGATTCAAAGTTGAGTACTGACTTGATTCACCGCTGGTAATGGGCCCACTTCGGCAGCTTCCAATTCCTTCAAATGATCCACTCCGAAATTCGAGACACCGATGGATTTAGTCTTTCCCTCTTTGAGTGCATCAGCTACAAAAAAAAAGAAAGAAAAGCAGGGGGGGGGGGGGGGAATAGAATCACGATAAGCGCACGAATTACAAAAAGTTGAAGATGGACTTTTAGTGGGGTTTACCAAGTGCTCTGTATGCCTCAATTCGTTTCTTGGAGCCAGCGGTGGGATCGTGCAAGAGAATTAGATCCCAATAATCCGGTTTGGGATAGGCTACCGAGTCTTTGATCGCGTTCATACAGGGTTCATAACCATGTTCGGGTGCCCTCACTTTGGTCGTGAGGAAAACTGAATGGCGATCTTTCACACTACGGAGATTATTATCAATACGGTTGCATAATGTTAGCCTCACTATGTAGCAAGTTTGTCGACACGAAGAGAACGACAAAAAAAAAAAAGTGAGATTCAATTTTTTCGGAAAGAAGACATACCGATCACGTACTACTTGTCCCAAGGCTGCCTCGTTTTCGTACAGACGAGCAGAGTCGAAATGGGAGTACCCCGCGGTCAGCGCTGCGTTGCATGAGTTAGGAGCATCGCTGGATTTGTACAAGCCGAACCCGATCACCGGCATCCGATGACCTAAATACATGCATACACACATGATTTAATGTAGGAGGAAGCGGGGAACCATGTTTAAGCTGACATGAATATCTTGCTTTGTCGCAAGGGACAAGACAAGAAATCTTTCGCTTTCTGATTTGACCTTTAAAGTACTGACCTGAATTCAACGTGACATAGCTATCGGCCGATAAGGTGGACGAGGAAGACATGTTGGGCGGGAGCACTTTTAAAACCAAGTCACACCTTTTCTTGCGGCCGAGTGGTGAAACACCCGTCCGGTCGCATTGCGCCCACCCCGAAGGATATAAGACTTCATTCAAGTCATACAAATGGATCAGCAGTCATCCGAAAGTCTGCGGATTCTTTGCCCATAACCCGCGCGCGTCCCATCGACCGAGAACCATTAACACACCAGGACGGGAGGACTTCCCTTTGGATCTGTAGGGTGCTACAGAGTCAGATCTAAAATTTCAAACTGGAAGACTTCCCTTCGACTCTGTAGCCCCCTACAGAGTCAGATTTACAATTTTCAATACTAAAGATACAGACCCCTGCAAATGTACAGTTCCGTCGCCTTCAACATTTGAAAATTTACAGCCGTGATTTACAGCCCCACATCGATGCCAGATACAAGATCATACCCGATGCTCACCTCTCCCTCCTTACTGGACCTGGACAACAAAATCGCGGAGCTGGAGGAAGAGGAACATGATGATGCCTTCTTCCTGATCACAGCCCTGGCTCTGATGGGTAAACACAGTCCCATTCAATCAATCCAAACTTATCTCACTTGCAAGGACCTTCCAGGGCATCCACATTTTTGCAGCGCCTGGACTCACATGCAAGAGGTGGGAAACAATCAAGCCTTCATTACCGTCATGGGGATTGATGTTGCTACTTTTGAATTGATTCTAGTCCCTTTTGATCTTGCTTGGAGTTCCTCAACTATCCCCCGAGCCAATGTGAATCCAGTTGGGGAGCCTCAACCTCATCACCGCTCACTGGATGCTGCCGGAGGACTGGCTCTGATCTTGCATTGGCTGAACTCAACCATGGCCGCGACGCGTATACGCTACAGCAACTATTCTCAATCACGGCTGTGGTTTGCTTGCGAGACCTGCTCCACGCTAGGCAATGCCTTTTTACCATTCTCAAAGACCTGAGGATCACTTGCATAAAGTGGCCCTCATCGGAATCAAAATGCCAACGTTTCAGCAACATGATCAAACAGAAATTTCCCCTTCTTACTCGCTGCTTTGGGTTTATTGATGGGTTGAATCTACCTGTCTTTGTTGCTGACAATGAGGAGTGAGTTTTCTTTCATTTGCATGTACAAGTTGAACCTTTCTGACATGAGATTGTTTGCTTCCAGGCTACAGAATGCCTACTACAATGGATGGACGTGTTCTCACTACTGTAGCAACATCCTGACATTTGCACCTGACAGTACAATTATCCATGCTATTCTAAATGCCTCCGGTTCTTGGCATGACTCACACATAGCCAAACGCCTATACCAAATGCTTATGACAAAGACTCCTGCCGGTTATTGTATCATCAGCGACACAGCCTTCCCTCAATGCACCAATTGCCTTGATTACAGGATCATGGCTCCAATGAAGAGAGTAGATTGGGTCCCAGATGACCCCAGGGAGTTTGCTCAGCTGAAGAAACAGATTGAACAGCTTGTGTCTGCTTGTCAAGCTGCTGAATGGGGCATGCGGGCCATACAGGGCTCCTTCAGTTGTCTTAAGCTTCCTATTCCCGCATTGGATCACAAGTTTTGTGCGGAGGTGATTGAACTTGCTGTACAGCTACAACAACTGCAATGCCAATCTGTAGGGATTAATCAAACGGCCAGTGTTTATCAAGAGGTGGAGGATGATTTCTTGCCCTTGAGTCAATCATTCCATAATATGATGTTCCCTGAAATTCAAAAACAATGCCAAATTAGTTGTTATTATAACAATTGGTTCTGAATATGTTCTTTCAGAACTCTCTTTTGGTTTCTTGTTGTTACACCCTCACTTCTCTCACAGGCCATGAACCATTGTTATTTCATTGATTTAAGCAATAAAAAAAGGTGATTTAAGTGACCATGAACAAGTCAAACAACAAGATAAAAAATGGGTATTTGTAAATGAATGTGATTGGAAGACAATAAAAATGGTGTTTTAAGCTACCAATGAACAAGTGAAAGGAAAAGATAAAAAACGCGAACAAGTGAAGCAAACCACCAAAAAGAATACGTAAACAAGTGGAGCAAAATGAGTGAACAAAAGCAATGCAAAAATAATAAATGAGAAAGATTGAATGATAAACCTCTACAACATTGGATCAATTCCAAAAGAGTTGCCACTAGGACCGTTTTGATTCACAAAGGGAGGCTGGCTATTTATTTGACGTCCGAAATTGTTGGAGCCCAATCCCAAGGCGGAGCTCATGTTCATCTTCAACTGCATGAGATCCATCTTGCTTTGTAACAACTGATTTTTGAATTGGAGGTCGCTCATCTTTGTTTGGAAGTTGTTGTGGAACTACTCTTTTTAGGGAGAATAGAGCTTGAGAGGGAGTAGGTGCTTGAAGGGCTGCCTCTCAGTTGTCTGGGAGAGTAAGGTAACAAGAATATAAGAGTATGGACTCTTAAAGAATAAGGTCTGGCTGATGAGGATGTTAGGTATAGTTGGTAAAGGGTAATTGCATAATTGATGACTATGTTTATCTCCCAGGTTGTAATCAGACTGGGGGCTGGGATATATATGATAATAATAACTTCTCCAGGTTACTGGGGCTATGATATGTGTTATTGCTTTATAATGTGTGACCAGGGATGAGTACTAACAAGTGATGTGTGTAGACAATCTGATGGGGAACCAATGAGCAGGGGGAAACAAGCCTCTTATATAGGAAATATGGACAATTGGGGGAGTGGCCAAAATGTGGTTGTGTGAGGGATGAAAAATATAGATGAAAAGTGAAAAAGAAATGAGCATGGCTGACTTGTGGGTGATGGAAATAAATGGAAGGATGGAACAAGTGAAAAAGCTATATACAATGGCTGAGTTGTGGTCAAGGGGTTGAAACATGTAATATATGTGTTGTGGAATATTCCATGGGAGAGAAAACTATTTACAATTGAAAATATTCATTGGAAGGGGGATGGTGTTTCATGTGTTGAAGTTGTGGTTGGGGATGTTCTGTGAAACTTGTGTGATTGATGGGTCTTGACCATGGCTTGTGAACCCCTTGTGATTGTTGAATCCTGTGTTTTCAGTCCTTCTGGCTTTTTGCTGAGGAAAGATTGGCTTACCACATCCACCCCCAAATTAGATGATGTCTCCATCATCCAGACTAAAGAAGAGCCAATCTTGACGGATGAGCAGTGACAGGAAAAGAAGAGAAGAAAAAGACAGAAAAGAAAAGGCATAGGGGAAAGTGGAATGTGTGAAATGAATATGAATAAGAAAGAGAACAACTTGTCTGAGTGGGGATTTTTGATTTGGAAAGAAGATGACAATTTCAGGGAAAGGTGATTTTTTTTATCTGTAGAAAAACAAATATCTTTGAATATTTGTTTTGTGTGGTTATTGGTTCAGAGAAAAATGGTGCAGTGTATGTCTTTTCCAGAATATAAAAGAAATCAAAATGTATGGTTGGGGCTAGCTGTTCAATTGATAGACTGTTTTTAAGGGATTGGGGTGGCCATGATGTAGGGTGTTTCATGCTGGGTCATCAAGACCTTTCTTTTTTCAGGTTCACAAACAGCTTATTTGGGTGTTGTTGTATCAATAGCGGAGAGGTTAAAGTAGACAAGAGCGCTGAAGCAAATCTGATTGCTCCCCTTGTGGCGGGCGGTATCTGTGTTGGTGTTTTGTTGCTTGGGTCTTAATCACATTTGTTGGTGTAATTGACCAATGGAGTTCTCAGCTTGCTGAGAGCTTGGACACCCCCTCTTATCAGACTGTGTTTGTAAAGTTGTTTCAGATTGCTTTGCTGAGATTGCTAATTTTTAGGTCTTGGTCATTTTCTGTAGGCATCATGGCATGCAAGGAGGATCTGAGATCTGTATCAGGCACAGTACTTCTCAAAGAAATTATCTAATCATCCAATTGTGGAAGGGGGTATCATCACATTTTGGTTCATTAGGTTGACCGGATGTGAGCACCATCATTATCTTATAAGTGGGGTTTTGTCTGTGGCAGTGGATGCCATTGCTGGGGGTCACTCAGCTGAAACAAGTCCAATAAGAACCTGGTTGCACACTTTCCTTATCACTACAAACATGTGTAATTTTACCCAAAGGAAAAAACTATGGTTTGGGTTAAGCAAAATGTCAACTTTTTTCAACAAAATGGCTCAGTAATAAAAATTGAGCAAAACTGAGCATGCTCAGCAAAATCCCCTAAAGTTTCCAGAATGAATAAAAATAACTTCTGCTCATTTTCTAAAAAAAAAAAAAAATTGCTGAGCATGCTCAGTATAGCTTATTTTTCACTTCTGACCATTTTCTGTAAAATTGAGTATATGTTTTGCCCATCCCAAGTTCACATTTTCTTTCTGGGTAAAATTGCAAATGTTTTTAGTGTATCTTGCTTCAGTATCAATCTCTCCTGCTCTAGCTCCACGCGGATCGGCCGATTGTATTGCGTACGTGCTGTAGTCCATTTTTTGCTCTCAAGTCCTTGACTACGCTCTTTGCATTTGCGTTGTCCTGACAGCAACTCTCCAATTTTTAATCCTGCTCCATCAACTGTTTCCACGTTGCTCTCAGCGGATGCTGGGATTGTTTTACATCTGTTCATCCTTATCAAAGCTCTCGCCACCACCATTACTGCCTCTGTAGTCGTTGATAGTGCCAAATGAACTGCTATGACCCAAAAGCAAGCCTCCTAGCACCTCAATTAATCACCCGAAGTTGTTATCACAAGCTATCTTGCGGCGCCACCTGTTTTTTTTAAATCTTTTTCAGTGTTTTTAAGTAGTTTGGGTAAGAATATAAGATCAGAAGAAAGTGACTTTGAAATTTTTTTTCATGGCTTTATCTATTTTAAAGAAGGGAATTGGTGATTTCAAGAGACTTGACAAGTCTGATGGTAGCAATTATAGGTATTGATTGGTTCCCATTTCTTGATTCTTGCTCCCTTTTTTGAGTTAAATTTCTCTTCAATGTGCTGGTGGATGGGTACAGTCATGCTGGGGTCAATTAATGGTGTTGAGTTAGGGATTTTCTTGTTGAGTTCTTCATTGTCTAGGATTCCTTGGTCCGATTTCTTTCTATTTGTCTTCATTTTTGATCTTACTTCTACAGGTTCTTCATCAAGGTAATACTGGTGTGATATGGTGCTGGTTTTTGGATTTTTGAAGCAAGGTGGGTTTGTAAATCTTTCCTGAGGAGTTACTGATGGACTTGTGATTTGTGAATGCACTATCCCTGTTGGATCAAAGGCTGATATGTGGCCCTTTATTTTCTCTGCTTTCTCAGAAGTTGGCCATTTGTGAGGGGTCATTTCTGGAGGTTGATTTCTATCCATGGCAATAGGAGATGATTTCTCTGGAATTTGGGGTTCTTCAAGGATGGGTTCCTCTGTGTGTTGCATTCCTTCAGGTGAGAGAGTAGGTGAATTATTGTCCAAGAACTGAATTTCTTCTGTTGAATCCAAAGCTGATTTGCACCTTATATCTTCTTCCACTAATTCTTCCAGGGGGTAGGTTGATTTATAGTTGCACTGTTCTGATTTCTGTTTTTCCACAATGGAAATCACAGGTGAGTTTTCAAGGGATGTGTCTTCTAGTTGTGCAATCCTATTTCCTTGGCTAGATTCTTGAATCTGATCCATGGGTCCTGGTTGGCTATCTTCTTCAGGGATTCCTGGTCCGGACTTGGGTATTGATACTGCATTCTCTGGTACATGATTTTCTTCTTTAATTACCTCAGGTGAATAGGGTTTTGGGCAATGTTTATCTGCACTGCTTTCCAGGGGGTGATGCTGATCTTCTGGTGTGGTCTTTGGCGCTTCCTTTGGTCTACTGGGGACTTTTTCTGACATATTAAACTTTGGTTTCTCTGATTCCTCAGAATCTGGCCATTCATGAGGGGTCTTGTCTGGCGGTTGATTATTACCCATGGCTATGGTAGATGATTTATCTTGAATTTGGGGTTCTTCAAGGACGGGTTCCTTTGTGTGTTGCATTCCTTCAGGTAATATAGTAGGTGAATTATTGCCCAAGAACTGAATTTCTTCTGGTGGATCCAAAGTTGATGCAAAACTTTTATCTTCTTCCACTAATTGTTCTGGGGAAATAATTGATTCATAATTGGACTGTTCTAAATCCTGATTATCCACAATGACCATCACATGTGAGTGTTCTGGGGAGGTGTCTTCTAGTTGTGTGATCCTATTTCCTTGGGGAGCTTCTTGACTCTGATCCATGGATTCCAGTTGGCTATTTTCTTCAAGGGTAAAGGTGGGGGTAATGACTGAATGTGTTGGTAATATTTTTGAAACATATTCTTCATGGCTATCACATTCAAGGTTGCAGGTTGTTTCCATTTCTTCAAGAATTCCAAAAGAAATCTGAACCTCTGGGACTTTCTCCTCTGGTTTTTGTGTCTGAGTTCCTGGGGTTAATTGGATTGATCATGAATGACATCAAAGACAAAGCAAGAGAACTTAAGAAGATATTGGCCAAGCGTTATAATCTTTACCCTTGTGCAAAGATTGAGCAGGCCCCCCCAATCAGTCAATTTCTGTTGAACCGCCTGGAAGAAAAAAGATTCAAGCAACAGTTTAGAATGCACTGAGACTCCTTTCTCAAGCTATGTGATCTTGTCTCAAGCAACCCAGTGTTTCAAAATAACTCAAACCAACCACAACAACCAGTAGCTGATCAGATGATGATTGCCTTGAGGAGGCTTGGCTGCTTTGGTAACGGAGCGTCTGTGGGGATGTTGGCAACTTTTTTTGGTATTGGAGAAGGAACTGTAGAGGCTTATACCAACTGATGTCTCATGGCTATCTTAACATTGCAAGCTCAAGAGAATTTACTTGGTTGGCCCACTCCAGAATCCCGTCAAGAGCTCCAAACGGAATTTGAGGATTTTGGTTTTGAATGATGTGTTGGTGTTATTGATGGAACTCTTATTATTGAACAAAACTGCCCTCAACATGATGGATCTGATTACTACAATTGCAAAGGCTCATATGGAATTTCAACTCTTCTCATCTGTGACCAGAGTAAACAAATTCATTACGTCTATACTGGATGGCCTGGATGTTCTCACAATCAATGTATCATGTCCAACTGTTCATTAACCCATTTCCCCAACCAACTCTTCTCCCCTGGACAATACCTGTTAGCAGACTCAGCATTTGTCCCCACGTTCAATGTGGTTCCAGCATTCAAAAAGCAAAGGAACCAAGTTTTCACCCAAGAGGAAATTGAGTTCAACAAGCACCTTTCCAGCGTACGAGTTGTCATTGAAAACTGTATTGGCCTTTTGAAGAACCAATTCCAAAGCTTAAAGGCACTACAATTGAGGGTCTCTTCAGAGAAGGATATGACATGAGTCAATTCATGAATCATAGTGGGTGCAACTTCTTTTATTTATCATCAAAATTTTGTTGACAATCATTATCTCTAGGCATGCGTGATCCTACACAACTTTTTGAATCAGAGGGATGACTTGGACTTGGACAATGAAGAGTTGCTAAATGAAACCAATGAAACCAATGCGGCTTCTCAAAATATAGAACCAACAAATACTGGTACCACTGCAGGCATAGAAAAGAGAAAAGGAGTGATGGCAAGTGCGCTGGCTTTTAGGGAGAGGGAATGAAATGTCTTGAGGTTCCCAAAGCTGCCTCAATCTACTAGATACCTTGATCCGAAAAAACAGCTGCACCATAAGCCCGGCTGTTCTTCAAAGTCTTGCAAACAATTGGATCTGTTATATCTGTCTTTAAATCTTCGGCAATAAGACCCATTGCTGTCTCTGGTACCAAGATCTTTTGCACTAAATAGTTGGGTGACATGGGTAGTGCCATGTGAGTAGTTGTACCTATGCTATTTGGGCAAAGGAACATCCCACAAAGGGGCGGTATATGACCTCAAATCCCTGCACCCCGTAGCTAGGCAGGTCAAAATGAAATTGTGGTTCAGCATCTTGATTCTTAGCAGTAAGAACAGAAAGATAATTAATCATACGTACTAGCCTGGCTGCTCAACATGAAAAGAATCAATGTTGTAAAAGACACTCTTGGCCTTATGTGGCCCAAGCAATTCCCAATTCTTGAGAGCTTGATCCAAAAAGACCAAAGGTATAATTTTCTGGCTGACTGATAAGAGATAGTTTTGGAGGCCATGTACTTGACTTGAAACAAGCATCATTTTTGTCAGTTAATTAGTTGATAGATAGAAGTAAAATTCCAAATCATACCATCCAAGACCATCAAAGTCAATCTTGCTCAGCCATCCTTGCTGGAGGCCCATGGGTATCTGCAAGTTGGACTCTGCACAATGCAACTGACAGAATTCAGCTGTTATGGAAAACTGTGAGATATATCACCAGCGCTGGGTGAGCTACATAACAGCTGGTTGATAGAAACACATCAATCTCACAGGCAGGTGTAAAGCATCAGGATTTGATTGTTCCATTTGTTTCACTGTCTGTGGGTGGCGCCGGCGCATTGCTCGGAGCAATATTAATTTCATCAAGGGATTTGCATGGAATTCATTGTCACAGAATGGGAACAATTCTGATTGGTGCCCAAAGGTGTCAGCAAGCTATGTAAATGTATCAAAGAGAGTGGAGCATGATGAGAGATACACACCAAGGTTAGCCTGTCTTGCACAGGCTTCTGGAGGCTCAGGATAGTGAAGAGGTTCAATCTTGACAAGTGAAGTACCAATCATTTGTGTATTCTCATCTTGCAACAACAGCCCGTGTGCTGATAATTCTGCCTTCATATCATTCAAGATGTCTACATGGGGTGGTGAAAGCGGCAGATCCACAAGAGGGCCATCAAGAATATTGCCATCCTTGGTGGGATTGTCCGTGTGTTTTGTGACTTCCTCAAGATCAGTAGCAGTAGTTTCATCTTGCGGAGGGTATGGATGATCAGCTTATTTAATTGGCAATGCTTTTTGCATGGTGGGGGTCTTGGCCAATGAAGGGGATTGCACTTGCAAGCTCGCTCTTTTTTGGGGATGCTTTGATTTCTTCCTTCTTGCTAGAGGTTTGGTTTGCATTTTAAATGGTTGAGCAATCCCATGGTTGGCTGAGGTGGATTTGTTAGGCCTGGAGGGGAAGAAAACACAAGCGCAACCAAAGTTGGGATGAAACTCCGCCCAGATTCCAACAGATTACACACATAGCCTGTATTTGCTGTACAACTCTTGGTTTTGCAAAAGGTTTTTGTTGAGAATGTCAGCCTCTGTGATGCCAAGGGCTAGTACCTTTTAGCTACACAAGGTGATAAGAGTGCAAAATAAGGGTAGAGTAGGATAATTTCACGTAGAAAAGTAGTAGGACAGAAATAAAAAGAATATAATTCTTTTTTATAGAGGGGCCTGCTGGCGCAGGGGTGTTTGTAGGTGCCCTCTAAATCAGAGATCTGCTAAGCAGGGTGGTATCTGATTAAGCAAACAATGGGTTTCTGCGTAACAGAAGGTGGTACCAAAGTGCTTTTCCAATTAAGGAACCAGAATGGGGACAGAAGGATAAAAGAAGTACTCACTATTGCTTCTTTTAAGCCAAAAAGCCACGTAGGGGGGTGAAGTAGAGCTGCTGGGTAGATTGAAGGGTTTCTGCGCAGGAGCTGGACACGTAGGATGGTTGATTTAAAGAGAACACCACGGATAAAACAGGCAAAACAGGGCAGAGTAACTGAAGTAAGGACAGGACACGGCGTAACTGATTGGCTGTAATAATAATTGATGATCCGGAACAACTTTTGGCGTGGAAAGAGGGCTCTATATATACTAATTTCACTCATAGTGGAGGACCTTTCTGCCTGTGTGCGTGTAGTAACTGGTTTTCAGCGCAATGTGGCCAATTTGGGAGATTGGCACTAACAGGGCTCATCCCAATGACACTGCTGGTCATTAATTCAGCGTCACAAGTGCTTGATAACCTATTTAGTTATTTGTAACTAAGGTACATAGCAACACTGACGTGTAATTGTATCTGAAATGGGCCACAAATGACGCAAATGGGCCACAAATGGCTAAGGCCACGCTGGCTATGTTACTCTTATGTATTCAAGGTTTTTATTAATAAAACCTTGTAAATAAACCACGTAGAATCTACTTTTACCCTAGTTACACTTGTACATATGTGGTAACTAGGGGATTAGCTATTTCCACGCATTTGGCCAATTTCCAATTGGATTATATAATCCACGCGCGGGGTTGGAGGTTTAAACCCCAATTGGGCCTAACTCCCAAACTATACACAACACCTCAATTATAAGTCCATAATTGGTCATTTCACATATAGTATGCATATATAACAAGTACGTACGTGTGTAATGTCCATGTGACATATGTTTGTGGCCAATTCTTACGGGTAATTGGTTCAAGGTGAAGGAGTAGGAATTTAGGGGTACTTCCAGTGAGGGACCCTACATTAATTTGTATGAGGATTCAGAATATGACATAATATTCTAAGTTATCCTCAAGGTTTAGAAGTTATTTAGTATTTTTGTAAAAAGTAGTTATTATTTTAATTAATTACTTATTTTTATGGTGCCAGGACTTTGCTAAGCTTATTGGATAAAAATAAGTAAACTGAGTTTTTTGTACATTATTAGTCATATAAATGGGTCTTAATATTGTAGTAATAATGTCTCTATTTATGTTACCTTTGTCAGGTTGGCTCTGTCATAGTAGCAAGCTGACAGAGAAAAAACTACATATATTCATTTCCATTTAATTAGGAATCCAAGAAAACACATTGCAGGGGTAATACCAAACAGAGATATGATTTTGGGGGTGACAAGCTGATAACGGTTAAGCTAGGAAGAAAATATTGATAACAGTCCAAAAGCTGTGGCGATGACATGTCAATAGCAAAGCATGGGACAAAACCCCCTTAGTTGTCTTTGTCCTCCTCATCAGTGGAGTCAGAGTCAGAGGAGGAGTCACTAAGCACCCGCTTTCTGCTACCCGCACCTCAAGAGAACTGCTCAGATAAGAGTCACTCTATCTCCTTGTTTGAGTGACCGAGACCTTGGAGCTCCTTCATGAAAACAAGCTGGGCGCGGAATTCCTCCATTTCGGCTTTGCAAACCTTCAGCCAAGCTTCCATCTCAATCACACACAGCTTCCTCTTCTCAAGTTGGTGGTGTTTTTTCTTGCTCTTCACTCGGTCTTTGAGAACCTTCATGAGGAATTCGTGGCCCTCAGATAGGACCTTTTCCAACCCAAGAGGATCACCACCTTGTGGGAAAGTACATCATACTCAAGATTGGACTGATAAAGATCAATCTCTGATTCAAAGAAAGGCCCAACTCTTGAAGAGTGTCTCTTCTTGCCTGCAGGACGCACAGTTGCACCGCTAGCAGCCACGGATTCATCTTGCTCGTCATTGCCGTCATTGGCCTGGGAATTGGCCGGTGGATTGGATTGCGCATGAAAATCTGGGACTGAAGAGTCAGTGGATTCTCTAATCACAGGAGGGTTGGCGCACGTTTGTTCACCCATGATTGGGTTGAGCTCATCCCAAAACCTGCATTGCTTGTTCAATGCATCTTCAATGAATCAATCAGTAAGCAGCTCATATGTCTAAATGGAAAAGAGTTGAAGATGTTGCTTACCTTGTAATGTGGTAGTCCCATTGGCTATATCCTTGTCCATGAGACCAGCACCAGAGCCACGGAGGAAGTTGCATGCCTTGCCGTGAGAGACTGTGAGTTCCTTGACCTTTGTCTGGATACCTTTTGCATCGCAATGGGTTATGCTGGCGTTTCTCATCTCAAGGAGAATTTTGTTGGCAAGGGCAGTCTTGGTAGCACCACCCTTATCTCCTTGCCAGCGTTTTTAGTTACCTTCAACGGCCAACCAGTCAAGTAGGATCCAATAGCTGTTCTGACCATCCCAACTGTCCTTATCTCACACCACCAGGGCTTTTTCTTCCTTTGCTCAGGAACTCGTAGTGGAATTGGCAGCGGGGGCTGTAGAGCTGGGGGTAGCCGTTGCTGCTCAAGGAGCCATTGGTGGATGGCTGAGTGTGTGTGGGCGGGTGGAAAATAGAAGGAGCCTGAGGCAGCGTGGTCTTGGAGATGAAACCGGTGGTGAAAAAATGTAGGTGGGCTGGTGAGTGGTCCCCTGAGCGTGTGGCAGAAACAAATTGCACCTGGTTTTTGCCACACTTCCTGGAACCTGGACCTG
The DNA here is from genome assembly GCA_002873125.1 of Puccinia coronata f. sp. avenae. Taxonomy (NCBI): domain Eukaryota; kingdom Fungi; phylum Basidiomycota; class Pucciniomycetes; order Pucciniales; family Pucciniaceae; genus Puccinia; species Puccinia coronata. The sequence continues at coordinate 127,219 of PGCI01000173.1, read as the reverse complement.
CCGTCCTGGAGGGGTTTAGGAAGAAGGTCGGCAGGTTGGCAGGTCCAAAATTCCAGGTCAAATTTTTTCCTGATATATTGGACCTGCACGTTGTCCAGGTCTAATCTGAAACCCCCTACTGGGAGTAGGCCAAGGACCTGCTTACTGCAAGCAGGCCAAAGACCTGCTCACTGCAAGAAGGCCAAGGATCTGCTCACTGCGAGCAGGCCAAGGACCTGCTCACTGAGAGAAGGCCAAGGACCTGCTCACTGCGAGCAGGCTAAAGAGCTGCTCACTGCGAGCAGGCCAAGGACCTGCTCACTGCAAGCAGACCAAGGACCTGCTCACTGCAAGCAACACTGGTCCACTACTTTACTAGTAACGGTAGCGTAACACAAAGTAGTGCGTTTTTTCTTCTTTCCTGCTACCACTGCGGCCACTAACCGTAATGTTACAGCACTACTTTATCTGGACTTGATTTTCATTTCTTTCTTGTTTCCTTTACTCTAACTGAGCACCAGATTTTAATTTTATTCATTCCATTACATTATTGACTGACAGGAGGAAAAAATATTGCTACTTGTAGGGCATAAAACAGCAAAAAATGTGACTTTTCTGGGAATCACTCTGAAGCCTTCCTGGATTATTTGCACTCCCCACTCAGTGGGACCTCTTCTCAAAGACACACAATACTCCTACATGCCATGGATGATTTTATTTGAAATATATGGTTGGATAACGCAAGATAATGCCACATAACGCTGGATAATGCATTGAAAATACATTACCTTTTTTTCTGGCGGGTAATTTATTCCCCAACATTACACTACAGCTGTGGGCAGCAAATGGTCTGTTACGGGTAATGGTAACGCAGCGGCTTCTCAACCTGAGCAATTACGTTACTGAAATTGCCTGGATAACGCAACATCACGTAGCGGACCAGTGTTGCTGCAAGCAGGCCGGCCAGGGACCTAAAAAATGGCTCAAGTACCTGCGTTACCTGCAAAAAGTGCCGCCAGTACCCGCCCACGGGTGCTGTGTACGGGTACGGGTTTCTGAATTTGGGATAAAACACCGCATGTACCCGGGTCCACTTGGTGATCTTTATTCAAGGTGAAGGAGTAGGAATTTGGGGGTACTTCCAGTGAGGGACCCTACATTGTTTTACATGAGGATTCAGAATATGACATAATATAATAATTTATCCTCAAGGTTTAGAAGTTACTCATACTTTTTGTGAGAAGCAGTTATTTATTTTATTTCTAACTTATTTTTAGGGGTTGAGAACTTTGTTAATGTTTTTGGCTAAAAATAAGGTTTCTAGTTATTTTCTCACTTTTATGTGTTACTATGGTTACCTTATGATTTTTCCTTTTTATTATAGTTATTTCATGTCTATTTGTTATCAATTATTAGCATATGTACTGTTTTCAGGGTTTGTACATATGGTAATAATGTTGTTTTTATTTTTCATGTATTTTTATTAATTTCTATACTAATTGTGTTGCTTTTTCAGGTTGTCTCTGACTCAGTAGCAAGCTGACAATTGCCATAGCAGATGTCAGCCTTAGAGACAACACAGTTTCCCAAAAGGCTTCAACAATGTTATCTTCTTATTCCTCTCTTCAATATGAATAGTTCCATATTATAATATCCATACTTTGTTGTGTATAAGTGTGAAGTAATATAAGAGTGAAGTAATTAACTGGGAAGTTCACATAACATCTAATCATTTTCTAAGTTCAAACTATATTGCATATATGAATTTCAATCAACAAGGTTAACCACTTCTCCACCGGCTGGATGAAAATTTTCATCATCACTCATCAACCAACTTAGAAGAAGCACAGAACACTTGGATCAACACTCCTCACTACTCAAACACACAGGTCCCATCATTTCCCTACGTCGTCATGGTCATTTGGTGTCATCTGATTGACTAGTGAGCAGGTTTTCCAACTTCTCCTTCTTCAAAGTTCTTCTTGAGCTTTGATCTATTTTGAGAACATGGGGGGGTGTGATGATAACAAGGTGGCGGTGTGAAAGAGGTGGATGACGTCTTTGACGTCATTGGAAAAGAGGAGGATCAAGGTGGGCAATAGTGATCATGAAGAGATCACGGGGTCATTTGGGGCTGTGTTTCTTTTCCTTTATATTGATCATTGTTGTTTCCTTTTTTATTCTTTTTCTTCTTTTTTCCATCTGATCTTTTTATCATTTCATCTTTTTTTGCCATCGCCAACCGCTCCAGTTGTCTCTATACTCCTCGCTCTCCTCGCTGCTAGTTATTAACTTGTGCTCTTGTCATATCAGGTTTGTCTCTATACTCCTTGCTCTCCTCGCTGCTAGTTATTAACTCGTGCTCTCGTCATATCAGGTTTTCTTAGGTTATGAGCCCAGCCTGATATGACGAGAGCACGAGTTAATAACTAGCAGCGAGGAGAGCAAGAAGTATAGAGACAACTGGAACGGTTGGCGATGGCAAAAAAAGATGAAATGATAAAAAGATCAGATATGATTGCAGACTAAGAGGCTAAGATAAGATCTGGCTACAAGAACACAAGAGAAATTATAACAAGAAAGAAATACAACTAAAGATAACAGACTTAGAGACTTACACCTGATATGATGAGAGCACGAGTTAATAACTAGCAGCAAGGAGAGCGAGGAGTATAGAGACAACTGGAACGGTTGGCGATGGCAAAAAAAGATGAAATGATAAAAAGATCAGATGGAAAAAAGAAGAAAAAGAATAAAAAAGGAAACAACAATGATCAATATAAAGGAAAAGAAACACAGCCCCAAATGACCCCGTGATCTCTTCATGATCACTATTGCCCACCTCAATCCTCCTCTTTTCCAATGACGTCAAAGACGTCATCCACCTCTTTCACACCGCCACCTTGTTATCATCAAATGGTAGCGAGAGTAAGAAAACCTGATATGACGAGAGCACGAGTTAATAACTAGCAGCGAGGAGAGCAAGGAGTATAGAGACAAACCTGATATGACGAGAGCACGAGTTAATAACTAGCAGCAAGGAGAGCGAGGAGTATAGAGACAACTGGAACGGTTGGCAATGGCGAAAAAAGATGAAATGATAAAAAGATCAGATATGATTGCAGACTAAGAGGCTAAGATAAGATCTGGCTACGAGAACACAAGAGAAATGATAACGAGAAAGAAATAAAACTAAAGATAACAGACTTAGAGACTTACACCTGATATGACGAGAGCACGAGTTAATAACTAGCAGCAAGGAGAGTGAGGAGTATAGAGACAACTGGAACAGTTGGCGATGGCAAAAAAGATGAAATGATAAAAAGATCAGATGGAAAAAAGAAGAAAAAGAATAAAAAAGGAAACAACAATGATCAATATAAAGGAAAAGAAACACAGCCCCAAATGACCCCGTGATCTCTTCATGATCACTATTGCCCACCTTGATCCTCCTCTTTTCCAATGACGTCAAAGAAGTCATCCACCTTTTTCACACCGCCACCTTGTTATCATTACACCCCCCCATGTTCTCGAAATCCCCAACTCCCACAGCTAACTTGTTTGCTGCAATGCCCGTCCTAGGTAATGATTTTGTCAAAAAGTCGGCCAAATTATCTTGAGAGGTACAGAATTTGAGCTCGAAAGATTTGTCGACATGATATCGAATCCAATGGAGTCAAATGTTAATGTGTCTTGTAGCGTGGTGATACATAGGATTTTCTAACAGAGAAATCGCGCCCTTGTTGTCGTTAAGTAGCAGAGGTTTTTTATCAATGACTAAACCAATGCTGTTGACAACTTTGCTGAGAAGTGAAGAAAGCCACAGGATATCTTGACCAGATTCAGCACAAGAGCGATGTTCCACCTCAGTTGTGGACAAACCGGTGACGGGTTGTTTGGAGCAACGCCAAGAAACGGCGCCAAGAAACTGAACCAGGTTGCCCGAAAAAGAACACCCATCAATTGACCCGCCCCAATCCGCGTCAGCCCACGTTATGATTTGCAGCGCCCCCATGCCGAGAAGCAAGCCAGTCGATGAAGTGTATTTGAGATATCGAAGACAATGTTGGAAACCCGCCACAGCCTTCCGAGTAGGAGATAAAAGGAATTGAGAAAGAAAACTAGCAGTGAAAGCAAGATCCGGTCAAGTACACTGAACTAAACAATTCAAGAGACTGACAGCTCGCCTATAGTCGATTGAGTCATCCAGCTTGTCTTGATACGCATCAGGCTTGCCATTGATTTTTGGAGCCAGAGGTGTTTTGACACCGTTACAATCCGTCATGCCAAATTCGGCCAATATATTTTTTATATATTGATCCTGTACCAAGAAGATTTGATGATTAGGACGGTCCCAAACAAGTCGAATACCCAAGACATAAGAACATTCTCCCATATCAACCATTTCAAACCTGTCTTTCAACAATTTTTTTACCCAAACAACAGATCGTCCGCCAATCACCAAATCATAAACGTGTACGAATATAAACGCGGATTGACCCTTGGTTTTACAAATAAATAAACACGGGTCAGAAATTGTGGGGAAGAAGTCGATGCGAGCGAAGAATTCGGATAAGGCGATATGCCACATGCGGGGACTCTGCTTTAAACCGTACAAAGATTGATTTAAATAAAGTCCTTTGCCCAGCTTTAGACTGAGAGTAACACCCTCAGGGACTTTGATGAAGATGTCGCAGTCTGGTTTGCCGTTTAAAAATGTGCATTTAACGTCCATTTGATGAATTTCAAGATCGAGATAAGCGGATATGGCTAGCATTGTTCGAAGTGTATGAAGCCGGCCGGTAGGAGAGAAGGTAGCCGTATAATCTATACCTTCTTTTTGAAGAAAACCTCAAACAACCAGTCTAGCCTTGAACTTGTCAATTTTGCCGAACATATTGAATTTTTTCTTGAAGACCCATTTGCACAAAAGAGGTTTGCAGCCCGGCAACAGAGGACGAACGCTCCAGACAACATGACACTCCATATTTTGAAGCTCATTGTCGATAGCAGCTACCCATTCCACAGCATCATTGGAATGAACGGCGTCAAAATACGTCAGAGGATCGTCCGCCGGGGGTTCCATGATGATATTATTTTCCCGCCATCTTCCCAAGATAATGTTGTCTTCTGAAACCAACGACGAAATGTCTCTAGGCGCTACATCAAAATGAGGAACAAGTGCATAACCCTTCTTTTGAGCTTGAATGGACGACGAAGGGGGAGCCAACGCATGCTCCACTTGAGAATCATCAGACTGTGATGCACTATCCCGAGTGGTATCTCCCCTGCTTTGATCACCTCTATCAGTAGAGTTCCCAGCAGAAGAATCTCCAGATAGTGGAGCACTACCAGACGGGATATCTCTCTCTTCTTCAGGAAGATCAAAAATAGACGCATCGATTGACGCAGGATCCAAACCAAAAGTAATACCAGGAAAAGAATCTTCTAGGAAACGCAAGTTGTGTGTAAATTTTACACAATTTTTCTTGCACGACCAGATCCGATAATTTTTATGACCCTCCTGATATCCCAACATGATTCCTTTTGCGCCAGCTGGACCCATCTTGGAATCACGATCAGACTTTTCTTCATAATAAACCACTTCACACCCAAAAGTGACCAGATGGTCTAGTCTAGGTTCGTCCAAACGAAAAACTTCGTACAGAGACTTAAAATTGATAGAAGAACTGGGAGTACGATTAACGAGATAAACCGCAGTATTGATAGCCTTGGCCCACCAAGTCAACCACAAATTGCCGGTATGTAACAAGCAACGTGCCTTTTCTACCACAATACGATTACTCCGCTCGGCAAACAGATTTTGTTGAGGTGAGTAAGGCGCTGTCCTGCGGGCCTCAATTCCCTTCTCATGGAAATAAGCATCAAATTGTTTATTGACAAATTCGCCACCATTATTGCTGACAACAGTCTTGACTTTGCGCCCGGTCTGATTTTCCATCAAGTTAATAATTTGGGGCTTGATAGCGGCACGCCCAAAGGGCGTGCGCACGCCCCCCCAAATGCCTAAAAAAAAGGCGTGCGGGGGCTGCACGCCTTTTTTTTAGGCGTGCAATCTCCCGCACGCCCTCCCCCGCATGCCGCACGCCATGTGCACGCCTACAATGGGCGTGCACATGGCGAGCAGGCGTGCAGAGCCTGCACGCCTGTCTGGAAGGCGTGCAAAGCCTGCACGCCCTTTGGACAGGTGTGCAGGCTTTGCACGCCTGTGGGCTCACGTAAGCCTCTCGAATCGAGAGGCTTACGTGAGCCCACAGGCGTGCAAAGCCTGCACGCCTGTCCAAAGGGCGTGCAGGCTTTGCACACCCTCCAGACAGGCGTGCAGGCTCTGCACGCCTGTCTGGCACGCCTGCACGCCTTCTCGCCATGTGCACGCCCATTGTAGGCGTGCGGCATGCGGGGGAGGGCGTGCGGGAGATTACACGCCTAAAAAAAAGGCGTGCAGCCCCCGCACGCCTTTTTTTTTAGGCATTTGGGGGGGCGTGCGCACGCCCTTTGGGCGTGCCGCTATCAAGCCCCTAATAATTTCAACGACCAGTTTAAACGTTTCTGATTTTTGTACGAGAAAACGTACAAATCAAAACCGAGATTTGCCATTGATGACAATCAGAAAGTACCTAGCTTTTGAAGGAGTTGGAGGATTAATCGGACCACAAAGATCCATATGAATAACGTCGAGTAACCCATCCGTTTTGGGAAACTTCCCTTTAAAAGGTAGCCAAGAGGATTTTCACAGGAGACATGATTCACAATCAATTGTTTTAAAAGGAATACCCAGGAAGGCCATTTTCAAGAAATTGTCATTCGGATGGCCGAGTCGGTTGTGAAGTACTAGAGGCGATAAAGTTACACTGCTAGCATTATGTTTAATCCCAGGAATAATTAAAACACCGCCGTGATAGGTACCCCCGAAAACAACAGTACCGGAATCATTTACCACACGGTAAATGGAAGCATTTGATGGAAGAACAGCCATCTTCAAGCGGAGCAAAGAGGCCATTGCCACCAAAGATGATGACAATTGAGGTGCAAAAATGCAGCTACCAAGGAACAAGGGACCAGAAGAAGTAAAAATCGTCGCGTCCCCGTAACCTTCAGCCTCGATCTTTTCTCCATTGGCTAAATACAGCATGATAGATTTTTTAATAATAGTATTGAAGTAAGATTTGTTGTTTAACATTGATACAGAAGCGCCACTGTCCAGAATTATCTCGCTAGATGGTTTTGAAAGTGACGGATTGACGGCAAACGCTTTCATGTTGTCCCAATCATGATGGTGATTGGTCGTAACCTTCTTTGCTTGTTTCTTTTGAAAATAGAGAAGCGCACGACAGGGATCGACGGCGAAGCAATTCTCCTCCTTGTGAGTTGCTTTCGGATTATGCACTCCGTTCTCACATTCTTCTTTAACAAACTTCTTCTTTTCTTTAGGCGCTGAAGGCGCTGAAGAGGATTGATTATTTGAAGAAGTCGGTTGAGATTGATTGAAACTCGTGACGACCCCAAGAGCCAGATTGACGGCGTCTTTGCTTGATCTCCTCTCCTCAAAAAGGTGAATCTCTTTAAAAACTTGTTTTAACAAAAGATTGTTGGTGCCCATTTCCTGAAGAAGAATAGTAGAAATAACGCTAAAGGAATTGGGTAATTGTCTCAAGATTATATGGGCCCAGACTGAGTCTAAAGTACTTTGATCCAGTTTTGGTTTTATCTCCAAAAGACGGTTGAAGTCGTTACAAAATTTCGTAACACTCCTCTCAAGATCCCCTTTGATCCACGTGGAAGCAATAAGCTTATCCCAAATTGTGGCAGCGTTCTCAGAGGATCTTGACACATGAAAGTCGCCAATATCATTGCAGAGTTTTTTAGGCTCAAAGACACACAATTGATTACGGTCAACAAAACGAGATGAATTGTCTCTGTCAAGAGTCATGCGGATCATGGTAGTCGCTAGTCGTTTACGTTGTTCGATGGACTCCGTTACCCCCGCTGGAGGTAAACCTCCCAAAATCAAGTCTTCTACATTTTTTAAGACGAAATTACCTTCTTCTTCTTTTCTCCCATAAAGAATCAAACCAATAAAGACATCAAATAATCAATAAAAGCTTCATAAACATTCTTCTTTATTGCTTCTGTGGACTGCAGCTTAAATCCACATAGGTTTCCTGATAAATAACCTTTTCCAGTTTCTGTTGGCATTAAAAATCAAGGCAGTCTCTGACTGTACCCTCTCTGTTTCTTCAAAAGAGGAGGCATAGAGTTTGCTCCGCTTAAACCCATCTCCTTTAAAGGATTGAAAAGCTTAAATCAGTCTAAAAAGACTTCTATCTTATCTTCTTTCTTTCTTCTTTCCCTTTTCCTTCCTTTCCTTCCTCCTGGTTGTTCTTCCTTATCCTTTGGCATTCAACTAGTTTCCCCCCAACCTTGTGCCCTGCTGTCACTGTAGAGACTCAGGCTCACAGCAGAGAAGAGCCTAGATGAGCAAGATGAACAGATAAACCAAGGAAATATGTGGCAAATGGCCAAAAGAGGGTATTATCCAATGATCAAGAATGGGGATGAAGTCATGATGAACAAAGTGTAAGGTCAAATGGCCAAAGAGTTTATATGAAATTTGAAGTAATGATGACTCCAAGAAACTAAGACAAAAAAGGATGTTTGCAGGATATTGACTAAATGGGGAATAAAGCTTTGATGTAAATTACCCTATTGTGTAATATTGTGGACTTAGAAATGTACAAAAGTGGCCAAGAATCTAAGAATGAGTATAACTGCTGAACCATTGATAAATCCAGGAGGATGTAAGGGAGTGACTATGGATAACATGAGGTGTAGAATCTGATTCTGTATAAATATTTAGGGTTTCATGAGTTTTAGAGGGGTAAATGAGTGTAATGTTGAGAAGGAACAGGGTCACCACAACGGTCCAACCCTTTTTCAATTCCTTGGTTTCACTTCTTGTTCCTTCTCTCAGTTCCTTCTTTCTTACCTATCCCACTCAAATTCCTCAATCTCTTGATCAATCTCTCTCTTTCTTCATCTCACTCCACTTCCAATCCACTTCCCTCCAATCTCAACTATACATCATCTCTCCTCTATCCTCTACACTCACCACTCTATCTAAAACTCCTTTCCTTCTTGACCTCTTTCTTTCTCTTTTCTCTCTTTTTCTTTTCTTCTTCTTTCTTCTTCTCTTCTCCTTTCTCTTTATTCATCTTCACTGTCAATTCTTCCTGGTGAGATTACTTGACTCCCTCTTTCTATTCTTTCATCTAGCTGACTCTTCTTTCTAGTCCTCAATTATTTCTGTCTGCCTATCTTGTCCTGTTCTGCCCTTGTTTCAATCAACTCCCTTGCGTGATACTGTTGGTACTTTTCTCTAATCTCTTCTTTCCATTATTTTTGTTTTCCTTTTTCCAACCCAGTCTTTTTCAGTGTGTCGGCTCCTAGATAATCAGTCATTCATCCAAAATCCTTTGCGGTTAAGAGCCTACGTCCGACGGGACATGAATGTCAGGAGCCAATACAGGACCGCAAGTGAGCTCAACGCCTAACCCTTTGACTGCTGTAACTCAATCAACCACATCACGGGGATCAACTTCAGCTAGAATGGAGACGGCGGGAATGTCGGGCACATCCGGGAGCAATGGGATTTGGCAAGCCATGCTGAAAGCCGCTCTCAACACAATTACCACTGCCAGAAAGCCTGGCTCAGATGGCTGCATCCAAGTTTATATTGGATGCGGCCATCCGATTCAAACTTGACCGCGCGCCACTGAGTGAATCTCTGACCAATTCAAACTTGGTGGCCAAACACCCAGGCCGCTGAGTTTGAATCCGTCAACGATTCACTTGGTGGCGCGCGCCCAAGTTTGAATTGGATGCCCGCATCCAATATAAACTTGGATGCAGCCATCCAAGCCAGGTTTTCTGCAAGTGTCCTCAACTGACAGAAGAGAATTACTTTATCTGGAAGGACAAGATGACAGCGTTGTTAGAGTTACAAGGGGTACTCAACACTCTACAATCAAGTGCCAAAAACTCAACTCTAACAACGGCAAAGTAAATGCAGAACTCAAACTTCTAATTATCTCAAAAATGGACAGTGTGACTCATAACTAGGTCTAGGGGGGCGGGCTAAATGGGTATACCCAACTATCCGACCCAGCGGGTCGGGGCACAGGACGGATATTAATGATTTTTTGACCCAAAGGGGTGGGCAGGGTAAATGACCCGGGAGGATCAATAAAATTTATCGGGGACCAAACTGCCATTGCGTGAGTGGGACACAGGGGGTAAGGACCATCCTTCTTTAAGATGAGCTTACATGAAAACTTTTTTGTTTTCTGGTTTATTGTTAAAGTACTTCCAGACCTGCAATCAGCGTACGCCGTGACTTGGCTGGCTTTTGGAGCTTTCAGGAGTGGCCGTGGCTGGTGCTGACTTTGGCTGAGAACCATTTCCCTCATTTTTTTTTCATTTTTCATTGTTTTTGGTTGTTTTAGTTTTTTTTGGTTGTTTTGGCTTTTTTGGCTGTTTTGTTTTTTGGGGTGTCTTCATTTTTTTCACTTGCCGCTAATTAGTGACGTGTTGGTCCCCCACGGGTATACCCAATACCCGCCAGATATCACCCGGGAGCATGTTTTTTACTACCCAATGTGTTGATGTAATGGGTTTCCATCTTTGTCTCTTATTCTGTTCACCTGTTTGTTCTCTGTCACATGTTGTGACATTTCATTTTCACTCTACCTGGAGCACGGATTGTGGATGGTTGATTCCTCATCTTTCCACAATCCTATTCACTCCTAACTTGTGTCTGCGTGTTCTAGGTAAAGTCGTCTCTTCATTCCTTGTTATGTTTCTATCTAGTAATTCACTTATCCTTCCACAATACTATTCACTCCTACCTTGTGTCTGCGTGTTCTTGCTCTCTTGCTATCAACACAATGTTGGGTAATACCCGCAGGGTAATACCACAGCAGGTTTTTTAGCAGGGAAAATTCCCCCGGGGCCCAGCCCTACTAATAACAATATAGTCACGGCAGAAAACAGAGGTTCAGCAAAACTCCTCTGGAAAGCAATAACCAAACAATTTGCCTCTTCTCAAGCATCAAACAGAGCTAGGATGTTCAACAAATTCCTCTACGTCAGGTTCAAAGAAGATGCAATCAAAGCCTTTGTGACAGACATCAAAGTGTCTATAAAGAAGCTAGTAGAAGTAGGAATCAATCTCCCGCAAGATATACTGGCGTATCTCATCCTCTTCAAATTTCTGGACACGCTTCAAATCCTCAAACAACAAATCATGCATTTGGACAAAGATCTTACGGTCAAATTTGTATGCAATCACCTGGTACAATTCAACAATGAAAGCAAAGCCAAGACAAAGGATTCCAATACGTCAAACCAAGCTTCTCTATTTTCCAACAAGAACAAAACCCGGAAAAATTGTCCTGAAATTCCCGAGGAAGAGAAAAACTCATTGGATTCTCAATCCAACGCTTCCAAACGCTGCACTGTGGGTTGTCATGAGCCAATGCAAGACCAAAACCACACAGAAGAAAACTGCTGGCACCTTCAACCTGAGAAGGCTCCTGAATGGTGGCAGGAAGCCCAAGCTAATTGGAGGGCTAGCAAAACAACAAACCACTTTATGTTGCTGGTCACACTGTGGGTCGAGAACGGAGACAATCACTCAAAAATCATATTAGACAGTGGCTCCTCTTTGCACATCTTCAACAATCCGAGATTCTTTGACACACTCAAATTGAAAGATCTGGACATGATCAAAACCGGCAAGGAAGGGGAGAGCATACCCATTAAAGGTCAAGGGAGAGTGATCTTGAAATGGGGGAATACGACTGCTACTCTAGAGGATTGTCTGTTAGTTCCCAAAAATGTTTTTCATCTCATCAGTCCTGGAATGCTTGATGCCAAGGGATGCTCTGTCAAAGCCAATGGTGGACAATTCTGGGTCCTCAAAGGAAATACCAGACTCTTTGGAGGACAAGTAAACAACAACATGTATTCAGTGTCAAACCCAGACAAAATTGGATCCTCAACCAGCCACTTGGCAAACTTTGCAAACAGAACTAACTGTAGTCTCAAAGCTCTCCATGGAACCTACGGCCATGTGTTGCTCCAACAAATCTAATCCTTCATCCCTCAGTCAATCTCAAAGTCTGAACAAGATAACTTCAAATGCAAATCTTGCATTCTCTCAAAAATCACCAAACCATTCAAGGCGGAATCACAACTGACCTCAAAAGTCTTTGAATGCATCCACCTTGACTTGATAGGTCCCATAATCCCGGAGTCAAAGATCAAGTCACAATTCATTCTCACAGTTGTGGATAACCATTCCGGTGTGGTGTTCCATTTACGTTCCAAATGCCAAGAAGCTTTACCTAAATATTCTAGTTACATTTACATAGTTTATTTACATGTACATAAGTCTAGTTACATATATATATATTAGTTACATACAGATATTACAGTTACATATAGATATTACAGTTACATATAAATCTACATAGGCTACATACATAGTATAGTTACATCTACATAGCTACATATATATACACATACACACACTACATCTTCACCCCCAGCAAATGCAGCTCAATTTATGCACAACCTGCATAAATGCTGTGCAACCCAGATCTTCACCACCAACAAAATCAGCTCAATTAACGCACGACCCGGTTCCATGAATCCAACTGTGGCCCTTGCTTGTACCTCTGCAATGACAATGTTTCTTGACTGTTTTTCCATGTGGATGATCTGATCCTGGTGGGATCAGGAAATCAGTTTTAAGATAAATTCATGAAACACTTCTCTAACTCAACTAGCCACGAGCCCAACACTATCCTAGGAATGGAATTTGAAAGAGTGGGACACAAAATTCTACTCTTGCTACCCAATCACATTGAACACGGCCTTGAAGAGCTGGGACTCCTCAACTTCAGACCTTCATCAACTCCTCTCACTCATAACCTCAAGTTCAAGGAAGCCACCAATGAGGATCACAGCCAATTCAAGAAAGAAAACATCAACTGCAGATCGGCTGTTGAACTTCTGAACTACATTGCTAGCTACACAAGGCCAGATATCAGATTTTCTGTCTCTAGTCTTGCTCAATTTGCAATCACACCCGGCCTGACTCATTGGCACAAGCTGAAGAAGGTCTGGCAATATCTCTGACACACTAAAGATCTGAAACTCTCTCTAGAAAATAAGACACCCCAATCAACTTCTAGTAATATACAGTGGCACTTCTTGGGGAGACAACCCCAAAACCAGAACTTCCCAATCTGGATACCTATGCTACCTGTTTGGTTCCCTGGTATCTTGGAATAGTTTCAGACAACACAAAGTTACCTACTCCTCCACCAAAGCCTAGATGAATCCTCTCGTTGACTCATTCCATGAAGGATCCTGGATGAAAGCTCTCCTGTCCAACATTGTGGAACTACTCTTGGTGGAGAATAGAGCTTGAGAGGGATGTGTGCCTGAAGGGCTGCCTCTCGTAATAGCTGGGAGAGTTTGTTGAACAAGAATAAGAGTATGGACTCTTAAAGAATAGTGTGGCTTGGTGAGGATGCTTAGATATGTCTAAGAGGATGTTTTATATGGCTGATCTTCCAGCAGAGCCAGGTACCCAATTGCACCCAGGGAGGCTGATAGTAAGACTCATTTATTAAATCAAGTATTTGGCTAATCTTCTAACAGAGCCAGGTAATCAATTATACCCAGGGAGGCTGATAGTAAGACTGTGCTGTAGGTGGCAAGTAAATACCTCTTCTAACAGAGCCAGGTAACCAATTATACCCAGGAAGGCTGATAGTAAGAATTGATAATATTACTTGGATTTAGAGTGGTGACCAGAGATGAGTACTGATGTATACAATCTGATGGTGAGAGGAATGAGAAGGGAGAGAACAGGCTCTTTATATACCTTTTGGGAGGGAAATAGAGGAATGACCAAAATGTGGTTGAGGAAGTGAGAAGGTGAGAGTCTAAATCAACTAGAAGAGCCAAAAATGGTTGACTTGTGGTTCATGGAAGGAAATGGAACAATGGAATGAGTAGAAAATGAGTAAAACTGACTGAGTTGTGGTTGATGGAATACAATGACATCATAGAACTAATGTAATAGTGGAAAATACATGAGAAAAGGGGCTGAGTTGTGGTTGATGGAATTGTTGAATTTTCCTCTTTCTGTCTCCCTCTGTCCTATTCCCCATTTTCCTTTTCTTGAATCTTCCTGATCTGGACTGAACTATAGTCATGAGTAGCTTGTTTTTTTGTTGAATTATTTTATCAACAACTCATGTCTCCTCAATGATTTCCTTCTTTTTCTGGTTCATTATCTGATTCTTAAAAACTGATTACTTTGAATTAACACCTCATAGTATCTGTGATTCAAAATATTTTATCTTGACTGACTCATCTTGCCTAACTAAAAGAGAATGAGATGTTTTGTCCAATTTTGTCTTTTTCAAGAACTTATTTTGTCTTCTCTCAGTTTTTATTCAAAAATGTCTTTTATTCATTTTTTGCCAAACCACATTTTAACCACTTTTACTTAGTCTATTTAAGCTAGCCTAGTTGAGTGAATAAAAATCCATTGGTTCTTTCATTCTTTTTCCATGAACCTTTCCCAAAAAGGACCACTCTCCTTCTTGTGCCATTATTCTTAAAAATTCCTTTCTTGCCCCAGCAGCTCAAAAATTCAGCAGGAATACAATGGAAAATGTGGAAAATTATAGAGGAAAAGAGGGGTTTAAACCAAAGAAAATATTCAAAGGGGGCTTGCAGAAATATTGGTTGAATTGTGGTTGTATTATTTTATGTGACAGGTGTGTGTTTGTGTTGTGATTGCTGGATCCTGACTTGGGGCTTGAGTCCTTGATTTATTCCTGTAACCCCCTTGAGCCTTGACCACATGTGCTTTTGGCCACATAATTAACCCCTCAAAACTTTTATCTATTCAGGGTTGGCTTACCACAACGTTCTCAACCTGCAAGTCAATGCTGCAAATCACTACATTGATGACCATGAATTAAACAAGAGACTGATGATGACCAAAGAAGAATTCAAGGACAAACTCTCCAATAACCATTCCATAGACAACAAAGGACTTGACGACAAGGTCAAGAAATTTGGCTCAAATCCCAAGACTTGTCATGTCAGTCTGAAAACTAAAGGAATTTGTCAAGAACTCAAGCACAAGAACATTAAAATCACCCTCATCCGCGCCTTTGATATGTTGGCCGATGCCCTTACCAAGGCAGCTCCCAAGTCTTTGATTCTCAACCTCATTCAAACTGTAGATCCCAATTTTAACCTTCCTTATCTCAAATCTCACCAGTCACAAGGGGTGTAAAAATCACTCTCTCTCCTTAGAAGTTCCCTGTAACTTAGCTGTCACTCTTCAAAATTACCACGGTCCAATGCTTTGTCAATTCCTTGATTTCACTTCTTGTTCCTTCTCTCAGTTCCTTCTTTCTTACCTATTCCACTCAACTTCCTCAATCTCTCAATCAATCTCTCTCTCTCTTCATCTCACTCCACTTTCAATCCACTTACCTCCAATCTCAACTCTACATCATCTCTACTCTATCTTCTACACTCACCACTCTATCTAAAACTCCTTTCCTTCTTGACCTCTTTCTTTCTCTTTTCTCTCTCTTTTTCTTCCCTTCTTCTTTCTTCTTCTCTTCTCCTCTCTCTTTACTTATCTTAAATTTCAATTCTGCCTGTTGAGCTTCCTCAACCCCCTCTTTTTATTCTTTCATGTAGTTGACTCTCCTTTCTAGTCCTCAATTATTTCTGTCTGCCTATCTTGTCCTGTTCTGCCCTTGTTTCAATCAACTCCCTTGCGTGATACTGTTGGTACTTTTCTCTAATCTCTTCTTTCCATTATTCTTGTTATCCTTTGTCTAACCCAGTCTTGTTCAGTTTGTTGGCTCTTAGATAATTCAGTCATTCATTCAATATCCTTCAAGTTGAAGATGGATTAACTAAATTCAATTCAGAATATAGAAAGTTATTAAATAAGGAAGAATATTTTGAGAAACTTAATGGTATTGTTGGGGAAATCAATAGAATTCATTCAAGGATTGTTGGAAGATCTGGAGAAGCTGTTCCTTTTTCATAAATCAGGGAACATTCAATTCAGGATATATTGAAAAATGGCAATAAGCAATTGAATGCTGCTCTTTCTTGAACTACCAAAAGCTGGTGATTTTTTTCTTGCAATTTTGTTGCCTCTGCTGTTCCCTTACTTTCAACGTTTTTGGGTTGAAAATTTATTTCTCTTTAGCTTTCTATTCTCATCATCTTGAATATTCTACAAACTCCCAGTTTTGATCACTAAATTAAAAGCAATCAGGGCTGCAGATTGATTTGTTCATTTCATCTTTGAGTCCAATCTCTGCTGCATTTGCTCCAAGATCATGATTTGTGTTTGGGCCAGCTGCAACTGTTGGAAAAAAGTCCTTATAAACCAGAGCTGCTGGTTCTAAAACAGTAAGTTTTATGATGTGAGAAATGGAAATCCTGACAAGCTTTCCAGCCAGAGCTTCAGGTTACAAAGCCAGAAATTTGATGAGAAATGCAAATGCGACCCATTGAGTTTGTTCAGGCTGACAAGTTGCTTTCCCTGTGAATTGATATCCACCTACTCTCCATCTTTGTCGTACATATTAATGCCTCTCATCATATTAATGTCATCCTCTGCCACCTGAAGTATTTCTTTCATGAATCACACCAGTCAAGTTTTGTTGCAAATACATCTTGGTTCAATCCACAGTCAGATAACTTTAGTTGTATATGAGAATCTTTGAATTGTTTGAGTCTCTGATCATAGTGGTAGCACGTGTATTATTTCTCGTTTATGTGCAGAATCAATCGATAAGTCACAGGTTTCAAAAAGTGGGGGCGTCTATACACCGTCACACAAAGGAGGCATAGAAGGAGAAGGAAAATCATGAACCCACTGGCACATGGGTCGCTGTAGCAGTTTCTCTAACGTAGACAATCAATGATCATGGGTAATTGAGTGAAAAAAGGTCACTTTGCAAGATAAAAGAGCGTCGGATGACGCCCTTGCCGTTGGTTCCGTTCGTTTTCCAAAATTCCATGAAGGCATTCGGTTTTGAGGTGTAACTTTTAAGGACAACTCGTCAACTTGTGTCGACCCCGTTTTTTCAAAAATCAACGATTTGGACCTTGATTGAGCCCGACTTGATGTCAGAAGCAGTCTGGAAAGCCTCGACGGCTTTTTGTAATTGAAATCTGTGGGTGACTAGGGGTTTCAAATCTATCAACCCGTTTGCAACCAGCCTGATCGCTTTGGGGTATTGGTTAGCGTATCTGAACCTTTACAATTCATCCATGCGCATCCCACAGTCAGGTCATTTGTCTGTCCATCATCCATCTATCATAGAACATTTGGTGAGACAACTTACTGGAATTGTAAATCGACCTCATTTTCACTCATGTGAGAAAATGGCAGGGTTACTTTATCTTTCCCGACGCCGATTACGAATACTTTACCGCCAAAGTTAACACTCTGGGACGCGGTCGCGAAGAATAAGAAGTTGATGTAGCGGTAAGCAAGAGATTTATGTGATGCGTTGGTAGATGCCGGGCAACTCACGTGGATGGCAACGGCGATGGATGTCTCGAATCCGGTACATTCCAAGGCGACCTGCGGCTTGCCGCCCATCTTTTCTTCGACCAATTCGGCAACATCGCGTTCGGGTGTTCCGAGTTCGATCTGAATCGTTGAGACGGAGGGTAAGAGTCGCTTTGCAAAGTCCAATCGTCCCTCTGAGAGGTCAGTGATTGCGATCGGACAGGCACCAGCGGCATGGCATGCGAGCAGTGTGACCAGCCCGATAGGTCCAGCCCCGCAGATCAACACTGGGTCTCCAAGCCTCACATTGGCTCTTTCGATCCCTGCGAGAGCCACGGCCAGAGGCTCTAGCAAAGAGCCTTCTTCGTAGGATACGTGTGCGGGTATCTTGTGAACCCAGCATGCCGGGTGGGCGTGGTATCTGGTCAATAGTCCATGGAAGGGGGGAGTTGAAAAGAAGATCATTTGGGGACACGCATTGTAGCAACCTACAAAGTGAAGCTGGGTCAACAAAAGCTATGAGAGGTGAAATGAAATGAAACTCGATCATCATAAAAAAACCCTCACCCGTTCTGCATTTTTCACAGGTGGGTTTGGAGCATGGAACACCGGCCTCAACAGCCACACGGTCGCCTACAACGTGGGAAGCAGATACGGCGGAAGCCAAACCAAAACCATGTCAGAAGACAGAACTACTAGTAGGCTCTGATAGAAATCGAAGGAGCTTACCGATCTTAAGATGGGTGACTCCTTCCCCCAGTCCGATGACTTCCCCGGCGGATTCATGACCAGCCCCGCACTGCAATCAATTAGAAATCAAGCTCTTCAATACAACATGAGTTGGTTTAAAAGACGCTGAAGATCGCTCGTCTTACCTCATCTCTTACTACCATCTTTTCTCCCACCTAGCAAGAGAGGAAGTGCAAGAATCACGCAGGGTAAGTTTCTGGGGGTCAAGAGCTATTAACCCACCAACAAGACAAAATACTCACTCTTGAATGCTTCCAAAAGTGTACATCACTTCCGCAAATTCCGGTGGCACGAATGTGCAGCAAAACTTGGCCAGGATGAGCCTTGGGCATCGGTTTCTTGACCATGTGGATCTGAATTGATGATAATGTAGTAGAGCTACATGTGAGACGAAGCAGATCATGTTCAAGCAGGGTGATGGGATAACATACTTGTTTCTTGTCGTTGTAGCAACACGCGATGTTTTGATTCGATTCCGAGCATTCTGCGATCTCTTCTGGGTCCGTCAAGACTTTGAAGTCGCTGGAATCTAAAATAATTTTGGGGTCGAATAAGGCGGGGTTGATGGAGCAGAACACTGGGTCAACCTTCATCTGGTTTTCTTTCGCCATGGTTATTTTCTTTGCGTCTAGACACGAGTGCTTTTATTTTCTAGCACGGTACGTATAACACTTGTGGCCAATGGGAAGGTGAATCGTGATTGGTGAGAAATTCTGTCAAGAAGGATTGTGGGACAAAAGATCAATTACCCCACACCTATATGCACTCCATCCATTCCTCTGATCAGATCCACTCCCATCCTGGAAGCTCTTTTCTTGCTCTTTGTTCACCTCTTTTCCAAATACAGAACTCCCGGGAATACAAAAATAGAATAAAGTTGTACATTTCATTTGAAATGAGTGCCTCAATCGGCAAAGTAAGCTACACACTTGAGAAAGTTCTTGAGGCAGTCTGCAACTTTACCACGAGTTTGTATGTGGTTGCCAACTGTTGCCAAAGATTCTCTGGGCACGTCCTGGCACGTCGGCCGGGATGTGGATCGGGTGGGCATTCATAATGCGGGGAAGACTTTTATCAAGGCCCAAGAGTTCTGATTCAGTGATTCCACCACCCGTGTAGACAGATATCGACCTACTCAATAGCCTGCATCAATCTCCCAAGCAGGCTGTTGAGTAGCTGAATCCACCTCTCAGCTCTTCTCGAGAGGTATCATCGGCCATCACCAATTCGTCGCCTCTCATCCCGCCCAAGTTGGGTACACCCTCTCTGTCACAAGAAGCACACCTCCTTGGTTTGATTCCCCTCCTCTGCAAAACCTCTCCACATCGGTCTATGTACCGTTCAAAACACTGAGATACACAACACTCTCAGGGTGCGTACCATAGGTTGTGAGAAATCGATTCTCGCGCGACTTTTGATTTTTTTCTGTGAGAATCGATTCTGGGCCAGAATCGCGTACCATGGGCATCAGTTTCTTGAGGAACCCGCGGAGCAATTCTGGCCAAGAATCGAGCATTTGGAGAAACAGGGGTCGACCCGTTTCTCGCTACTCCGGCAAATCGTTCCGCGCCAGTCCTCATCTCCTACAGAACTATGGCCGAGCCACACATTGACCCAGCCATATTCTCTTCTGATCACATATCTACTGAAAACAGCAAGCCACCACCAAAGATGATCTCGGCCACCACCCAACCTGCAGTTATCAAACCAGTGCCAAAAAAAACTCAAAAAAAAGAAAGGAAGAAAAAGAAAATGCGACCAAAAAGACCATTCCTCATACGTGGACCCATGAACAGAAAGCCGAACTCCTCGAAGGGATTGCCGACTACATCGCTAAAGGCTTGGCTACGGACAATGGTAATCTGAACAAGATCGGTTGGACGACAGTCATGAACAGAGTCAACGACCGATTCAAGCTCAACCTCAATTGTGATCAACTCAAAAACGCGAAGAATAAATTACGCAATGTCTATGTCAATGTCAAGTTTTTGCGCGAGAGGAGTGGCTTTGGATGGGACAATGAGAAGCAGGTCCCAACTGCTGACTCTGTTGCGTGGGCCAAACTCTTCGCTGCTCATCCTCGCCGTGCGTTTGCGAAACACAAGGATAAGCCGTTCCTCTTGTATGATCTGGCTCATCAAGTCTTCAGTGGTACCTTTGCCACTGGTGAATCGGCCGCTGAAAATCTTCCTAATCTCGAAGATGGTCTAGAGGCTGATATAACCACCCCCACCAACCAAGAAGGAAAGCGACCTGCGAAGACCACCAAACGACCTGCAATGATTCTTGATCCCGATGATAGTGATCTAGAAATTGATCCCACCTTGTCTGCTCAGCAAATGAAACGTACCCGAAAAGGAAAAAAGGAAAATATTAAAGAAGGTCTTGGTGGTCTTACTCATGCGATTGAAAAACTAGCCGAAAAGAAGCAATCCGAAACCAGCCAACCACCACCCAAAACTTGCACTGAGAACGCAATGGAGCAATGCTCAACTATGTTTGCCAAAGATCTATCTGATGAGGAGTACCTCAGCTTTATTGGTGTTCTGGAGGATGAAAACAAAGCTAGAACCTTTTTGACTTTGGCTCGTAGTTCAACCACCAAACGATGCCTTATGTGGCTCAAGAAACTTGTGAGTATTTTCTACTTTCACTTGTTTGGTCTCAGACAGTCCAACCTAATGAACAATCTCTTTTATTCAAGAAATAACTCGGTCCCTCATTTACCTCATTTTTCTCTCTCGATCGCCTTGCTTGTTTTGCTCTTAATCTCATTGATTGTATAGCTCTCAAACAACTCCTTTTCTCAATATCCTTGCTGTTTCTGCTCTCAATCGCCTTGATTGTATTACTCTCAAGCGACTTGCTTTTTTTCTCAATTTCATTGGTTAGATTGCTCTCGATTGCACTATGCATACTATCATGAAATGAACACAACGATATATCTTTCTATTTTTCAAAAACAAAAGAGAGAAATTCAATCTATTGTTGGTGGCGCAGATAAGACTGGTATTGATCCCAAAACTTATTGGCCAGTTGGTCTTGGCAGAATTTCATGTATTCGTCTTGTTGTGCAGTGGTTGGAGGCGGCTCGTTGTTGTCGCTGTTACTTGATTGGAAGTTGAGGTGATCTTGTTCCGAATAATCTTGAAAAATTGTCTCGACTGATTCATGCTTGCGCATGAAATTCCAAAGCATGCAGAGTGCATAGATGAGACGCACCTGCTTATTCAGTTCGATTTCTGGCGCTGCCTGAAGGATTGAAATTTTTTTCTTGATACACCCAAAGATTCTCTTGACGCAGTTTCTCTGAGTTGCATGGCGCAAGTTATATGGCTCTTTCTTTGTTTCTGGTAAAAGACCGGATGCTGCTTGCTCTTTGAGATGGTACCGGACCTCTCGATAAGGTGTCATTAATCCCTTTCGGAGCCCATAGCCTGCATCTGCAAGAAAATACTTATTCCCTGGGATATTCAAACCCTTTGAGGTTGCATTGTTAAACGCGCAAGTATCATGTGCGCTACCTTCCCAACCAGCGAGGACAAAAACAAACTCAAAATTGAAGTTGACCGCGGCCATAATGTTCTGCGCAATAATTCCTTTTCGCGAGAGATAGTTGCTTTGCATGTTCAGAGGAACTCGTGCTGGGACAAAGACACCATCAAGAGCTCCCAAGCAGTTTTTAAATGGTGCATATTTGGGATTATCTAAAATGGATGGTGGAAGCAAGCATGTGATGGGATTGAATTGGACCTAACGTGGGTATAAGGAAAAAAGCGCCTCCAGTACTTGTCAAAAGTATCTACATTAACAAGAGAATCAGCAAGATAGCAATCATTGAATGATGATAAAAAAGCACTGACCTGTTGATGGTATAGAGACCCCTTTGGAATTTAACAGCAGTTTGCCGCATAGAATTTTTATGGAAAACTATATCGAGGAAGATCAGGAGTTGTTCCTCTACCATGACCAACCGTCCATCTTCAAGGAGGCCATGCTTCTGGAGTTCCAAAATGAGAGCATTGAATGTTGCACGTTCCATTCGAGTGACTTCCTTGAAGAAATCCTTGCAAGCATTGAGAAGCAGCTGAGGATAGAGGGCTCTTCCACCATCTCCATAGTAGGCCTCAAATTTGTGTTCGTTCCAGTGCTGTGAGACAATGACAATAGCTGCAGCAGCTGCTACAATTGCAACGAGGAGATCTGTGTCCATGGTTTGAATGAGCTGGAGCGGTTTTTGGTTGAGGGAATTGCAAGGTTATGGTACACGATTCTGTGTGAACCAATCCTTGTGAAAGACAGAAATTGAAATTGGAAAAAGTGCTTTTTCTCAGGCAACGAGAATCAATTCTCAAAGAAACAAAAACAAGTGGTACGGGCCCTCAGCCTCGGCAGGTCAGCTTCACAAACCCCCGCAATTTGATGACATTGCAAGCCTCTACAAGCCATGTTATGCATAACATAGATGCCAACAAACCTGCTGTGACCAGGCAAGATTGCTCATGCTTGAATAGTGGTGTATTGCAAGAAAGTGTTCAGAGCAACCACAGGGATTGATTCCTTCAGTCGATATTTTCATATTATCAGCAACCTGAAGGTGAGCTGCAGCGTTGAACGACTTCCGATGTCAACTTGGAACAATGTAGCTAGTTCTTTTCACTCGGCTTACGTTGCAAGGGTGTGCAAATAATTGTTGCAGGGGATTGGGGCTGCCAAACCTGCTGCTACTGGGTGCCTGGATTTTATGCTTGATGTTCATTGGAACCAGATGATGAATTATTACTGCTTTATGATTTCTGACCCCAGAAATACACACAAATAGAACACCCTGAAATCCTGATGGTGACATGTATCTATCCGCAATCCATGTATAATATCGTCATTATCCACTTGTTTACATTTTCTTATTATTTACTAGTTTGTCTTGTTTGACTGCTGAATGAATGAATTAACAAGTTCAATACATATGAAGAACCTCTCAAATATCTTGACACCAGGATACAAGAGAGAACTTTGATGAAGTCAAAGAGAGCAAGGTGAAAAAGTAGAGATAAGAGAAGACAAAACTTAAAGAGAAGCAGGTTAGACAAAAGGGGACCATTGTTCCCAAACAGTGTTATGCATGTCACAAGTCAAATCATAGGAGGTAAGACATTATGGTTTGCTGAAGTGTTTTCTTCTTGTTCAATTCACCATATTCTCAGAAACTTGAAGTGGTACTGTGCAATAGATATTGGACTAAAATGGTTGGTAATTGAGCAAAAAATCTCAAGTGGGAAGATTTTAGAGAGGAATATGTATTCTGCCTCAAGTAGGAAGGTTGGAGAGGGGAATATGTATCTTGGCTCTGAGGTCAGTTACTGAGATGAAATGATTATCTGCTTGAGGATGTTTTGGAGGTGAATTATTGAGCCAATCATTGACTTACTGGACAGTAACTCTGGAATCCCCAGCACACCCTGAGTTATACTTAGACAAATATATAAAGTGTGGTGTGTGCAGTGATGTGTTTGCAGTTATAACTCTGGATGTACTGTGGCCAATGACATGGTTCAAAAAATGTTAATAATTTTTTCACTCATCAAAAAGACATTTTATACCCTGGGAATCATTCAATTTATTCCAGTACATCCTGAGTTATACTTAGACACATTTATGATTTTTCCTGGCAAAAATCATCATATTGCTATATCTCCTGAACCATTTGCACATTACTTCTCAAAATTTACAATCAATCAGAACAAATAAAAATCTTAATAGGTGGAACGTTTTGAATAAGCATTGGAATTAATTATGAAGTGATTCACACTTGTAGTCTTCCACCTAAGCTGTTTTCTGACTTGAATAATCAAACTTCCAAAACTGATGAGCCATGTACACACTAGTGTCAATTTAAACAAAAATTGAAACAAGAAATGCCATAGAAAAGGTGAAAGATGTTTAGTGGCATTTATCCAAAACGTTATTCACAGTGACACATATGCCTTTCCAACTTGAAGGTGTTTCCTGCCTGGAAGTTAAACATATTCCAACCTCCATAGCTGATAATCAACCATCTACCTGTTGCTAAAAAAATTCAAGTAAATAAGATCATCAACTAATCCCATCAAAATGGAAAATCCACATTATCAGTGGCATTCATCAAAAAGTTATTCACATTTCCGATTCCCCTACTCCAACACTGCCGGCATTAACCGGTCGAACACGGCAGTTCGAGCGGTGCTCGAACAGCCGTGTTCGACCGGTGGTCGGACAGGCACTGTCCGACCGAAGCATCTGCCGGCGGGTCGGACAGGCCTGTCCGATCAGTTCCTGGGACCGGTTGCACAGGACCAGCCGGGACCGGTCGGACAAATCTGTCCGACCAGTTGGCTCTCGCTTCGGTCGGACAGTGTCCGTCCGACCACCGGTTGAACACGGCTGTTCGAGCACCGCTCGAGCAGCCGTGTTCGACCGGTTAATGCCGGCAGTGCAAGCTGTTTTCTGCCCAAAACCATCAAACCTCCATAACTCATGATCCATGTACACACTACTGCTCATAATTTCAAATATTAAAGATCATCAATGACTCTAAATAAAATGAAACTTTCACATTCTTGGTGACTTTCATCCAACAGCTATTCACATTTTCAGTTTTCACACTCCATTCTGTTTTCTGCCTCAAATCATCATGCCTCTATAACCCATAACCCTATACACAACCAATATCAAAACTTCAAACTATTTAAATAATAAGAATATCCATGCCCTAAAATTCAAGCATGGTCCTTTAAGGCAGTACCTAGAAGGTTATTCACATTCCCTACTGCAAGCAGTTTTCTGCCTAAAACATTTGATAAAATTCATCCTTTATCACCCACCAATCAATTAAATAATTAATTGGTGTGTGATTTTCTGGGAAAGGATGAAATGTATCCAAGGTGCATGAGTTGGATAGCCCGGTATGCAGTGACAGAGAAAGTTTGCTGCAGTCATTGTTTTTTCTATTGACTGCCATGCGGTGTGCAGTTTCTCTTGCTGTTGGGGTTTAAGAGCTGGAAATGCTCTTCACTGAACCTTACGGAAATGGGACAGGAGGCGCAGGCAATGATGCCGTGGGAGAGATTCTAGAACCACGGTATGTCTGCGTTACTTCTAGCTCAGCAGAAAGGGTTGGAGGAGATCTCTCAGTACATGAATCAAGGAATACAAGAAGGAACAATAGAAGAAGGAAAGAGGGAGAGGAAACGGGATGATGAGAAATGGGATGGCTTACCTAGCTCAGCAGAAAGGGTCAGAGGAGATCTCTGCTGAGCTAGGAGGGTGCAGGGAGGTCAGGAACTTATAGGATGGGTTGATGATGTAAGCTGTGGACAGTTCTGTGAAACCTGGGTTTCACATGGGGGTACTGAGGGACCAGTTCAGGTGGAAGGTTGCTTTTGTTGCATGGAGAAGCCTTGCCATGATTTTGAAAACCGTTTGCAAACTGATGTACACAACTAACAGGCCCTCCGATGAGGGAGAGTGCTGAGGTGTAATCAGAGGGGAGGGGAATTGAACCAAGGAGGTGTGCTTCTTGTGACAGAGAGGGTGTACCCAACTTGGGCGGGATGAGAGGTGACAAATTGGTGATGGCCGATGATACCTCTCAAGAGGAGCTGAGAGGTGGATTCAGCTACTCAAGAGCCTGCTTGGGAGATTGATGCGGGCTATTGAGTAGGTCAATATCTGTCTACACGAGTGGATTCCACAGGATTCCACGAGTTGCACCTGTTGGACATAGCCCAGAGGGGCTCCGCATCCGGAGCCTTGCCGTAGCCCCACTATATCCTATCCCGCAGCAGACCCTGGAGAACCCAGTGAGTAAAGAGGCATCCGCATGGCACGGTGAGATGGTGGTCAAGAGGAGACAATAGTATTGGCAATGAT
Source organism: Puccinia coronata f. sp. avenae (assembly GCA_002873125.1). Classification (NCBI taxonomy): domain Eukaryota; kingdom Fungi; phylum Basidiomycota; class Pucciniomycetes; order Pucciniales; family Pucciniaceae; genus Puccinia; species Puccinia coronata. The sequence goes on along the minus strand of PGCI01000173.1, from coordinate 100,920 downwards.
TCTCCTCCCGGTCTACCCGGGAGAGAACATATTTATGGACTGCGGAGAGTCTCAGATGTGTAACCCTCTGGGGTTACAACACCCTCCCCCTCGCCGTAGTCTCCGCACTACAGTTGCGAAACGCATATCACTGTACCGGCCTCCCTGCAAAATTGAATCTGGGACGCGGGCTCAATCACCGTTCTGCCATTGGGTCCAATCAACAAGAAGACCACATTTTTGAGCTTATTGGAACTTGTACTTCTCAAATCTATCTTGGCTAAGGTCTAGGACCAGCCGTTCTTTTATTTTATTTTGACACCCTCAACATTTGGGACATACCCACAAAATGTACACTAAAAACATGATTATGTACTTATTTTTTTCATAAATAGTGCCTAAATAGTCATCTAAGGTCTAGTTCAGAGCTATTTGATACAACTAGGTGTTAGCGCCACATGATAATGTGGAAAGTTGAGCAAAAAAAGTACAAAAACAACTCAAATTTGCATAAATACATGAACAAATTTCAATTTTTTCCTGTTTTTTTGGCTCAACATTTGGGACACTCCCCAAAACCAGTACAGTAATATGGGTTTTGCAACTGTACATACAACCGGAGCGTAACACATGAACATGAAAGAAAAAAATTCAACTACCAAGACATGATAAAGGTAAATAAAAATTAAAGAAGAATCAAGACAACCCAAGGACCTGTTTCCCCAAACTGCTAAACAACTCATTGCCTAGTGGTTTTGTAAAAACATCAGCTAGTTAATCTTTGGTCGGTACCCAATTCAGGGTTGTCTTCTTTTGGAAAAGACTTTCATTGGTGATATAAAAATCTCAGTCTGTATTTTGCGTTCTTTTATTGGAAGAGTTGTCAGTAGCCACATGCACAGCCAACTGGTTGTCACAGAATAAATGTCCCACAAAATCTTTCCTCAGAACATCTCTTAGGAGGTTCCTTACCCATAGCGTTTGCCTGGTTGCTTTTCCCAAAGCCATGTACTCTGCATGGCAAGTGGATGCAGCCATGGACAACTGCTGGCAAGAAATCCACAGGATCGGAGCGTTCATGAAGGTGACAAAAACTCCATAGGTGGACCTAGCAAACTTGCCACCCCAGGAGGCATCATCAAAAGACTTGAGTGGAGTGCTATCTTTCTGCGGGTAAAGGTTCATCTGGACATCCATGGACCTGGCCAGGTAATTAATAAGATGTTTAAAACCTTTTCAATGAAGAGTCCCAGGTTTGGCTGCAAAACGGGCAAGGTAGTTCACCGCAAAACAAATGTCAGGTCTTGTACCCACCGCCAGATAGCTGAGGCCCCCTATGACTAAAAGGTAGCATCCTGAGTCTTCCGCGCGGCCATCTTCTGTGGTGGTAGCATTGTAGTTGGCCAGCAGGGGGGTTGTCAAAGTAACCCCTATGTCCCAGTGTTTGTCCAATAGAGAACCAATCAGATTCAGTTGTGAAATTTGGAAGCCTTCAGCTGTCCAAGACACTGTTAATCCAACAATTGAGGTCAGTTCATGCTCCCATTTAATCTTTAGCAAATTTGTCAGATCATGTTTGAGAAAACACAGAAGAGAGGAGTCAGACGCCGTGACTACACCATTGTCCACATATAGCCAGATCACCCCGTGACGCTCTGGATGCCAAAGGACATACAAACTGTTGGTGTATTTAAATGGGAGATAGTTCCGTTTAGCTAGGGTATCCTTCGGATGTAGCCACCAACACCGTGCCACCTGTCTTGTCCCGTAGTATGCCTTCTTGAGCTTCAGGTCATGACCTGCGGGGACACACATCCCTTCTGGTGTTTCAATTCATATTTCTTCATCAATAGGCGAGTTCAAGTAGGCAGCTAGAAAAGCAAAGCTGTGAACTGGCCACTGGTTAGCAGCTGCAATGTTCAGTAGAAGTCTCAACGAAATAAAAGTGGCAGTAGGCGTGAAAGTGGCGTTGAAATCCACGCCCGCTACCTGGGTAAAACCCTTTGCCACAAAACGTGCCTTGTAATGCACTCCCTCACTGACATCAGGTTTGGTAGCAAAGAACCACCAGCTGTTGAGCTTCTTCTTGCCTGGGGGAAGCTGGCCAATTTCCCAGACTCTCATTTCTTCAAGTTTGTTCATAGAATCACCCAGTTTCATCATACTCATAATGTGCTGTAGGGACAACTTGTTGGTCGGTGTATGGTCTGAGTTGTGTTCAGGTGATTTTGGCAGGTCTTCTTTAATTGTTGGAGCTGAGATAGCTGGTGATGTTTGTGAAACCCCTCTTCACAAGGATTTCACATAGCTAATTACATAAGCCAATCTCGACTATTTCATCTCCAGCGCCCCCGCTCCCCGCCTAGCTCAGTAGAGACCCGACCATTATTTTCCTCCTCTACTGAGCTAGGTAAGCCAAACCCTTATCTCTTCTTTCTCTTTTCCCTTCCTTCTCTTTGTTCCTTCTTCTTCTATTATTTCTATGACACTTGTACTTACATGAGAGACCCGACCATTATTTTCCTCCTCTACTGAGCTAGCAATAAGACGCACTTTGGTTCTAGAATCTGGTCTCTGGAGAAACTCTCTCTGTTCTAGAACCCCGACGACGATACTTGGTGAAGGACTACAAGACTCCTTACACTTTTTTTTTCTCGAACCAATAAAAGGATCGTTATCGACTTCAAGTTTCAAATCAATTTCCTGGACGACTGGTGAATGACCAATCGCTCCAACCCAGACAATCTCCTTCCTCCTTCCGACCCCGAAGCGATTATCAGAGCAGCTAACGCCGCCAAGCGTCAAGAGAAAGCCGCGGCGACTGCAATGGGATCACAGCCTCCTTCCGGGTCGACACCCACTCTCAAAGACCCGTTCCCGCCAGGGGGCGGTAATGCACCGACTCCTCTTTCGCTCGAGGAGTACCTCAAGGGAATCATGCAGCTCCAACATCAGAGCATCGACCGGGCCAACACTGACCGTGCGGCGGCCCTAGAGCTGAGACAGACAGACGCGGACAGAATTGCGCGGCTTGAGGAGTCGCTCCTCTTGATGACGATGAAGAAGGAGTCGGGCTCCCCAGCTGAACCTGGACGAGTTGACCTCTCAAGATTCCGTGTCTCGGATGGTCCCATCTTCTCAGGACCCTTTCAGTCGGTGGAACCTTTCATCAACTGGCTGCAGGGTGTGGAGATCTACTTCTCCACGAAAGGAGTGACCCACAGCGACGACAAACTCCGCATAGTTGGCAACTTCATCCGGGAGACTAACACGGCCTCGTTCTATCGTGGTAACATTGAAGCCTCCATCGGTAAACCCTGGGCCGACTTCAAGAAAAAACTCTTCTCTTTTGCCCTCCCTGCGCTTTGGCGCACGAACCTCAGAGCTAATCTTAGGAACCTGAAGATGCAGACGTCGGAGACGTTCGTGGCGTACAGTACACGAGCCCGGACGCTTCAGACGATGATGAATTTCGACGTGGAGGAAGTCCGAAAGATATCCGACTTCACGTTAGCGGAGTCGATGGTACTCGGCATGACGGACGAACTTCAATCCGAGGTGAACAACCATCGTCTCCTACTAGAGGATGACTTCGACTATAGTGAATTCGAGAGTCGAGCGGGGGTATTTTGGGACGGAATCTCCAAGCGCCGTATGAACAGGCAACGTCCACCAACCACCTCCAGCTCGCAGCCCCCTGCCCAAGCAAATCGCCCGAGCCGAGAAGATAATCTGTGGCGTCTGAACGCGTACTTGGAGTCCATCGGGCTCTGTCGCTTCTGCAAGAAACAGTGCGGCAGTGCGCCGGGAAACTGTTCAGGCCGAGTCGACCGGTCATTCATCAAGATACCGGAGTCATTCAAGGCCCCACCTAGACCGGCAGATCAATCGACGGCTCCCAAACCGACCACGACCACCGCCGGCAGACCAATTCAGGCTCCCGCGGGGCGCCCTCCGAACCGATCAGCCACAGTGGCCGGGATCGCTGAAGAGGGAATCTTCCCCGCCATGGACTCGGCCTCGGTCTCGGCACTAGCGGACCTCGATGAAGAGCTTCAAAAAATTGAAGAAGAGAGGTATGTAGCAGATACACCACCTAAGCGCCTGGTTGTGGAGCTTTGTTGTGGCAACACACGCTTACGTGGCTTAATTGACACAGGGGCGGAGATCAATCTGATCTCTGAGAAGGCCGTTACACTTGCCGGACTGCCCATTCATGAATTACCGAAACCCACTTCGATCAGTCTGGCACTCGACAATGCCTCAACGACCCCCCTGGTGCTACGACAAGCTACCACCGCCTCTCTAAAGGACCCAAACTCAGGACTAGAGTTCGACAAGGTCCCCCTGAAGATAGGCCCGATCATTGGACCCTATGATATGATCTTGGGGACACCTTTCCTTTCCTTATTTTCTCTATCAGTCTCGATTTCAGATCAATCTATGCGTTGTGATCAATCTAGCCGTACTGTACTTGACTATCGCGTGAAATGCAAACCTAGTCAAACCTCGTCTGAGGAAATGTCCTCGAATCGTGACAACTACCCATGTGAAGAATCAGAGAAGAAAGTACTTGGGGAATTTCAGGAATTGTTTCCCGCCGACATCCCGGCGATATCGGATGAGGCAGAGGCAGAAGGACTTTTCAAAGACGGCTCCTTCCCGGAGAAAATGCAGAATGAAAACTCCAGGGTCAGGCACCGGATTATACTGACGGATCCGAGTGCTAGTTTCAATGAACGTCAGTATCCGTACCCGCAGAAACACTTGGCGGCCTGGCGGACGCTATTTGATCAACACCTGAAGGCGGGGAGAATTCGACGCTCGACAAGTCAATATGCTTCGCCGAGCTTCATTATCCCTAAGAAGGACCCGGCAGCACTACCCCGGTGGATCTGTGACTACAGAAAGCTTAACAACCTGACTGTCCGTGATCGATCCCCCCTTCCGAACGTAGATGAATTGGTTCGTCTTGTAGCATCGGGGAAAGTATTCTCCATACTAGACCAAACCAATGCCTTTTTTCAAACTCGGATGCGGGAAGAGGATATACCTTTGACGGCCGTCAAAACTCCTTGGGGTCTGGTAGAGTGGTGCGTCATGCCAATGGGTTTGACAAACGCCCCCGCTACTCATCAAGCACGTTTGGAAGAGGCCCTAGGGGACCTGATTAATGAATGCTGCGTAGTTTATTTGGACGACATTGTAGTTTATTCAGATTCTTTCGAGCAACATGAACAACACCTTCGAAGAGTTTTGGGGCGCCTCCGCGATGCAAACCTGTATTGCAGTCCGAAGAAGACAAAACTTTTCCAGAGGAAGATTAAGTTCCTGGGCCATTGGATTTCGGACGAGGGTTTCAGAGCGGATGATGAAAAGGTTACGAAGGTACTGGACTGGCCGTCTCCACGTTCACCGAGAGGGGTGAAGAAATTCTTGGGGACGGTACAGTGGATGAAAAAGTTTATATGGGGCCTTCAAAAATATGTTGGAACGCTGACGCCTCTCACTAGCACAAAGATGGATCCAAAATCATTCAAGTGGGGCGAAGCGGAAGAAGCGGCCTTCCAGAACATTAAACGGATCATGACCTCGTTGCCTTGCCTGAAGAATATCGACTATGAGTCGGATGATCCGCTGTGGCTTTTCACGGACGCCAGCGGATCAGGTCTGGGAGCGGCCCTTTTTCAAGGCAAGGACTGGAAGGGAGCATCACCCATTGCTTATGAGTCTCATTTAATGTCGGCAGCTGAAAAGAACTATCCCGTACATGAACAGGAATTACTGGCAGTTATCCACGCACTTCAAAAATGGAAGATGTTGCTTTTAGGAATGAAGGTTAATGTGATGACGGATCATCATTCCTTGACGTACCTGTTGAAGCAGCGAAATCTGAGTCGTCGTCAAGCCCGTTGGACGGAAATTTTGGCGGATTTTGATCTACATTTCGAGTACATCAAAGGCGAGGACAATTCGGTGGCGGATGCCCTTTCCAGGAAGGACATGCCGGATGAGCCCGAGGGGATTGACGTTGAGGACGTGGCATGTGTGGCGGCGCTTACTGAGCTAGGAGCGGAATTGTCGGAAGTCTTGAAGCTGAAAATCCAAGAGGGTTATCTTGAGGACCCTTTCTGTGTATCTCTACGTAAAGTCCTCCCTCTCCGCGAAGAATGCTACGAGAAAGAAGGACTACTGTTTGTCGACAACCGTCTGCTGATCCCGAAACATGAAGACATCCGGAAGAAACTCGTTTTGGACGCCCACACGCGACTAGGCCACCTCGGACACCTGAAGACCGTCGCGGAACTCAGGCAAGAGTTCTTCTGGCCGGGATTATCGAAAGACGTGAAGCTCCTGAGCCGCGGATGCTTGGTTTGCCAGAAAACTAAGTCTCCTACGGTGGCGCCCACAGGAAGAATGATGACGCCACCTATGCCGACCGCCCCTTTGCAAGACTTGGCGATCGACTTTGTGGGACCTTTAAAAGGATCCAGTCATTATGACATGATCCTTACTTGCACCTGTCGGCTTTCCGGGTTTACGCGTTTGATTCCGGTGCAACAGAAAGACACAGCAGAAAGGACCGCGGCCAGGTTTTTTACGGGCTGGCTCGCCATCTTTGGATCTCCAACCACTATAATCAGCGATCGAGACAAAAGTTGGACCTCTAAGTTCTGGAGATGTCTGATGGAGAGACTTTCTGTCAAGTTCCACATGACCACCGCCTTCCACCCTCAAGCCGACGGACGCAGCGAGAGGACTAACAAGACCGTGGGACAAATTCTACGAACCTTCACCGCCAAACACCACAGCAAATGGCTGGAAGCGCTCCCGGCGGCTGAATTCGCCATCAACACTGCAGTCAACATCGCCACGGGTATTAGCCCGTTTGAACTCATTTTCGGTAGACGGCCGCAATTATTTCCTTCGTCCGAGGGCCCTGAAGATACACCAGCCTCCCTAGACATCTGGCTCCGACAGAGGGAAGGCGCGTGGGCTGACGCACGAGACAATCTTTGGGCCAGCCGCGTTCGACAGGCACTTCACCACAACAAGCGTTGCCGCGATCAGGCTCCGTTGGAAGAGGGAGACTGGGTTCTTTTGGACTCGGCAGACTGGCGCGGACGCCACCAGGGCGGCACCGACAAACTGAAGGAGAGATTCGAGGGCCCGTACCGGGTGTTGAAGGTTTTCAACAACGGACAAAGTGTTGAATTGGATCTTCTGGAAGGCGATGGCAGGCACCCGACTCTCCACGTTTCAAAGGTCAAGCGTTTTTATGCCGAGGACGGCGCCGCGAGGATGGGAACTCCAAAAGTAAGTTCCATCCATTAGTGCACCTCCGGGCTCTTTCTACCTCGCGTGTCAAGCATTACCTCGGCCACCGCTGTGAGCACCAAACCTTCGAATTTCTTAGGTCTTTGGCGCCTTGTGCCCGACGAACGGCAGGACCAGCACCATCGGAATCGTGGATCCCCCCCCCTTCCCTTCTTTTCTTTCGCTCGACTTCTCCGGCCGTGGTTCCCCCCCTTCCCTTTCCCCCCTCTTTTTTTTTTCTTTCCTTCTTCCCCCTTGTTCTTTCCCCATCACCGATTGTTTCCCTTTTCCCTTCCCCCCTCCCTCTCGACTATCTTTCTTATCGCCAATCGACATTCCCCCCCCATCACCCGCACATCCGCCCTTTCTTCGCCGACGACCTCCTCCTGAAGCCTCGATTCTTTTTAGGGGGGGAGACTGTGAAACCCCTCTTCACAAGGATTTCACATAGCTAATTACATAAGCCAATCTCGACTATTTCATCTCCAGCGCCCCCGCTCCCCGCCTAGCTCAGTAGAGACCCGACCATTATTTTCCTCCTCTACTGAGCTAGGTAAGCCAAACCCTTATCTCTTCTTTCTCTTTTCCCTTCCTTCTCTTTGTTCCTTCTTCTTCTATTATTTCTATGACACTTGTACTTACATGAGAGACCCGACCATTATTTTCCTCCTCTACTGAGCTAGCAATAAGACGCACTTTGGTTCTAGAATCTGGTCTCCGGAGAAACTCTCTCTGTTCTAGAACCCCGACGACGATACTTGGTGAAGGACTACAAGACTCCTTACAATGTTGCAGGGTGAGGGGCCTTCATACCAGCCGGGGTAACAGGAACATTTTTCAATTCCTCAGGGAAATGTACCATGGCAGACTCAATGAAACGGTTCTCATCTGGGATCCAAAGCTGTCAGCCTTTGCTGAAGCCAAGGTAGGCCACAACATGCCGTCAGTGAGCTCTGAAGTCAAGTTTCTTCCTCAGCTCATGAGAAATATGGGCATACCCAATACTTCCAAAAACCCAAAAGATGCCAAAATGAGGCTTATGTTGCAAAAAGGCTTCCAGAGGAGTGATCTTTCCGCTTGCCTTGTTCAAAATCTTATTAAGGGTGTGTGCTTCCCAAATAAAATCGTAACTTCAAAAGGTCTTTGGCAGTGTGCTATTGAGCAGAATGGTCCTGGCCATCACAGCTACTGTTCTGTTGAAACGTTCAATTACTCCATTCTGATAATGGTGATAGGGCAAAGAACGTTCAGCTACAATTCCTTTTTGGTCCAGTTAAGTCTTCAGTTCATTGTTGAAAAACTCCCCGCCAATATTGCTCCGTAGTATTTTGACTTTCAACTCTGTTAAATTCTCAACCTTGTCAATAATTGCAATGATATGTCCCGTGGCTTCTCACTTGTGAGTCAAAACGCAAACAAAACAATACCCAGTGGCCACATCCGTCATTGTCATGATGTATTTGCCACCATCAACCGAGTCCACCTGGAATGGGCCAATGAGATCAACAGCAAAAATGTCCATCCTTCCAATTTCTTGGTTGGTACTGGCCATAGGGTTGATACAGGTGCTTTGGCTAATGGCACAGACAGGACAATGGATCTTCCTGGCCAGTAGTTGTCCCGGAAGACCCAATCCAAGCTTCTCCTTGATGATTCTGCAAATGTGTTGTAAACCTGCATGCCCAAACAGTTGATGGTAATTGTCAGGGGGCTTGATAGCAGCACGCCCCCCTGAACGCCTAAAAAAAAAGGCGTGCGGGGGCTGCACGCCTTCCCAACCAGGCGTGCAAACCCCCGCACGCCCTCCCCCGCATGCCGCACGCCGTCTGCACGCCTACAAATGGCGTGAGGACGGCCGGCTCGGCGTGCGGCCCCGCCGGACAGGCGTGCTGGCCATGCACGCCTGTCTGGAGGGCGTGCAGGCCTTGCACGCCCTCCGGACAGGCGTGCACGGCTGGCACGCCTGTCCGGCCAGGCTCACGTAAGCCTCTCGAATTGAGAGGCTTACGTGAGCCCCTTGGTACCCTTATAAGGGTACCAAACGGTACCCTTATAAGGGTACCAAACGGTACCCTTACAAGGGTACCGTTCGGTACCCTTACAAGGGTACCGTTCGGTACCCTTATAAGGGTACCAAACGGTACCCTTATAAGGGTACCAAACGGTACCCTTATAAGGAGACCGAGTGGTACCCTTATAAGGGTACCGTTTGGTACCCTTATAAGGGTACCGTTTGGTACCCTTATAAGGGTACCAAACAGTACCCTTATAAGGGTACCGTTTGGTACCCTTATAAGGGTACCGTTTGGTACCCTTATAAGGGTACCGTTTGGTACCCTTATAAGGGTACTGTTTGGTACCCTTATAAGGGTACCAAACGGTACCCTTATAAGGGTACCACTCGGTCCCCTTATAAGGGTACCAAACGGTACCCTTATAAGGGTACCAAACGGTACCCTTATAAGGGGACAGAGTGGTACCCTTATAAGGGTACCGTTTGGTACCCTTATAAGGGTACCAAACGGTACCCTTATAAGGGCACCAAGGGGCTCACGTAAGCCTCTCAATTCAAGAGGCTTGCGTGAGCCTGGCCGGACAGGCGTGCCAGCCGTGCACGCCTGTCCGGAGGGCGTGCAAGGCCTGCACGCCCTCCAGACAGGCGTGCATGGCCAGCACGCCTGTCCGGCGGGGCCGCACGCCGAGCCAGCCGTCCTCACGCCATTTGTAGGCGTGCGGACGGCGTGCGGCATGCGGGGGAGGGCGTGCGGGGGTTCGCACGCCTGTGTGGGAAGGCGTGCAGCCCCCGCACGCCTTTTTTTTAGGCGTTTGGGGGGGGCGTGCGCACGCCCTTTGGGCGTGCCGCTATCAAGCCCCAATTGTCAGGCTATGTGATGCCAAGGACTCAACCTTCTAGCTACACGGCCGGCAAAATAAATAGATAGAGTTGAGAATAATATAAAAATAAGGTTTTTTGTGGGAGTTTGATATATTTTTAAGTCTTTTTGGGACAGAAGAATATTGATAAAAATAAAGAAATGGTGGAATATTAAATATTCCAGAGGGGCCTGCAAGCAGGGGTTTTTATGGTGCCCTCTAAATATCAGGACCTATAAATGGGTTGGTTTTTGGGGGGGGAGGGTTAACCTGATCTACTGGGGCCTGTATAACAGGTGTATTCATGGTGCCCAGGATATGAGAATAAGGGAGGATAAGTAACAAGAATACAACTCACTATTTCTTGTTACTAAAATCCTGAGATAAAGTAACAGGGTTAACAGAGGTGACTGTTGAAGTAACAGGTGATTTTGTTGACGCTGGAAGAGGGCTAAATGAGTTCACTGAAGGGCCACAAGATTGGAAACAGGTTGGATACTGATGGACAATGCTGAGTGGTAAATTCCAGTAGGGTTGATAAAGCTGGGATATCCTCTCAAAGGGGGGACACAGGGGCCTTTAAATATTCATAAAACACCTCTGGGGACGAAAACAGAGATCTTGATGATGGCTGTGGGCAGATCTGGGATCATTTTATCTTTTTAGCAGATCATTAATAGATCCTCCTTGGGCCAGATCCATAGAAGATCTGTGTGAGCAGTGGATCTTTGTTTAAGATCCTATTTGTATGACACTTTCTCAGAGATAGTAGATCTTATGAAGTCATAAGTATTTTTGTCTCTGAGCCCTGTTACATATGTGAAAGGTCTTGGACATGTGTGAAAGGTCATTTATTTGTTTTAATTATTTTGTTATAAGTAATTTTGTTGTATTGTATAAGACATATAAGGATTTATAATAGAGGGGTCACTTTGGTGAGTGACCCTAGGTTAATTTTTGCATAGAATCCATTTATGGATTCTATTTTGTAATATTGCCAACATTTTTTAATTTATCTACTATTTCTGTTTCTATGTTAAGCTTTTCTCTGCATAGTAGCAAGCTGACAGTAATACAATAGGGTCACTTTGTCCTTACTCAGGGCTTCATCTTGCCACTTATAACCAGGCAAGTTGGTGAAAGGTTGCTTAAAATACTCTGCTAGCTCATCAGGGGACAGTGCAGCGTCAGTGGTAACTAGATTCAGAACACAATTCTTTTTATTGGCATGAGAGATGTTGTTGATAACATCAAGGGATTCAAGAGGGGTAGGAACAACAGGATCAGGGGAGGGAATGACATTGGGATCATCAGAGACAACAGTGGAAGTGTGAAGGAATTGATAAAGTGGGTGGCCATTTCTGGCAGGATCATTGCAGGGAATAAAGCTATGTGGGAGAATCCATCTGTTCCTCTGAGGTTCAAACAGGCATGCAAATCAAGGCATCCCATCTTGGTTGGATATGAGAAATGATTCTAGAGCATTTTCATACAAGACAAGGGCATCAGCTTTTTGCAGTGCTGCCATAGACAGAAGAATTGCTTTTTCCTGCTCACAATAAAGTATTTGGCGCAAGATAACAATATTGCCATTAGGCAACATAAACTTTAAGTCTCCAAAACTGGAGATAACAGAACCTTCTTGGTTGGTAGCTACAGACACATGGATGGGTTTAGAGAGGGAGAAAAAGTTATGGAGGAAAGACTTAGACCCTGTGAAACTGTGAGAGGCTCTGGTATCAAAAATGGCAGGTTGACTTACCAGGTCTTCCCCAATGGCCATGGAATTGAAATCAAGGTCATCCAGGTTGTCTGGCAGACCGTTGACCTCTACTGCCTGAGCAGATACCAACGTGCGCAAGGCAGAGGACTTGGTTTGGCTTCTCTTCCCGGGAGTGGTGGCTGGGGGCTGGCTGTACCGCGGTCGGTAGTAATCAGCCGGTTGGCGGGCCTGTTGCTGCGTGTTGTTTGGAAGCAATAGCATACAGCGCTGGGAGAGGTTGGGAAATATTCTGGAAGTGACCTGAAAACCACTAGCAAGCTGCCCATAGATGTTACTGACAAGAGTACCTATGGCCTTTCACTTGGTCTGCATCTAAGACTTGTTTGGGCAGTTGCACGCATAGTGATTTTCCCCTCCACAGTGCCAGAATTTGTGTGCAGTGATCACCGCAAAGAAATCCAACGCATCAGGCCAGTCCTGTTCATTGATTTTGGCAAGGTAAGCACTGGCATCAAAATCTGTGGAGGGATCTGGGGCCAACATGAGGAGCAAAGAGTCATTGGAAGGCAAGGTAGCAGGGGGAAGGTGGTGTTGACTGTGCTGGAAATTTTGTTGCCGGCAGATGTCAAATAAATTCAAAAGGAAGGGAAAGGTAGGGAAATTGGAGTTGCGGTTGTGTTGGATGGAAAGTTCCACTCACTGCTCAAAATCATGACAAAAACCAGAAGAAGAGGACATAATGGCCGATTGAAGGATAAAATTCAGGAAAGCGTTGGATGACATGTGGACGTTGATGGCTTTCAAACCAGTGTACCGGTCTCTGAGTTTGGTGGCAATCCCGGCGGTTGGAGCATTTGGATCAATGGAGAAATTCATGAACTGGTACCATATGTTCATTTGGGCGGCTTGTGAAAACGTCTGGAATTTTGCCTTGACATTCTCAGACATTGCATGCGCCGAGTTTAAATCCTGCAGTTCAGAAACTAGGGAGAGATGGACCAAAGCTAGGATGACTGCCCGTCCGATTCACTCAAAACTGAGGTTGTCACATAGCTTGAAGAAAAATTCCTTATCTGTTAGGTGAGTCATTCCAATTTCCTGCAGCAAACGAGTCCATTGGCTGAAGTTGGAGCCGCCGGGTTGTAAAAAATGCTCCTTCTTGATGGTGCTGGTGATTGACAAAACAGAGGACAAACCCATTTTGGCCTGTTTCAGAGCAAATTGCACGGCTTCAAAGTCAGCCTGTTCTTTGGACATGAGAGTGGTGTTAGGAGGAGGAGGAGGGTTATTTTGGTTTGGGGGGACAGGATTGAAAGGGCAGTTTTGAGCTAGGTGGGTGTTAGAGAGATGTGGGGGTTGTTTTTGGTGACATTGTTGATTTTGTGACGCCCAAAACGTTTCCTCAGCAAAAGTAGGGCCAGTTGTTCCTGCCGTGATATTGTTGAAGATATCCTCCAAACGCTGAGTTCCATCCCCCATATTCAGGGCATGGTTGTCAAGATTGGTAGACCTGCTCTCCCTGTTGGAGACTTGGGATGCTCAGGACAACACGCGGGAGGGGACACAGCTGGAAGCTAGGGACTCTGCAAATGGCTACCTCATGTTGCAAGGGAGAGACAGACTGGACATGGTGACAAATGACAGGAATAGGGTAGAAAAAAAGGAAAAGGAAGGGGGATCGATAGAAAGGTGGAAAAGGAAAAGAGGGTAGGGGAACACGTGGGTAATTTGGAAGAGATAGGGAAAAAGAACGCGGTAGATGATATTGGAAACAGAGGGATCTGATAGAGCGGGATAGTGGTTTAGATAGAGTTTGGGGAGATCGGAGGGTAGGGTTGGGGGAGATTTGAGGGATGGACGCGGAGGTGATAGGTAGGCAAAGAAAAAAACGGAAGTGCAGATGGGAAGAATGGAAAAAAAAATGTTGAATGAGTCCGCAACCCAACTCTCACAGTTCAGCGTTGGAAATACGCCAGTATCTCCAGCTTCAAATGGGTGGCTAGTCCACTGTAGCTCTTCTGTGAGGCTTAGTATTGGAGGTAGAAACAACAAATACAAAGATATGTGAGAGGGATATTCAGGAAAACAGATAAGGTTGCCAATACAAGAGTGTGATCAATCAATCTTGTTTGGATTAGCAAACAAGGTCGCAGGGATCACCACGGGCATATTGGGGTCATGTATGACATAGAGGTTGCACGGTCATGCATGTCACAGAAACAATTACATCGCCCTGTGTCACGCACAATTCACAGGACTGCATTTCTTGTAGGTAACCTGTAGGTGACAGGCCTGTGAAAACCTCTGCACAGTCACTGCGCATGTGACAGGTCTCCCATGTGCGCTGCATGTCATGATCCTGACAGCTTGTCCTGTTTATGCAACATGACCTCCATTACCTGATATGCGTACAGGACCACGTAACCTGTCTGCCTCTCATGAACCCGGTTTGCCCAGGGTGGATATAGGGAAGATGTTTGGGATGGTCCACACAATTAGGGGTGGATCCTCACGATTAGGTGAGGTGAAGTAAGGCTATGATTAGTAGACTATCTTCAGAGATCTACGAGATATGATTTAAGGGCTCATAACCTCAAGAGGCATGGCACGGTGAGATGGTGGTCAAGAGGAGATGATAATATTGGCAATGGTTCTCCTCCCGGTCTGGGGCTTGATAGCGGCACGAACAAAGGGCGTGCGCATGCCTATCCGCACGCCCAAAAAAAACGGCGTGCAGCCGCTGCACGCCGCTTCGGAAAGGCGTGCAGAGGCTGTCAGCTTGCTACTATGTCAGAGCCAACCTGACAAAAGTAACATAAAAAGAGACATTATTACCACAGTATTAAGACCCATTAATATGACTAATAATATATATAAAAAAAAAAACTTAGTTTACTTATTTTTATTCTGTAAACTTAGCAAAATACTAGCACCATAAAAATAAGTAACAAATTAAAATAACAACTACTTTTTACAAAAAAATACTAATAACTTCTAAACCTTGAGGATAACTTAGAATATTATGTCATATTCTGAATCCTCATGCAAATTAATGTAGGGTCCCTCACTGGAAGTACCCCTGAATTCCTACTCCTTCACCTTGAACCAATTACCCGTAAGAATTGGCCACACTTATGTGTCACAGATGACATTACACACGTATGTACTTGTTATTAATACATACCATATGTGAAATGACCAATTATGGACTTATAATTGAGGTGTTGTGTATAGTTTAGGAGTTAGGCCCAATTGGGGTTTAATCCTCCAACCCCGCGCGTGGATTATATAATCTAATTGGAAATTGGCCAAATGCGTGGAAATAGCTAATCCCCTAGTTACCACACGTGTACAGGTGTAACTAGGGTACTAGTAGATTCTACGTGGTTTATTTACAAGGTTTCATCAATAAAAACCTTGAATACATAAGAGTAACATAGCCAGCGTGGCCTTTGATGATTGGCCATAGCCATTTGTGGCCCATTTGCGTCATTTGTGGCCCATTTCAGATACAAATACACGTCAGTGTTGCTATGTACCTTAGTTACAATGACCAAATAGGTTATTAAGGTCATTATAAACACTTGTGACGCTGAAATAATGATCAGCAGTGCCATTGGGATGAGCCTTGTTAGTGCCAATCTCCCAAATTGGCCACATTGCGCTGAAATATAGCAACTACACGCACACAGGCAAGAAAGGTCCTCTACTATGAGTGAAAATAGTATATATAGAGTCCTCTTTCCACGCCAAATGTTGTTCATCATCATCAGTTTATATTACAGTCAATCAGTTACGCTGTGTCCTGTCCTTATTTCAGTTACTCTGCTCTGTTTTGCCTGTTTTATCCTTGGTGTTCTTATTAAATCAACCATCCTACGTGACCAGCTCCTGCGCAGAAACCATCCAATCTACCCAGCAGCTCTACTTCACCCCCCTACGTGGCTTTTTGGCTTAAAAGAAGCAATAGTGAGTACTTCTTTTATCCTTCTGTCCCCATTCTGGTTCCTTAATTGGAAAAGCACTTTGGTACCACCTTCTGTTACGCAGAAACCCATTGTTTGCTTAATCAGATACCACCCTGCTTAGCAGATCTCTGATTTAGAGGGCACCTACAAACACCCCTGCGCCAGCAGGCCCCTCTATAAAAAAGAATTATATTCTTTTTATTTCTTTCTTTACTACTTTTCTACGTGAAAATACCCCACTCTACCCATCATTTGCACTCTTATCACCTTGTGTAGCTAAAAGGTACTAGCCCTTGGCATCACAGAGGCTGACAGAGGCTGCACGCCTTCAATAGGCGTGCAACCCTGCCAGACAGGCGTGCAGAGCCTGCACGCCTGTCTGGAGGGCGTGCAAAGCCTGCACGCCCTTCGGACAGGCGTGCAGGCTTTGCACGCCTGTCGGCTCACGTAAGCCTCTCAATTCGAGAGGCTTACGTGAGCCGCGCAATTGGTGCTACAGTGTACGTAGCTCCAATTGCGCGGCTCACGTAAGCCTCTCAAATCAAGAGGCTTACGTGAGCCAGCCCAGGCCAGTTCCGCTGGAACTGACCTGGGCGCGGGTACAGAAACCCACCACCAAGTTCAACCACCCAGATCTGCAAGCAACTGACCGGCCACGCCCGACAGACACTCACCAGACCCAACCATCAAGGGAAGCCCCCCCAGGCCCCATTTTAGGGCAAAAAGGGGCCTCCTGGGCTCCTTTTTTCCACAAAAAAGTCCCCGTGAGCCACCCAGGGTCTTGGTTTGGTCCAAAAGGGGCCTGATGGGCCCCTTTTGGCCCAAAAAAAGGCCTCATCAGACCCCACATCAAGCCCAAAAGGGGCCTGCCAAGCCCCTTTTGGGCAAATTGAAAGCTCTGCAGCCCCAAAGGGGCATGCTTGGCCCCTCTTGGGCCTGAAAAAAGCACCCACAACCCCAAATAGAGCCCCAAAGGCTCCACAAGTGCTCCATAAACCCCCCAGCCCCCCAAGCAAGCCCAAAAGGTGCCTGCTGGGCCCCCTTTGGGCTAAATAAAAAGCCTTAACTTCTGTTTGGCTTGTCCAAATGGGCTCAAAAGTGAATCAGAAATTAGTTAATGGATATAATTTTTTACCTTTAGGAAAATTTTCCATAGCACATGAATGGTTTGCGGACAGCGGCCGTTTAAAGATTTGGCCAGAATCTCCTCCTACTTAAATGATGTAACTTCTGTTTGGCTTGGCCAAATTGGCTCAAAAGTGTATCAGAAATTAGGTAATGGATATAATTTTTTCCTTTTATGAAAATTTTCCATAGCACATGAATGGTTTGCGGACAGCAGCCGTTTGAAGATTTGGCCAGAATCTCCTCCTACTCAAATGATATAACTTCTGTTTGGCTTGGCCAAATTGGCTCAAAAGTGTATCAGAAATTAGGTAATGGATATAATTTTTTCCTTTTATGAATGAGCCAATTTGGCCAAGCCAAACAGAAGTTACATCATTTGAGTAGGAGGAGATTCTGGCCAAATCTTTAAACGGCCGCTGTCCGCAAACCATTCATGTGCTATGGAAAATTTTCATAAAAGTAAAAAATTATATCCATTAACTAATTTCTGATTCACTTTTGAGCCCATTTGGACAAGCCAAACAGAAGTTAAGGCTTTTTATTTAGCCCAAAGGGGGCCCAGCAGGCACCTTTTGGGCTTGCTTGGGGGGCTGGGGGGTTTATGGAGCACTTATGGAGCCTTTTGGGGCTCTATTTGGGGTTGTGGGTGCTTTTTTCAGGCCCAAGAGGGGCCAAGCATGCCCCTTTGGGGCTGCAGAGCTTTCAATTAGCCCAAAAGGGGCTTGGCAGGCCCCTTTTGGGCTTGATGTGGGGTCTGATGAGGCCTTTTTTTGGGCCAAAAGGGGCCCATCAGGCCCCTTTTGGACCAAACCAAGGCCCTGGGTGGCTCAGGGGGACTTTTTTGTGGAAAAAAGGAGCCCAGGAGGCCCCTTTTTGCCCTAAAATGGGGCCTGGGGGGGCTTACCTTGATGGTTGGGTCTGGTGAGTTTCTGTCGGGCGTGGCCGGTCAGTTGCTTGCGGATCTGGGTGGTTGAACTTGGTGGTGGGTTTCTGTACCCGCGCCCAGGTCAGTTCCAGCGGAACTGGCCTGGGCTGGCTCACGTAAGCCTCTTGATTTGAGAGGCTTACGTGAGCCGCTCAATTGGAGCTACGTACACCGTAGCACCAATTGCGCGGCTCGCGTAAGCCTCTCGAATCGAGAGGCTTACGTGAGCCAACAGGCGTGCAACGCCTGCACGCCTGTCCGAAGGGCGTGCAGGCTTTGCACTCCCTCCAGACAGGCGTGCAGGCTCTGCACGCCTGTCTGGCAGGGTTGCACGCCATATGCACGCCTATTGAAGCTAACTTAACGCAAGTCCATCGCTCTGGAGGGCCTGGGCCTGGGGTGGGCGCAAAGCGCCCGCCCCTCGCCGCGAAGCGGCGAGCCTCCGAAGGAGGGACTTGTGACTAATGTGTATTTTTTGGCGTGAGGGCTTCCTGTGTTTTGGTGGGGAGTTTTTTGCCCAACCCCTAGGCCTAACTTCCTGAAACAAAAGTTTGGGACACGTGGGTCTATTTGAAAGGCCTGATTTTTCTTCTATTTTTGGGCCATCCCACAAGATGTCAGCGCTTCAGGTTCTCACATAGTTGCGGTTTGAACGTTTGGTTTTTCACAAGTTTCATCCTTGCATGGGATAAGTCCCAAACCGATGTCTTACGTCTTCTGATTACATTCTTCTGTATTCCTGTATTCTACTGTTCAAGGCATAATTGTTTAATGTCGGATATTTTCTTTAAAGTTGCAGAAAATCAAAACAACGCACAGTCCAGAACTGCAAGCGAGCACAACCAAATCACCTAGCACAATCGCCTAGACAAAGCTGCACCATGGACCACATTTCAAAAGATCAGAAGGCGCTTGAATTTTGCTTACTTCTTCGCACTCTCCCCAACAAGATGACACCCAAAGTCTTCTTTCAGCATTTTCTTCAGTCTCCACATTCCGATCTAGCTTCTTTGCGGAGATTCTGGGCCCAACCAACTGGTATTGAATCTACCATGCAGTTGGTTCAAGCCTTGCGCAAAGAGATTACCAAGATCGAAGTAGGTGTTGCAGCATGGGGTGATTTTATCCAAAATGAGGTAAGGGTTGGCTTGCATGTTAGCTACAGCCTACGCTCCATCGCTGTGGATTCTTAGTAACAACAAAGGTGCTTCATTCATTCAGGCAATCAACATTGCCTCCAAACAGCAACCGAAGCGAGGCAATTATCCACACGGGTCCTTCCAGAGCTCGACAACAGTAGCCGAATCATTCTTTTCCACTGATGAGAAGGAGACTCGCGAGACAATTCTGACTACTGAGCAGATGCCGTTTCTCTACAACACCTTACTTCAAACCTTACTGCTTATGGCACAGCAGTCTCCGACTGTTTTGGAGTCCAAGGATGAAGAACCCGTAGATGGCATGGATCTGGATGTAATTGGAGTTTCTGGAGAGGCCGACTTTTTTTGTTACACCAAACAGCCTGCCGCCATTTCAACAAGATTCAAGAAGATTGCATCAACTATCTGCAGCATGGTTGCATTTGCGTGCAATTGTCGTGCCAATGGTTTCCAACTCACCAATTCTGTCAGATTTCTGGCGTGCGGGGTCTCTGACCAAGTACACGACTACCTTCATTACCTTGGATTGACCTCATCCAAGAGGACAGCGTTATCTGCGTTGAACCGCTTGGCATTGAATGCCGAATGTAAGTTGCTTTCGGTGATGGCATCCAGCAAAAAACGTCCAATGGTCCCATCTATTTGTATAGAAAATTTAGCCATGGAACAGAAGTTCCATGATTTGTCTGTTGGCAATTGGTCCCATACCTTCCGAGGTACATGGGGATATATCCACATCCCCAACAAAGATTTTATGAAGACTTTGGACTCCTCCCAGCTTACAATGAGTGCCTATCAAGAGTCCATCCGCGGTCTTGAATCACTTGTCATCAAACCAGCCATGTTATTGCCAACTGCCGAAGAAAACAAAACATCTGTGGCGGTTTGGAAAAGCCAGATTGCTCGAGTCCTCATGAACCAACTGACAGTTCCCAAAGACAAAAAAAAATCAATTCCGACGTTCCCCCCGCCGGTGGAGAAGATCACTCCGGTCATACCTGAAATATATATGTTGAAGCTGATGGATTCATCAGACAATTCCGCTGAGGGTATTGGACAAGTTTTTGAAGCTGTTTTCTCACAAACAGGCCTCTCCATCGATGAATTTTTTGGACAAGTGCTACCAATGGATGGTGACTTGGGCACGGTTCAAAAATTCAATTTTTTACAAGCACAAAGATCACCAAATCCCTACCCTCAAGAATCTCTGAGTAACACATTGTTCCAGCTTGGCGCATCACATACGCTCTGGAACATTGCTTCTGCAATTTTCACGCTACACATCGGGAACCCCAAGGATGCAAGGGACTGTGGAGCATGGCAATACCTTGAGGCACTTGGATTTCCTTCTGAGAAGGCTATCCAAAAGAAGGATTTCACCTTAATGATCAACCAAATGGAACGAGTTTTTGAATCCATCTTGTATTACTGCCTCAGGTGTGTTTCCTTTTTTGATTTTCTCAGATTTGGAACTTACCTGTTGTTGGCTTGAACAGGGAGATTATTGAAAACCGCCAAAAAGGGGTCTCTGATTCAATTTTGCGCAAAAAGGTGGATGCCAAGGAGCCAGGAAAAAAAGGTGATTCCAATGCACTTCCGGTTATTGAGACTGAGGAATGGAACAGTATTGTGGAAGATTGTTACACTCAGTTTTGTACTGGTCAAGCACGCAAGGAGGCCAAGGCCCGGGATTGCTCAAGACTGCATAACACACTTGTCATGCTCCACGATTTTTCTACCATTGTTGAAGCAAAGAGGTCTATGCGGGACGGGGATGTCGGACGTCTTATGATCATATGGTCCAAGTGGTCCCTCATGACACAGGCCCTGCCTGGCATCACCAACTATTCTACCTATCTACCACGAGCCGTCTTACTACTCACAGTGATCTTACCGCCTGATATGAGGAAATACCTCCGACACAACTTGCTAATAGCCCCAACGGGTCGTGATGATCATTTTCTATCAAAGGATGGCTGGCTTGAAGTCCAGAACTATTGGCTGAAACACTTTTATAACGACTGTGGAAATGGCACTCAGATTGATTGGCTTTGTAACATTTATTCACCAAACATCATGATGGTGAGAAATCACCTCCCTTTCATGCTTTCTCTTGATGTCTATTGTAAAAGGTTGATTCTAATCTTCCTCTCTCACTTTTGCCAAGTTACAAAAACTCTTGCGATCACTCAAGATCGATAGCGGGGAGAAAATGATTTATCAATCCCACAAGAACAAGCTTGAGCAGCGTTCATTGGACATGGTGACCCTCATGGCCAATAACCACGACGTCTTGGATAAGGATCCTAACAACAGGACTTCAAAAAACAAGATTGAAAACACGTATCTGTTGGGCATAAGTAACCTGCAAGCATACATAAAAACAAAAGAGCCCAGTCTTCAAAAATTCAAGAAACACCTCAACTTTAACTATCAGGCTGAGGAGGAGTTGCTAGAGGGGGACAATGCTGATAGTAACAATAGATCAAGTGGAAAATCATCTGACTCTTGTGATGATTAATCAACAATCTAACTACACAGCTACATGGGCCTGCTTACTTGTCCTCATGATCTCAGCAATTTGTAGTTTCCGCTCTTCTGCCTTCCTCTTGGAAAATGAATTGGCCTCAGCCTTTGCTGCTTTTTTGAGTTTGCTTGCCTCTGCCGCAATCATTTTCTTAGTCAGTGGTCGGTCAAGGGGTCTAGCTGTAGCAACCGGAGTAGTGAGGGGAAATACGGTATTGGGGCAAGACTGGGAATTATGGGCGGGGCTAGTGTGGTGTATGCTGGAACACGCAACCTTCTGTAGAACCGGTGTAGAATCCAAAAAACTTTTGAATGCTGCTTGGTTGGTCTGGAACTTCTGGATTTGATTCAGTATCCATCGGAGTTGGCCTGCAAAACACTCCCCCCCAATGAGTTCTCGGACATCACCGAGGCTTTCGATTTGGCTATAGTTGATGGCCAGGTTTTTTGCTTCATCAGGACCAAAGAGATTGTTCATGTCAAGCTCACCAGCACTAACATCTAAGCTATTGTAATATTCTTTCAAGTCGCTAAGAAGAATTTGTTGGTATGTATCTAGCTCGGCTGTCTCGGTTTCTGTGAACTTTCTTTTCCTTCAGGAAGATTGTTGTGCAGGATACTTGGACTTGAGATCCACATCAAATGGTCGTGTGAATTCATTGGCCATAATGTCATCAAAATTTGTCTTTGAAGCCCAGACAAGATTTTGAATGAGTTCCAACGAGTTTGAATGGGCACAATTAGAGCACTGACAGGGGGGAAATCCAGCCGTGATTTCCCTCTCACGCTCCTTGATGTAAGATGGATCATCACAAGATATTGGGACATACCCAAGCCTGCAAGCCCAAAAAGATGGTTAGTCACTCTATCCATGTGTAAAGAGTATTTTGCAAATAAAGGAGAGGAATGGACGTACAGGTTATCTAGTGAGAAAGCCACACGGAGGCAAACTGGAGTGATGGCCAGTGCATCCATACGGTCCTCATTGGTCTGCTCGGGTCCTGAGACAAGTTGCTTGACTGAATTCTTTCCTTTTCTCTGAGTCTTCTCAACAAATAGTACAGCCAAACCAGGGCGGCCATCGCGTCCACATCGCCCAATCATTTGTGCAATGTTTGCTGGGTCACCTCTTCCCATGTGTACAACCATCCGTACACGCTTCCAGTTTTGACCCATCCCAAGGGCCATTGTACAAGAGATAATTGGGAATTTTTCATTGGCAAAGTCCTCAATACAATCAACTTTATCGAGGTCACCAGTGCACGAATGAAATTGCCTTGCGCAGGTGCTTTTTGGCCTATGAGGGCCACTCGTTTGTCGGGCTCGATTCATGACATCCAAGACAGTCATAGTACGGTTTCGCGATCCACTATAGACTAGACTTGGGACAAGATCTGTGTTTTCCACGTCTTTTTCTGAAGGGAAGACCTTGATTATGTCGAGTGATGAAGCCAACAACTTGGCCATGGTTACTCAGATGATGCGTATTTCTGGTCGAGTCAGTTCGCCTTGCAGAATGTCAAGGGAGTCTTCATCCAGCTTGAGGCTTTGTGATATGGCCGCAACAGCAACTGGACGGCAAGTGGCAGAGAGTAAGAGGATTGGTTTGTTGTTTCGGAACAACAAATGTGCGCCTAAGTTACCGTAAGATGGACGAAAAACTCCGCTATTGGCATGTCGCACATGAACAGCAAACGTTTTTGATCCTTTGCAGCTGGACACAAGGCCCCAGATGTATATCATATGGGCTTCGTCAACAACAATAAGGCCCAAGCGGTTCTGAAAATCTTTGCTGAAAAATAGCTCTGTTGAAATCTCGGTGAAAGGCAGTGCCGCAGCATCTGTCTGGGGACAGTAACGACACCCGCAAATCCATTCGATCAACCGGTTAGGGTTGAGACATGACAACATCCAAGTCTTCACGGTACCGGATGCCTCTCCTCAATCTCGTCAAGACTCGTCAACACTCGTCAAGACTCGATTCGATACACTATACGCTCCTGCTCTCTTACGTTCGCCGATACTGGTTCTGATCCAGTGTAAAGTTCTTCTCAGCTGACAAGCTCACACTCTCGAATCCCCAAACTCACGGTCTCTTTTTTTTCTCTTCGTTTTTCAAGTCTTTCCCGGTGCTCGCTCATTCTGCTCAACTATTCCTACTCACTCTGCTCCTCTGCTCCTGCTCAATTGCTCCTCTCTGCTTATATATTCCTGTTTGTTCTTTTTTTCTTTATTCCTTCTGTTTCACCTTCGTTTCCTCTTCTGTGCTTGATGATCAAATCACTGAACTATTTTATCTCTTCCCCTTCCTTGTTCCTTGTTTTCTCTCTTAGATCTCTGCTTGCTGCTCAATCTTAACCTCTCTCAAAAGTCCTCAACTCTGTTTCAATATATCTGTTGTCATTGGTGGTATGCTTTATTTCCTTCTATCTATTTTTCTTATGTTTCTTCTGCTCATTGTTCAGTGTCTTACGTTGATTTTCTCTTAGTCTGGTTTTTGGTTTCTTAGAAATCTTATCTTTATTTCTTCACGATTAACAGTCGAAAAAAAAAAAAGGAAAACCAACCCAACCAAAATCTCACCGAAACCAGATACCAATCGTTGTCGAAATGGAAGCTGTTAACCCCACTATCCTCAAGACGACTATTGAGGCAATCCCGGTTCTCACCAAGGACAATTTCTCCAGCTGGAAGACTCGCATATCCGCTCTCTTCAAACTCGGGGGAGTGAAGGAACAAATCCTCGATGGCGAACCCGCTTTAGAAGAAAACGACAACACAATCCTGTGTGCCATCCTACTTGCTAAGATCTCACAATCCACTCACAACAATGTGGTCACTTCCATCAACGAGGACGATGCTGTCTTGCTCTGGAAAAGCATCATCAAGCGCTTCATGTCTTTGGAGCCTTCTAACCGAGCCCGCGTATACAATCAATTCGCGAACATCTCCTTCGACTCTGGTCACATCAAAAAATTCATTACCAAAGTTAGAGCCAGCCTGATCAAGATGGAAGACGTCAGCGTTATACTTCCTGACGATATCCTCACGTACGAGTTACTACGCCGACTCCCCAGCAGCCTAGATAACATCAAGCAGAGCATTACTCACTCCAAGAACGGAGAGGACATAAAACCCGAGACTCTCATCGAACATCTCGAGATCCACCTCAACGAGCAGAAGGTGACTTCTTCCGGCACGAGCGAATCTATCGGCACTACTATGTTCACCAAGGAAGACCCTCGTTGCAGACCCGGTGTCCACAATCCTCACGCAATCACTCACACCAAGGAAAATTGTTGGATGATATACCCTGAGAAGCGCACCGCCCATTTTGATAGGAAGAACAAGGAAAACAATGTCAGGAGTTTCTCCTCCTCCTGCCTCAGTCATCCTGAATCTTTTGTCCTCGACTCTGGTTCATCTGCCCACATGGTCTCTGACAAACATATGTTCATCGCTTTAGACGAAACCGAAAAAGGATTGATCAACACCAGCTGTGGCGAGAACACTCTCAACATTGAAGGAAAGGGCTCCATCTCCCTAAAATTCAAGGACCGAACTGTTGTGTTTCACAATGTTCTTTATGTTCCAAAACTCTCTGTCAATCTTCTCTCTCTGCGTCACCTGTTACTCAAGCAATGCAAAGCAGACTTTTCCGTGAATCAATTTTCTATCACCAAAAATGAGCAACCCTTCCTCGTGTCAGCCTCTGTGATGCCAAGGGCTAGTACCTTTTAGCTACACAAGGTGATAAGAGTGCAAATGATGGGTAGAGTGGGGTATTTTCACGTAGAAAAGTAGTAAAGAAAGAAATAAAAAGAATATAATTCTTTTTTATAGAGGGGCCTGCTGGCGCAGGGGTGTTTGTAGGTGCCCTCTAAATCAGAGATCTGCTAAGCAGGGTGGTATCTGATTAAGCAAACAATGGGTTTCTGCGTAACAGAAGGTGGTACCAAAGTGCTTTTCCAATTAAGGAACCAGAATGGGGACAGAAGGATAAAAGAAGTACTCACTATTGCTTCTTTTAAGCCAAAAAGCCACGTAGGGGGGTGAAGTAGAGCTGCTGGGTAGATTGGATGGTTTCTGCGCAGGAGCTGGTCACGTAGGATGGTTGATTTAATAAGAACACCAAGGATAAAACAGGCAAAACAGAGCAGAGTAACTGAAATAAGGACAGGACACGGCGTAACTGATTGACTGTAATATAAACTGATGATGATGAAAAACATTTGGCGTGGAAAGAGGGCTCTATATATACTATTTTCACTCATAGTAGAGGACCTTTCTTGCCTGTGTGCGTGTAGTTGCTATATTTCAGCGCAATGTGGCCAATTTGGGAGATTGGCACTAACAAGGCTCATCCCAATGGCACTGCTGATCATTATTTCAGCGTCACAAGTGTGTATAATGACCTTAATAACCTATTTGGTCATTGTAACTAAGGTACATAGCAACACTGACGTGTATTTGTATCTGAAATGGGCCACAAATGACGCAAATGGGCCACAAATGGCTATGGCCAATCATCAAAGGCCACGCTGGCTATGTTACTCTTATGTATTCAAGGTTTTTATTGATGAAACCTTGTAAATAAACCACGTAGAATCTACTAGTACCCTAGTTACACCTGCACACGTGTGGTAACTAGGGGATTAGCTATTTCCACGCATTTGGCCAATTTCCAATTAGATTATATAATCCACGCGCGGGGTTGGAGGATTAAACCCCAATTGGGCCTAACTCCTAAACTATACACAACACCTCAATTATAAGTCCATAATTGGACATTTCACATATGGTATGTATATATAACAAGTACATACGTGTGTAATGTCATCTGTGACACATAAGTGTGGCCAATTCTTACGGGTAATTGGTTCACGGTGAAGGAGTAGGAATTCAGGGGTACTTCCAGTGAGGGACCCTACATTAATTTGCATGAGGATTCAGAATATGACATAACATTCTAAGTTATCCTCAAGGTTTAGAAGTTATTAGTATTTTTTTGTAAAAAGTAGTTGTTATTTTAATTTGTTACTTATTTTTATGGTGCTAGTATTTTGCTAAGTTTATAGAATAAAAATAAGTAAACTAAGTTTTTTTTTTTTTATATATTATTAGTCATATTAATGGGTCTTAATACTGTGGTAATAATGTCTCTTTTTATGTTACTTTTGTCAGGTTGGCTCTGACATAGTAGCAAGCTGACACCTCGAAGGACACTATCATGACAATCTTCCTGTCCTCAAACTCAAACCCATCAAGCAACACGCGCACCTGAGCACTGCCGAGTTGTTACATAAATCCTTAGGCCATGTGAGCTATGGCCGGATACGAAACAAGCTGGGTATACCTGTTAAAGCACCCAAAATTTGCAAATCTTGTGCAGTAGTGAAAATCACAAAAGCGTCATTCAATCATCGATCTTCATCGGCGACTTGACCATTTGAAAAACTCCACCTTGACCTGATTGGTCCAATTGATCCCATGTCCCATAAAAAACACAGATACATTCTGATGCTTGTAGATTCCTATACCAGGTTCTGTGCAGCTTTTCCCCTTACCACCAAGTCAGAAACCTTCTCACGTTTGACCCAAGCAATCGACGTGGAAGCAAAACGACTTGGTTACTTCCCTTCCATACTTCACTCTGACAGGGGGACCGAATTTGTCAACTCTGCGCTAAACAAATACTGTGAGGAACATGTCATTAGACAGAGGTTCTCAGA
Source organism: Puccinia coronata f. sp. avenae (assembly GCA_002873125.1). Lineage (NCBI taxonomy): Eukaryota > Fungi > Basidiomycota > Pucciniomycetes > Pucciniales > Pucciniaceae > Puccinia > Puccinia coronata. The sequence continues at coordinate 73,588 of PGCI01000173.1, read as the reverse complement.
CGCCTACACTCCCCAGCAAAATGGGCTTGCAGAGCGTTTTAATCGTACCATACTCGAGTCTCTTAGGACTCTCATCCTTGATTCCGGACTCCGACAGAATCTTTGGAACGAGGTCCTCAGTGCAAGTGTCTTGACCCTTAATCAAATTCCTACCCACAAGAGCAAAAAGTCGCCTTATGAGTTATTCAAACAGCAAATCATTCCCTTGAAATACTTTCATCCCATCGGCAATCCGGTGGTTGTTTTATCTCAGAATAAAAAGAAATCTAAACTCAACCCCAGAGGAGAGCTGGGAAGACTGATAGGATTTGATGCCGAACTAAAATCTTATCGTATTCTTCGTAGTGATGGTATCATTGTTGACTCGAAAAGCGTCGAATTCCTTGATTTTAATCCCGCAGACATCACTCCGATCAATGATGACAAACTCCTGGTTGAAACCCGTGAAAAACTCTACGATAAGCACGGAGAAAAGCACGAGGAGGCTGACGACATCAAGGAGGAGGAAAAGGATGACCCTCAAACAATCGATGAAGAGGACACTAGCACTGATATTGATGAAGACTCTGACGAGTTTGCCAACGCACAAGACGTGGCGGATGATCTCATTCCTCAACCTGATGTCGGACGAGTTCTTCGTGATTGAAAGCTACAGGTAAAACCTGTCAAATACTCCCATCTCACCTTTGAAGATCCTAAGTCGTTCAGGAAAGCCACCAGCGGACCTGATTCAGAAGGCTGGAAGCAGGCCATCAACGATGAACTCAACAATATTGAACGTCACGACGTCTGGACTGACTGTCCAGTCACTCCTCCCAAAGCACTGCAGTGTACTTGGGTATTCAAAACCAAACCAAAGACTAACTCCTCTCCCAAGAAACAGAAGGCCCGGCTCTGTATCCAAGGTTTCCTCCAAACCTATGGGGAGGATTTTTTCGAAACTTTTGCGCCCACTGGAAAGTTTCCGTAGCTTCTCGCCTTACTAACACTAGCCATTGATCTAACATTACCGATACGTCAATTTGACGTGAAGAGCGCATTCCTGTTCGCCCCTCTTGAGGAGGAAATTTTCATTAAAACTCCGGAAAGATCTACTCGCGCGACCCCATACCTCAAGTTAGTCAAGTCTCTGTACGGCCTGAAGCAGGCACCGAAAAATTGGTATGAAACACTCACGGCATGGTTCAAGGAAATTGACTACCTACCGTCTGTGTCTGACGCCTGCTTGTTCATCCATACCGAGCGTAATTCTTTCATATTTTTTCATGTAGATGATCTAATTGTAGTTGGACGCACCGACGAATTTGAACAATTTTTTCTGAAAAGGTTTCCCAACTCAACCGCTCATGATCCAGACACACTGTTGGGGATGAATCTGCAAATCTCTGATACGGCAATCGAGCTATCCCAACCAGCACTCATCTGTAAAGGACTTGAAATGCTGGAACTGGAAGAGTGTCGACCTGTAAAAACTCCACTTACCCCTGCAGTCCAACTCCGAACGGCAACTAATCAGGATCATGAAGATTTCCTCAAGCTGAACATCAACTATCGCTCCTTTACTGGAATGCTAAACTATCTGTCATGTAGAACTCGACCAGATCTAGCCTCGGCGGTATCAATCTTGTCGAGATTCAATCAACGGCCAGGTCTCAGTCACTGGCGAGAGGTGCTACACTGTTGGAAGTACCTTAAGGGAACAAAAGACCTGGGTCTTCTACTTCGTCCTAATCCTAGCGCTCTGATTGATCGCCTTAACTTCTTTACAGACGCTACCTGGGCTGAAGATCAAGAGACTTGTATTTCTCAGAGCGGGTCATTAGCATTCTGGAAGGAGTGTCCCATACTGTGGAACAGCAAAAAGCAAAAGAACATTACCTTATCCTCAACTGAATCTGAAATGAATGCGCTGTCAGACGGAGAACAGGAGAGCCAGTGGCTCGCATTCCTGATTGAAGAACTCTGGGAGAAGAAACTAGCGCCTACTTTATTTCACATCGATAACAAGGGGCTCCTCGAAAAACTGAAACACTTTGGATCTAACTCAAAGACCAAACACCTAGACATCAAGATCAAAAGCCTGCGGGACAAGTTTAAGAAGAAGGAGATAGATGTGAAACTCATTCCTTCTAATGACATGACTGCAGACGCTCTCACCAAAGCCGCACCATACGCGTCAATTAAGAAACTTCAAGAAAAATGTCTCTCAGTTCTTTGCTCATCAACCAAGGAGGGCTGTTGAAATCTCGGTGAAAGGCAGTGCCGCAGCATCTGTCTGGGGACAGTAACGACACCCGCAAATCCATTCGATCAACCGGTTAGGGTTGAGACATGACAACATCCGAGTCTTCACGGTACCAGATGCCTCTCCTCAATCTCGTCAAGACTTGTCAACACTCGTCAAGACTCGATTCGATACACTATACGCTCCTGCTCTCTTACGTTCGCCAATACTGGTTCTGATCCAGTGTAAAGTTCTTCTCAGCTGACAAGCTCACACTCTCAAATCCCCAAACTCACGGTCTCTTTTTTTTTTCTTCGTTTTTCAAGTCTTTCCCGGTGCTTGCTCATTCTGCTCAAATATTCCTACTCACTCTGCTCCTCTGCTCCTGCTCAATTGCTCCTCTCTGCTTATATATTCCTGTTTGTTCTTTTTTTCTTTATTCCTTCTGTTTCACCTTTGTTTCCTCTTCTGTGCTTGATGATCAAATCACTGAACTATTTTATCTCTTCCCCTTCCTTGTTCCTTGTTTTCTCTCTTAGATCTCTGCTCGCTGCTCAATCTTAACCTCTCTCAAAAGTCCTCAACTCTGTTTCAATATATCTGTTGTCATTGGTGGTATGCTTTATTTCCTTCTATCTATTTTTCTTATGTTTCTTCTGCTCATTGTTCAGTGTCTTACGTTGATTTTCTCTTAGTCTGGTTTTTGGTTTCTTAGAAATCTTATCTTTATTTCTTCAAGCTCGTCCCAAGTTTTGTTGTTCAGGAAGATTTCTGGACTGAGGTAAACAAATTGGTAGACACCATGACTGATATCTTGTGCGGTTTGCTTGTTGAAGTTGAGTTTTGACAGGTTAATTGCTGTAAAGCCAGCTTGTTTTTTCTCTAAAACCTGATTATCACCCCACATATCCAAAGTGTTCAACGTAATTATAACGGCGCGTTGTTTCTTGGGTATGATACGGAAGTAGAGTTCGGCGATTTGGCTTTTGCCAAACCCGGTTCCCGCTAGCAAGAATGTGTTGTGTCCTTTAGCAAGATTTAGAACCGTCTCCACCTGCAGGTGTTTTGATTCTTGACCGTAGCAGTCAAGAGAAAGCTTCTTGATGTGCGCTCTCACCTCGTCGTCGCTCTTTTCAAAGATCTTCTTGTAAATATTGATCCCAGTGAGTGTTCGGATCCTTAATTTGGCTGTGATTGAGTTGGACTTCATGATTGTTGAATTGGCGATCATTGTGAAGGTTTTTCAGGTAGTAATCGGAATGAAAGGCACACCAATCCAAGAATACACAGACAAATACTTGTGAAGTTGCTATGTAGAAACTGAAATCGGTAAATCTACTCTTTATGGGCTTCAAGAGTGGACGCAATACTTCTTGAAGGCGTTCATACAGCCCGAGATTGGATACTGTGAATAAATTATCAAGATAAGTGGGATCGGTCCAGAAAATGGATCAATTCTTATGATCCAAGGGCTTGGGCACTGGCAATCAGAAACCTTCATGTTGGTTTGGCCCAATCAAAAGCTGAGATTGATGGCTAGTCGGGCCACTTATTCACTTGACTGCAGGCCAGAAGTTGTAGCCTCTAGATCAGTTTTAGTGAAAATCTGCTTCAAAAAAGGCAGCTTTTCTGCAGACCTCACGCCACGCTGCGAGGTTAACTCATAAGCCTCCCATTGGGAATGGGAGGATGCTTCGCATCCGGGCCCTTAGGGCCCCCGATTACCATTGGGAGGCTTAGTTAAGCTAGCTATTGAAGGCGTGCGAATGGCGTGCAGCCTGCAGGGAAGGGCGTGCAGCCTCTGCACGCCTTTCCAAAGCGGCGTGCAGCGGCTGCACGCCGTTTTTTTTGGGCGTGTGGATAGGCGTGCGCACGCCCTTCGGGCGTGCCGCTATCAAGCCCCTTCCGGTCTACCCGGGGGAGAACATATATATGGACTGCGGCAAGTCTCAGATGTGTAACCCTCTGAGGTTACAGCTCGTGACACTCTGGGGTTACAACAGTGAGATCTATCAGCATCCATGTTCTTCCTCCATCTTGTTTGCATTGCCAATTGCTTCTCAAGTACCGTAAACAGTATTGGCAAGCATGCTTGCTCAGTCTTGGATTGTTAAATTGTAGTACCCTGAGCCCTGACAAGCCCTGAGAGCAAGCACTCAGCAAATTGGGCGGACGACAGCATTACGGCATTGGCTCTCCATCAAGCAGAGGGTTTTTAAAGGCTAGGTGCTGCTCCGGTTGTGTTGTCTTGCATTGCTTGGGCTTGCTCGAACCTACCACAAATCTCACCTGCCGGGTTGCTTGCCTCCCGCATGGGAACATTGAAAAGCTTATGATAAGAACTTGAACTCAGCCTCGCTGTGTGCTATGGTAGGTTGGGGTGCTGGGTGGAGTTGAGTCTAGAGCTAGCCACACGCTCACGGGAGGGACCCTGCAGGGTCTGCAGAACCTGCACCCGTCCCATTAACCGAGCACTGTGGGCAGAACCACAAGTCAAAAATTCTTCAGATTCAAATACGTAATACCCAACCACTTCAGTGGGGTCAACGTTGAAACTCAAGATGGTTTCAGTCTGCCGGGTCACTGAAATCCGCTGGGAGTGCGGGGTGACTTCAAAACCCCCTTGCTGTGTCAACTGTCTTAATACTAAATATATTTAAACTCGTGGAAGCTGCGAGGGCCTACACCGCAGGTGCACCCCAACGTTCTCAGATCGTCGAGGTTCAGGTTCACAGAACGTTCCTTGGGAACACCCGCCCCAACGTGTCTGGTTGGGTCTATGGAAAAAGGTTCTGAAAACGCAATGTCAAAACAATGAGAAAGCAATTCTACGCCACTCCACAGCTGGTCAACCAACGATCTCAAAACAGAAAGGTGCCTGAACGCTTTCAGAACTCAGCCAAGGTTCTGACAACCCGTTGTCACATTGACAGGAAATCGTTCCTACAACAGGCACATAAACGATTTGATAACACTTGCTTCATTTCGTTTTCATACCGCAGGAGCAATTGCTTGAAAAGTGTTCCTCTGCCTTCCTCAGACTAATCTCACTCCCCCACAAAAGGTCCTGCAGGGCTCTTGGGCAGGTTCCCCTGTTGATAAAAATGTCTACCGTTTGTTTGCTAAACCGTGTAATTAGCTCCAACAACTGTGTAGCTAGCTCTGCACATATATTACGAGATCCAATAAAAACAGTAGGTGAAAAAGAGACGATATGAAAGGAAAGTGGTGAAAGATAAAAAAGGTTATAGAAATAAAAAGGAACACATAAAGAAGAAGGGGTTGCATAGAAAGATTGATTTGAAACCAAACTAGAGTGGAGGGAGAGGGAAGGAGGGCTATGTAGTGTCCCTGTTGTTTTCCAAGCAAGCAGTGAACCTTTCAAGTATTTTTTCCTCATCTGGTAGTCCCTGATCCTCGGTTGCCACGTTAGCCAATGATCGCTTTCCGTTCCAAAGTTGAATGTCCTTCTCATACACAAGTTGAGCAAACGCTACATTGTATATCTTGTTTTTTCGGTTCCGTGCCTCAAGGTCCTCATCGATAAGATCCCAGAACAACGCAGGAGCTCCATCGGTCCCAGATGCACGTTGGTGTCGGTGAACATTGATCATCAGGAGGAGATAAGCTATACGCACCTGTGCAAGCTTAGTCATCAGTGGGCTTTCCATTATCTGCTTTTTGTTGGCATCACTGAACTGAGGGTGGAAGCTGCTGTAGGCCTTAGTTATGATGGTGGAAAGGGAAGGAACCATTGTCGGGGGGGGGGTGGTAAAAGACAGACCAGTCTTCAGGATTGTGGCAAGAGCGTTCTTTTCACTTTTGACATTGGTTCCAATGAGTTTATCGAGTTGTTGAACTGATTGGGCATCAGGATAGCGGGGTGGTAAGTAAGATCCTCGGAAATGATCTGGTTTCTGATCGATGAGGGCCTAAATCAACTTGACCATCAGTCTCCAAAGCCAAACACCATGTCACACAAATCCACACCTTGATTAATGCAAATGGGGACTTCTGCACGTTGTTACGGCAGGCTGCTTTGCGGCCATAAGCTTCCAGGTCCTCTCGGAGTAAGATTTGTTGGATTTCAGTTTGGATGAACGTTTTGAATGTAGCACTGAACTCAAAAGGGCCCATTGGAACATCAGGGGATACTGGATTGATGCTGTTTGATGGTTGTGGGGCCAGAGTGCGGACCAATATTGCCATCATGGTCACGGTTATGGGCCATCGTTCCTCCTCGGGTATCTGCATGTTACATAAAATACACATTTGGAGACTTGATACAAAAATGGGCTTCAATATATTAACTTACACTATACAGATCCTATAATCCATCACCAAGCTTGTTAGGGACCTCGGTATTTGGCTGAATGGATTGAAGTTGCCTCACAATTGACTCAATTGAAGAGGGGGGGTCAGTTTGTCTGGTTTCTACAGATGATAATGAACTGTTGATAGAACCTGTCGGAGGATCTGATCGCTCGGTCATACCACCAATGCTTGCACTTGATGGTGATGTGGGACGGTTCTCAGTGGCTTCGTATCTGCTTCTGTTATGTGCGGGTGTGGAAACCTGGCGTGATGAATGTCTAATCGGCCCGACATGACTGGGTATGCTGGCCATCTCGATCTCTGGCCCTGACATGGCAGGGCGGACCATGCTATCACGATTCCCTGTTTTTTGAAGTTTGTGATGAAACAGATGATGAAACTCAGCCACAGGCTTGTTTTTGATGATAAGAGGGAATTACCGGAGTCATTCGGAGAAATAAGCAGAGGATTGATTGTTTCATTGTTGTTTCCATTTGTTCTTAAGGTGGGTTGATAACTGGAGGGCAAGGTACTCCATCCTTCAAGTGTTGGCAAGGAGGGTACTTCGGTGGAAGAGAAAAAATTGTGATCATCCTGCTGAGACATTTGATTGGGTGGTTTATGCAAGAAAGAGGGAGTGATGACGTGGAACTTGGAACTGGTTTTGGATCATGGAACAGGTTTTATACTGTGCCTGCTGCAGAAAAGCTGCGTGTATAACGTCATCCAACTTTGGACAAACACCTTTTTTTAAATTTTCTTGACAGGCCACAACGGTACCCTGGAAAAGAATTTGATTTTTTGCCCCTGGACAATGATCTGATTCAAAAAATTCCCGTATTCATTTCACCACTATCTTCACTTCTAATATTTTTTCCATCTATTTTGTGCATGTTACTTACTCCTATATTAGACAACACCTCGTGAAGATTATTCCTCTTAGAATAAACTAAAACTACTCCATTTTAATCTCTCCAAGTTCTGCATCTTACTAAGTAAAATTCCAGGGGCTTCCTCAAGCACACATTCCACTATCATCCCCTCTCCTTTTCCATCATGGATGGCCCCCAAATCTCTGGTGAGTCTTGTTGGTTTGCATATCATATATGTGTTGTTCATTTCCTCATTTGGGTCATTTCACAGTGTTTGCAACTATTGGTGACCCCATTACAGGCTACAAGTTCAAATGTATGATTTGCTGGGGAAAGCCATGTGATAGCTCCTATATTCCAAAGCACTTGAAATTAAACAGTCACCTGGAAAAGTCTAAAGAAAGGGAGGCATTCAATAAGTTATTATCTGCTAACTTTAATCCAGCAACATCAAATTGGGGATTAAGGGGCAATTTAAATGCTGCCAGTGATCATCCTGATCAAATGGATTTGGATGCTCCTCATGATATAACTTGGTATAATGACCCCATAGACACCCATTCTGAAGAATTACCTCCTGAAAACAACATCAATAATCCTTCTGCTTGGAATTTGAGCAAAAATGATACTCAAAGTGATTGTGATAATTCTTCTTTTCCATTTACTGCCATCCAAAACATATCTCACTGGTTAGCAGAGGCTATGCTTTCAGGTTTTCCTGAAGAAGAAGGCACCAGTGATTCAGAGTCTGAATCTGATTCAGGGAGTGATGCGGACAAGAGATTGGCTGATGTGAATTGGTTTCCATTCAAGAAGATGGAGGTGAGATTTCATACTAAATTTGATTGATTTCACTGTCAAGCTGTGCTATTTGATCATATCTAATGACTTCTTCATTTTTCCTGAGCAGTATCTTGTGGCTTCACTAATCCTGGGCCATTTGCACCATTTGATGTCTCGGTCAATGTCTCGTCAGATATGTTTGAGTCTGACCTTGTTCAAGATCTACCTTCCTCACTGGAGCACAATGAGAAGACAGAGAATGAATATCAGGAAGATGCTTAACATCAACATATTTGAAACTACTTCTGTTTTGCAGAACAAGTGTTTTTCCCTCAGCTTGAGGGATCTTATAGCTCATGTAAGAATATCCTGCTTTACTATTCATTGGGAAGAGGGGGGTTTGGTTTTTGATTTATTGTTACCTGTGCTTGTTTTTTAGGAGCTTGCAAATCCATATGTCAACAGCCACTTAGAATTCTATCCACATGATCCACATGGGGAAGATGTTTATGCCTTACACCAAAGTTTCAAGTGGAGAGAAGAGTTATCACCAGCAGCTAGAGTTCAAATGGTGGCTTATGGTTCAAAACATTATTATATATATGAGCCAGTGACCTTGAAAGGACCAATGCAAGATATTGTGATACCAGTATTCTTCTACATGTCCAATAACACCCTATATGCCAAGTGCATCACTCCTAAATTTTTTCCCTTACCCCCTTTGCAGCCTGGTGAGAAAAGTGGGTTGGCAGTCTTGATTCCAGAAGATATAATTTTCAATTCAATCAATTTGAATGCAATACCAGTATCTCAATTTGACTTGACATGCATGGAAATGTTTACTGCTGATGGCATGTATTTCCTTGACCATATAAGAAATCATCTTCACTGCCGGCATTAACCGGTTGAACAAGGCAGTTCAAGCGGTGCTCGAACAGCCGTGTTCAATTGGTGGTCGGACAGGCACTGTCCGACCGAAGCACCTGCCGGCGGGTCGGACAGGCCTGTCCGATCAGTTCCTGGGACCGGTTGCACAGGACCAGCCGGGACCGGTCGGACAAATCTGTCCGACCAGTTGGCTCTTGCTTTGGTCGGACAGTGTCCGTCCGACCACCGGTTGAACACGGCTGTTCGAGCACCGCTCAAGCAGCCGTGTTCAACCGGTTAATGCCGGCAGTGCTTGTTGGTGAGTCATCCTTGCTAATTATGCTAGAATTGCTGATCATGATAGAATGCTGATCCAGGGATGTTCTTCAAGAAATAAGACATTTTGGTCCACCCAAAAGGATACAACTCCCAAACCCTTGGAGAATTAAAGCAAAGGGAAAGATAATACGACATGTTCCCGTTGTGCTGTATGCAGATGACACCTCAGGCAACAAATCCAAACAATGGAACAAACACGTTTCTTTTTACGTCACTTTGGGTGGTTTACCCCCTTCACATTCAAACATGGAATATAACTGCCACTTCCTGACCACTTCAAATGTTGCTGGACCCCTGGAGTTAGCTGAACCAATTATTCAGGAGTTAAAGTTAGTAGTTTCATCATGGCTCAAACATTTATTGATTGGTTATTTTAAATGAAATTTAATTGCTCTTTCATACATGCATTTTATCTCTTATCATGTTTTGTCTCTCAATGTTTTATCAATAAAATTAGTCGCCTGACAACAGTTGGTAGTGTGGCCTATGACTGTGGATTAAAAGAAGAAGTCTTGTTCATGTCGGTGGCTCTGTGCTTCCTTGGGGATTCACCTATGGCTGCTGAAGTTACAAATACTCCAAATCCTGGGCAGTCAAACAATCCATGTAGAGAATGTCATTTACGAACAGAAAGACAAGACGAAAAGAGAAAAATTGAATACATCAAAGCTTTCTTTGGAGTACCTCAATTGCCAGATGCACGAAAGTGGGAAGAGACTGTGAAGAACACCAAGGAGATGTGGATAACTTTTCTTGAGAAGTCTAAGGATGCATATAATACTAAATCTACTTCATTTGGATTGAAAGACAAACTCTCATCCCAACTAATAGAACTTGTGAGCAGAAGTGTGGAAGAACAAGAAAGGATAATGTCTATCAGCAGTAAAACCAGACATAGAGTGCTCAACCCATTTATGGAACTTTTGGAGTTTGATGGTGGAAAGGACAGCCCAGTAGAAATCTTGCACGTCATTCTGACTTTTTGGGAATTTTGAATCCACAGGATAAATTTGAGGTGGAGGCTCGTTAACAATCATTCAACATTGATGCTCTTAATTTGCCCCCAATACAAGCCAGTTACATGATCAAGCACTATGGAAGCTTTATAGGGAAAGATTATTGTCTTATTTTGCAAGTGGCACCTTTTGTTTTTTTCCCTTTGATGACAGAAGAGCAAAAGGATATATGGATTCCCCTTTGCCACATTGGAAGTATGGCTTTTCAGACTAAAATCAGTAGAATGGCCCCCTATATTGAAGAATTGAAAGTTCACATTAATGTTTTCTTGCACAATGTCTCCAAAATTTCAGCACAATGGGTTAACAAACCAAAATTCCATATCCTTTTGCACCTGCCTGATTCTATTGAGAGATTTGGTAATGCAAGTCTATTTGCCACTGAGAAGTTTGAAAGTTACAATAGCATCCTTTGCAACTCATCAATTCACTCTAATCGGCTCAGTCCAAGTCGTGACATTGCCATTAGCTTCAGTAATTATCAGATCATGAGATTGATTTTATCAGGTGCTCATTTGTATAATCATTCAACTAAAGAATATTTCCAACCCTCAGCAAACGTAACAAAAATCTTCCAGGAGCAAAAAGACATGCAAAAGTCCTTGGGTTTCAACCCCAACATATCATTAAGAGAGACATACCCCAGGATACACACTAGAAAGGTCCCTGAAGTTGAGAAAGAAGAGATACCCATAGTGCTTCAGCAAGGACACAGCCATTATGAGATCAGGCAGATTGCCAGTATCAAGTTGAACCAGAAGGAAATAATCAGAAAGGGAAGCTTTGTATTGGTGAATCATTTGAAATACAACAAAAAAAATCAGATTATGTATGATGAGCATATATTGACATTTCATTCCATGCCCACCAGGAAACAAGCCCAGGAAAAGGAAGAACACAGCCAGCTTGTGTAGTTTCAATGTGGGACATAGTGGGGTTAGGCCGATTTTATGTGCTCATAGAGGAGTGCCAGCTAGGTGAATTTCAAATGGATTGTCACATGAGGACTCTCACTAAATCCTACCAAAAAAGATTTATCCCTGCCCCTGTAAGTACCAGAGCACACCTCTTGTTAAAAGCCTGAGAAACTGATACCTGAGAAATTCTTCCAATTTTTCATTCAGAGAATTGATTGCTGTCTCAATGTACAGCACAATTGTTTTGATGGAAAGTGCAGATCTGTTGAGACTTTCAAGAAAGCCAGAGGAAGACAGGAATCTGGTTCAATGACACTCCATATTGTTCACTCATCTATGAATAGCTATCTTCTGAACTGCTTCTCACATCATGCCCCAGAGACACACAGGAATCTCTCCAATCTGATGGTTACACCTTTATCTGAACAACAGATGTCTGAAGCGTTGGAGCATGGCCAAAATGTATGGCTCAAATCCAAGAAGAATGGCAATGCAAACAAGGACCCTGTGATAAATGAGGATTCCATTCCCAAATCAATTGTTGTCCACAATGACATAGCATGCCCAACAGACAGGGCATTCCCAATAAATCCTAGAGAAGAGCCAGGCAAGCCAAAAAATTGGGCAATTCCCAACAGGAAAGTTTCTGATCCTGGTGCCCATCCTTCATCAAGCCACCCAGCTTTAAATATGTCAAACATAAAACCAATAAATTCTAGATTTGTCCAAGATGTTTCATCTGTGTTAAAAGCCAATCAGCCAGCCATACCAGATGTGATCCATGAACTTCCAACATTTATAAAATCACATATTCAAGGCATATATGACGTCAGGCCGGATGGACATTGTGGGTATTGGGCCATTGCAGCTAGCTTGGGGAGAAATGAAGAAGATTTCATGCAAATTAGGAAGCAATTATACCAAGAAATACAAAACAGACGAGAATTTTACAAAATGGATTCCACAATTGATGATATTGAAGATATAGAAAATTCACTCATTGTCACCAGTTCACGCCCATGTTTAGATAATGAAAATAAGTGGATGACCATGCCAGCAATGGCAGCCCCAATTGCAAATGCATTCCAGACCCCTGTATTCTTCTTCTCAGAATATTATTCACACACAGCCCTTCCCCACTTCTGTGGACCAAACAGAAACCCACCCATCATCATAGCTTATATTCATGGACTGAGACATTTTGTTGTTCTTCAATTGACAAACATTCACTTGTTTCCTGCACCCAGACCAACTTGAAACAGACACCCTCTACCCAGACATGAGAAGGCCCATGAGTGGCTGGACATTTATGCTTCATGTTTTAATATGTTGGATTCCATGACACCTGCCACAGGGACCACCTTGGTTATTGATGATTAGGGATACGCAGCCAACAGTTGAGCAATATGTTTACAACCACTTACTTATTCACCATTCCCCCTTGAAACCCTGGATTCTGATAGGTTTTCCATCAATACCACTCTGAATACTGCTTTTATGCAGCCAAAACATGAGCAATCTTGTCACACCCCTTTATTCACAATTTCAGTAATCAAATGAAGATTTATATATATGACTGATTTCTCTAATCCATCAATAACACATGAGCACTATATTTATGATAGAGAAATTACAACTTTTTTTTTGGCTTTACAAGTGGTTGATCAACATCTTTGTTATTTGTTATTTTTTTTTTTTTTGGATAAGCAAGAGAATCTTGAAGAAGTTTAGCTTTATCACGAGGAACCCAATCTTTTTTGTCTTCAAATTTTTTGTAGTACTCATCTTTGATCAGTTGCAAAGCTCTTGGGGTTTTTGTGGGGAGCTGGACAGAGTAACCAAGTCGAGTATGTGAAGAAGAAATGGGAGTTGTAGAGGGTAAAGTAAGATGAGCAAAGTGTGTTGCCTTCCATGCACACTCAACAACACCTTGGAAACCTGAAAAATCAATACCAAACCCATGTTTAGGAAAGACAAATTCTCCACCAAATCCGTCCAGTGGGCCTTCAACCAATTGGCCAGTCAATTTGTTGATTGGGAGCCATGTGACAAAGGTGTAGGGTGATGAGTCTTGATCACTGTGACATTGGTTTGCAAAGTTGTTGAGGGTGAAGGATAAGTGACAAGTGAATGCATCGGGATCGGTTATAAAATCAGGAGACAGGCCAGGAGCCTCCAAAGGTTGGAAGTGATCTTTGACTTCGTCAAAAAGAGGTTTTGAAAGGGCCTCAAAGCGTTCACCAATGAATCGATTGACCTCAGGTAGATGGGTTTGGAGATCTTCCCAGCCTTTGCGATCACGAGATACCTTCTCTGCAATTCCGGTGATTCCAACTGTAGTCTTTGATTCGTATGCTTTACGCCAACCTAGACTGAAAAGATGGCCGGCGTATTCTGGACCATTCGAGTAGTTGGGATTCTGGAATTTGGATTGGGCGATTAGATGGTGGCTGAGATTTTGGAACCGGGCCATGAGTGAGCTGTCCATTGTGGCAAACGGGTAGAACTTGACTATGGCAACAATGTGTTTGCGACAGCTATCCGCGTAGGCTATGAAGCTTTTGTGGAACATATGTATGTTGATATTGCGGTTCTTCCGGCAAACATGGGCCATGATTTGCTCCTGCCCAGCAAACTTGAGGTTGGCGTCCTTCCGGTGTTGAAGCTGTTGGGCTGATTTGAAAGCTCGATGACGAAGCTGCTTATTTGAGAGATTTTGTGGGGCGGGTTGAGGGCATGGAGCACATGTATTGGGGGGATTGTTGATCAATGGCGACTGTCCAATTCTAAAGGGGAGTCCTGAGACAGCTGGTAATTGAGGGCATCGACGCTGGATGTCCTTAACGCACTCTAGAGGATCGTGGGCCTCTCCAGGACAGGATTTGCAAATGGGGGTTTCAAGGGTGTTGGGGGGAGGGTTAAGGTATTTCTTCGTGCCTGCCTCGGTAAGCCAGATTAAGCGCCTTGGAGGTTGCACATTGTTTTGGGTTTGGGTGATCTGGTTTAACTAGTGCCAAAGAGAAAAAACTGTCAGCATGGTATCAATGCCCCCATCAACTCTCCCTTAGTTCAACCATGCTGTCCATGCATCATAAAGGCCTTCACACTGGCAGTGACGTAGGGCATCTCAACCGGATGGTTCATACGCACACCAGTGGAGGCCTCCAGAGGAAAGTCATGGCAAATCCATATGACATTGGGAGGGATGGGGTTGTATAGATAGAGAAATGACTTGCCTCTGCGCACATGATGGCCTTTGATTCTTAGTTGTTTTTGGAATCCAGTGGTTCCAGAGTTCCAAATGATTGAGCAGCGATAGAGGTCCAAACGATTGAGCAGCAATGGGGTCCAAAGAATTGAGCAGCAACGGGGTCCAAACGATTGGGCAGGAACAAGGTCCAAACGATTGAACAGCAACGGTGGTCGAAAGGATTGAGCCCGACGGCCGTACGAGCAGAGGCTGAAGAATGCAATGGAGGGGGGAGAACAAGAGGAAGCGAGCAAGGTGGCGGCAGAGACGGATGAGCAGCGGGCGGCAAGGCGTGCGGAGGAGGGGTGACCGAGGTGTGAGGAGAAACAAAAGGTTATAACTACCAAGAAATGAAGAAGAAGATGGACGGGTCAGAGACAAACCTGGTGGAGGACTGCTTGATCAAGGATATTCTGGAGGATGCTCAGCCGGATGATGCGCATGCAAGGCTGTGATGTGAGATGCACAAGTTCACGGACAAGCTGCTGGGCCCAGCCTCGGAAGGGCGAGACGGCAACGGCGGAGAAGCAGGCAACGATATCTTGCAGCAAATTTCTGATGGAGCAGGACAATGGGCGGTCGGCGCGGAAGCGGGTAGACACATGCAAGGCAATGCTGACGTAAGTGATCCAGGAGCTGGTGCACCAGGGTACCATCATCATCTCGCCGCGCAACAAGCGCCGCTTCACGCTCCCTAACATCCACTCCCTCGGCCCCAAGATCATCCAGATCATCGCCCAACGCCAACAGCAATATCCAGCTGTTGCCCTCATCGACACCACCCATATCCGCGCCGTACTCGCCCGCAACCAGCTCTGGAAACCCGTCCTCCCTCACGCTGTAGATACCAGAAAGAAAAGGGAAAAACCCGAGCTAAGCAAAAATCCAAGAAGGAGAAAGCTAAAACAGTGCAATGCTCAAAAGAGGCAGAAGTAAGTTTCTAAAATCCACCCTAGATGCACATTATGTCCGGCATACCCCGCTTTACTTTGTGACTCAATCTCTGTCTTTTTTTTTTGGTTTAGTGTCTTCATCTACACCCCGCTTCAGAGTCAACCAACAAATCAAGTTCGCAATCATCATCAGTCCCCCCGCCTACTTATGGGTTACCATCCATCAATTGTCTTGGCGGGGGCGGGCAACAAACCGCAGGCTCATTGAAAAGCACGAGCGGGCAAGGGATAGGAGACTATTTTTCAGGCTCCCCGACCCAGTCCCAAGTCAACAGGCTAGCCCCCTCAGCCGCCCGTCCTGGAGCAACCTACGGGGGCTACCTTTTGCCGGCGGTGGCGGAGAATACATTCCTAACATCAAACACTAAAAGAGCTCGGCCACCCCCGCCTACAAAGGCTACATTGGCAGCACCCACAATGCGCTCATCATCTTCAGCAGCTGCTATCTGGGCCGCTTCCCCATGGTCTTGCGTTGGCTGCACAAAAGAGAGCAATGTTCCATCCAATTGGGCGCCATGTACGTGTTTGATGAAACTAAGGCCGGGATCAAGCGCTGGACCGATGGCTGGGTCTGGAGTCCGTCTCGCATCCTCAACAATTTCCTTGTTTATCGCAAGGAAGATTTAGTAGCACGTCTCCTAGCTCAGTTACCAACAGCTTGGCCTCACTCAGACCTGCTGCAACTTTGCCTGCTTTACCCTCATCAACATCTTCCAATCCTACCCAAGCTATCCGTAGCTCCCATCCTCCAACTCGTCCCTCCCAACATTCTTCCAAGGGAGTTCAACCAAACACCGCCATCTCTTGACCTGGCTCACCGGGCAGCTCCCGCGGCTCACCAAATGGTACTTCACCTACATCATCCCATCTCTTCTTGCTCATACCCTCCCCTTCCCGCCGCGGCTCGGGAATTGCTGCCTTGACCCGCGACATCGCCAGCTCAAACCCTGAGGCCGGCCGGCCAGGCGTCCGCATTAGCACGCAAAACAGGGCCAACCGCGGCGGGCTACAGCTCAACGAGAACAACAACGGTGGTGGTTCTTCCTTTTTCTTGTGAACGTTGTCTTGTGTGCTCAACTGAGCGCTCTCTCTTTCTCTGTCTGCAGCCTTGCATTGGGCCCAGATCGGCTCCACACACGTGATGAAAAAAGAGGAAGGTGGCGGCAGCTAGGACGGCCTGTTGTTTTCAATCTCCTCAACACATATATATATCTTATCACGTTGTTGGTGTACGTGTGGCCAGAGTCCAGATGATTGACTTGGCTCCATCCAGTATACAATTTTTTTCTCCTCTCTCTCCTCTCTACTTTCTTTATTTTATTGCTCTTGCCGTACGCTCCATCTCGGCGCCACAGGCCCAACCCTCCTCAGCTGTTCTCGCTCTTATCTCCCATACACACACACACACAAACACACTCGCACCATATATAAATTGCTTTTTTTTTGCTGAATGAATGAAGATCTGGGTGAATTTTTATTTCCTGTTGGATTGTGGGTGATTGAATGTCAATGAATGAAAGAATAGGAAGCTTTCAAGGAGACTCCCGATACAGTTGGTGCGCCAGTTGCTCTAGTGATTTCTAGCTCCGCTCTACATGCTGTTGACTTGTGCAGGTAAGAGTCCCGCCTTGAAATCTTGTCAACTTTTGCTTTGTTTTGTTTGAGAAAGTCTCATTTATCTGATGAAACTGTTATTTACCAATTAACAGGGAGGTAAAGCGGTTGATAAACGACCCCAATGAATCAGGAGAAATCACTAAGTTGTTTGCAAGACATTTCAAGCTACCAGATCACCCAAATCACCTGAAGGAAACAAAGGTTTTGATTGGAGTAGGCACACCAGACCGGATATTCAAACTATTGATGCACAATAAAGATGAACCATTAAAGTTGGATTGCTTGAAATTCCTCATCTTGGATGTGACCTGGCTGGATAGCATAAACAAAAAAGGGGGAGTGGGGGGGGGAAGAAAGTCTTGCACAAAGCGGAGAAGCCAGAGAAGCAGTTTTGATGTTCCGTCACAAACTATCCAACTATTACTAAGAAGGGGGAAGTAGAGCAAACATGAGAACAGGCTACCATTGATAAACATCACTTTGATCTTTTGACTCATTTGAATGTTGTTTTGTCTACTTCAACAATATCGGAAGAGGAATCATCAATTGGGGCGGCCACACTTGATGGGACATCAGAGTGGGAGGAAGAGGAGGGTGCTGAGACAGTGTCTTTTTCATCGCCCTCAAACTCGGAGCTGGCATCCACAACCTCAGGAGACATGCAACCCTGGGTTTCAGTTTGTGTGCAATCAATAGGAGGTGAATTGCAGCAAGAGCCCTAGAAAGCCAATTAATGGTCACCACATGGTTCATAGTAGATAAAAGATCATTGATACTGACAAATATTTCCATGGCTGTGTGAGGTAATCCACACACTTGCTCATGGCTCATCCACAACTTGACAGTAATCTTGGTGGTAGCAGAGGCATCCATGACCAAGGACAGAAATTGATCGAAATATCCTGGATGGTTGTAAATGATGCGCTTGAATTCAATGCCAGAGGGCTCCTGAATGAAGTAGTACCAAAGAAGAGCCCCCTCATTGTCCGCATGTCGTGCGATTTTGTCAAGAGGGTATTGGTTGCTGGTGACGTAAAGATTGTTGAAAATGAAGGACTTGAAGCTCTTGAATTGTCAGCTTGCTACTATGACAGAGCCAACCTGACAAAAGTAACATAAATAGAGACATTATTACTACAATATTAAGACCCATTTATATGACTAATAATGTACAAAAAACTCAGTTTACTTATTTTTATCCAATAAGCTTAGCAAAGTCCTGGCACCATCAAAATAAGTAATTAATTAAAATAATAACTACTTTTTACAAAAATACTAAATAACTTCTAAACCTTGAGGATAACTTAGAATATTATTTCATATTCTGAATCCTCATGCAAATTAATGTAGGGTCCCTCACTGGAAGTACCCCTAAATTCCTACTCCCTCACCTTGAACCAATTACCCGTAAGAATTGGCCACAAACACATGTCACACAGACATTACACACGTATGGACTTGTTATATATGCATACTATATGTGAAATGACCAATTATGGACTTATAATTGAGGTGTTGTGTATAGTTTAGGAGTTAGGCCCAATTGGGGTTTAAACCTCCAACCCCGCGTGTGGATTATATAATCCAATTGGAAATTGGCCAAATGCGTGGAAATAGCTAATCCCCTAGTTACTACATATGTACAAGTGTAACTAGGGTAAAAGTAGATTCTACGTGGTTTATTTACAAGGTTTTATAAATAAAAACCTTGAATACACGAGAGTAACATAGCCAGCGTGGTCTTTAATGATTGGCCTTAGCCATTTGTGGCCCATTTGCGTCATTTGTGGCCCATTTCAGATACAATTACACGTCAGTGTTGCTATGTACCTTAGTTACAATAACTAAATAGGTTATTAAGGTCATAAAAAGCACTTGTGACGCTGAATTAATGACCAGCAGTGTCATTGGGATGAGCCCTGTTAGTGCCAATCTCCCAAATTGGCCACATTGCGCTGAAAACCAGTTACTACACGCACACAGGCAGAAAGGTCCTCCACTATGAGTGAAATTAGTATATATAGAGCCCTCTTTCCACGCCAAAAGTTGTTCCGGATCATCAATTATTATTACAGTCAATCAGTTACACCGTGTCCTGTCCTTACTTCAGTTACTCTGCCCTGTTTTGCCTGTTTTATCCGTGGTGTTCTCTTTAAATCAACCATCCTACGTGTCCAGCTCCTGCGCAGAAACCCTTCAAT
This sequence comes from Puccinia coronata f. sp. avenae, assembly GCA_002873125.1. Lineage (NCBI taxonomy): Eukaryota > Fungi > Basidiomycota > Pucciniomycetes > Pucciniales > Pucciniaceae > Puccinia > Puccinia coronata. Next base: position 54,235 of record PGCI01000173.1, on the reverse strand, counting down.
CTATCCAGCAGCTCTACTTCACCCCCCTACGTGGCTTTTTGGCTTAAAAGAAGCAATAGTGAGTACTTCTTTTATCCTTCTGTCCCCATTCTGGTTCCTTAATTGGAAAAGCACTTTGGTACCACCTTCTGTTACACAGAAACCCATTGTTTGCTTAATCAGATACCACCCTGCTTAGCAGATCTCTGATTTAGAGGGCACCTACAAACACCCCTGCGCCAGCAGGCCCCTCTATAAAAAAGAATTATATTCTTTTTATTTCTTTCCTACTACTTTTCTACGTGAAATTATCCTACTCTACCCTTATTTTGCACTCTTATCACCTTGTGTAGCTAAAAGGTACTAGCCCTTGGCATCACAGAGGCTGACATGAATGTTGGCTGAATATCCTCGTGAACAACTTTGAAATCAATGAATCTGCCAGGACTTTGAGACTTGAGCTGGATTAAACGCCTCTGAGGAAAATCCATGTGGTGAACTCGAGCATAAAGCAGATAATCGAGATGTACTTCTTTCTTTTCTGGCATATTTTTTGATTGCCTTGCAGGTGGGTTGCCCGCACTCATTGTGAATATAAAATGTGTTGTTGATCAGCTGCATCAGTGATGAGTGCCGGCACACTTGTGTTTATGGGCGTCTTGATGACTGTGGGAACCCATGGTACGTTTGGAAAACACTGCCTGCATTTTGTGTTCTCCAATCGAATGTCCTTCCGGACTGGATGGTTCTCCAGTCAATTGGAGAACCACAGACTGATGTTTTGCTGAAACGTCTGAACAACTCATTTGATGGGCAGTTTGGAAAACGTTCCTTGGAATTTTTGTTCTCCAAAAGATTGGAAATCCAATATGGTTTTCCAGTCGATTGGAGAACAAAATAGCAACGTTGGCCTAGAACGTTGGAGGAACTGTGGCATTTTCAAGCCAGTGTGTTCCAGGAAAGTTCAGTTAGGCTTGTTGCGTTGGCAAAACGGTCGCGGCTGCCAAACGTTCTGGGAACTCACCGAGGCAAAGCAAATTGCACCCGTGGTGTACATAGAGGTGGCAAGGTTTCATCGGGAGATGAGTGCTGTCAGCCATAGATATACATACTCAGTAGGTCTTGCCTGCTCCGTCCACAACGCGTCAAAATATCTTGTCCAGTTCTTGCATATCTCCAGCAATGCTTGGTAAAACACTCCTTAACTTGTTGTTGATCTCAATCCCAGCCATCCGCAACACTCCTGCTCACACTCCAAATGTTGAGCTAGATGGAGTGGCAAGGAGCGGTGTTGAACTCGAGAGTGAACAGTTCTGCATTAAGTTCTGGCTCTTATTTAATCTTGCTTTCTGATTCCCTCTTGAGTAGAAAACATCCCACCAGAACCCAAAAACAAAAGACAAAGGCTACACACTGAAGTTCTAGAAAGTCCAAAACCAGGTTATTCAGCTTCTGAGAGTGGTCTGCTTCTTTCTTTTTCCCTAAAGTAACTTCTCTGAATGGAATAAATCATTCAGCTGATTTTATCTTGTTTTTCAGGATCATACTTGGTAACACGCTTGGGTACCACAGAAAAAATAAGTAAGCATTGTTTCCAACTTGCTGGTCAAGAAGTGGGCTGAGATGACTTTATTGAAAATATCAGAGAAGATAGCGTTGCTTCAAGAGGATCAAATTGTTTTTTGGAAATACAAGAATGAGCTGGAGGAACAGCTTGAATGGTTGGGGGAGGTATACCAATCCAAGTATGTCATGGAACAAGAGATGGAAAGAAGCATTGTTGGAGAATCTTATGATAGAATTTCAAGTTTGAACAGATTGAGGATCTCAACACTTGAATCTTTGGATAGAAGCACTTCAAATGAGCAAAAAGAAAGCAAGCTTTCAACTGCAGATCAGCAGGGGATGGTAGACCTTATGGAAAATATCAAAAAACTCATAACCGTTTACAATTTTCTATTCAAAGATTATCAACTGGCATTTAATCATAAGAGAAAATTTGATGACTTGACTGCTTGGCATTTTGTTTTCAAAACATCTGATTTTTTGGTTAAGAATGAATTCATCCCTCAAGAACACTATGGAAGCATATATGAAGAGATGAAATTTTTGGATGAAGTGGACTACTTCATCACTGATATTATCAAACTACAAAATATAAAAAAGGGTTTTCCGTCAGTTCATTCTTTCTACATAACAACTGAAAACTATGTTTGGACACATGTGGGGTATTTTTCAGGTAAATGTTGGTTCTCTCCATCTTTCTGCAGCGCAAACTATTGGTCAAAGTAGAAAATTTAAAATTTAAGGATTTTATGGATTTGACAACTCACTTTTTGTATCCTTTATTTCATCTTCATGGATCTCAGCCCTCAAAAAGGAGGAAGAGAATAAAATAAATCTGGCTCATATTCTAAACTATATACAGATAAAGGCTGAAACATATTTCACTGGAAGCAAATTAGAAAAAAATGATATCTTTGCCTACTTTTCTTCAGAAGATTATCTTGGTAAATTCAAGTTTTTTCAAAATGCTAAATCCTCCTTCATCTCCAGTGGGGATCAGGAAGAAAAACTTAGTAGTCCAGTCATGATGGATCCAAAGGGATTCCAAGAAGAGGTTGAAAAGTTCATCATTCTCATTCAGCAACACCCCTACATGCATTTTGATAATGCTTCATGGGTAAGAGAAGATATGTGGGTTTCAAGTTGTAATCTTCTAGGATACATTGATGAACAGTTGTATCCAGGGATAATAGGCCATGTGTAAGTTTTTCTGGAATGATTTTTAAAAATGTTCAAAGTCATACTGATGATGATTTTTGTTGAATTATAAAATTATAAACCTAGGGTACATTTACTTCCTTTTTTGAATAAAATTTTTCCAAAATTCACAGCGTCAGAGCTTGAAGAAAACTCAAAAGATGTGCTTCAAGTTGTTTATCTTTCCAACACATTTGACTACCTGGTGAATATGTGTTCCTCAGTGTTAAAACATGAGATGGATGAATGGAGTTGTTTTACACAAAATGCACAAGATAAAGATCTTTTAAATCAGCCAAGATATTTCAAAAAGCTTCATCACATTGTTCAAGAGATCAGGGAAATTCATCATAGGATGATTCAAAAATCCAAAGGAGCGGTAATTTTTTCTGACAACATTGAAGAAAGAATTCAATCTATAGTGAAATACGGTGATCATCAGTTAGATTTTGCTTTTTTCTAAATAATTGGAAGAGAAGGATTTAAAAAATCAAAACCTCTGGGGAATGCTGCCCTCTACATACTTGATTCTCAGATATGATATTTTGCTGCTCCTTTTACTATTGGATTCCCATTGCCATTTACAGGGCTGTAGATGCCATCCCAAATTCTAACTTTTGACTTCTTTCCCCAAAAAATTAGGCCCCGTTTGTCAGCGTCATAAAAAACAGCGTAATATTGAGAATTTAATTTAATAAAAACTAAACTCTTCAACCAAATTCAACCAAATTTTTATTCTGGGAAGTAGTACAACTCCTCTCAATATAATGATGAAGAAAACCGACAGTTTTGGTGATCTTGAGCCTAAAAATTGCAATATTTCGCTTAATAAGGGTTCTAAGGGTAATATTTGTGGTGATGAAGATTGCCTAAAACCTCATTTTTTTATGGAAATATTGAAAGGAGTAGCTCAACTTTACTGAATAAAAATTTTGTTTGGTAATGTTGAGTGGTTTACTTTTTATTGAATTAATTGCTCATTATTACGCTGATATTTATGACGCTGACAAACGGGGCCTTACTTTGGACTGGATACTCAATGTTGAGAGGTTTGAAGAGGTGTTGAGGTTTTGGTCAAAAATCTGGAAATTAACAGCTCTGAATTCAGAAATGAAAATCCTGTAATTGCTGACAGGAAGTTATCCATTTGTCCAGCTTGTTTTTCCTACCTGCTTTCTCTTCTTTTCAACTGCCGTACTTGCACAAGAGGCTGAACAGTGGTGGTGTCAGGCTACTCATCCCTGGAGGCAGTTCATGTTGCATGATTATAAGACAGAATCAATGATGCTATGAAGGATAGATTTGTATGTAGGCAGGAATAGGTTTACAGTTTGTTTTGATTTTTTTATGGAGTTGTTTAGGTTTTACTTTTGGGGTTACATCTCGTTAAATCATGATTCACGAGCTAGTTCATGCCTCTGCGGTTCAATTGAGAGTTTTTGGCTACATATTTTTGGAGGTTTTGGGGGTTGTTTTTGAGATTTGAGTCAGGTTTATGTAGACCCAACTCAGATATCAAGTTGTGAAGATCCTTTGGCCGCGGGCCACGCAAGAATTGACCGAGAGCGAGTGGGCCCTGATGACCAATAATCATGTCGCTGGTAAGTCAGCAGTCCACAAGACTCAGAGTCGATTGTTGTTTGTACATAGCTCTCGATATGCTTTCGATGGATTGCTGAGTGAGTTGTCAATGAGCGACTTCCGGGATGAACTGTTGCTCAATCTGGGTAGTCGAAGTGGGGTCAGTTCCAGTGTGTTGCTATTCCCAATAGCGATCAGTCTCTCCCCGTCACCAAGAAGCCGAGCGGATGATGGGCTTGCAGTCTTGCAACGCTGGCTACAAATGGGCGAAGGCGAATGGATGTCAATGAGCAGGCTGGAGCAACCGAGTCAAAAGCTGTCCACCGGCCCATTGCAACCCAGGCCAGCACGCGAGATGACCCATCCACAGCACTAGGCAACTAGGTAGGAGACGTGAGCGACACAAATTTATTCGGACTCGGAGGCGCAGGAAAAAAACACCTCCAGACTGAAGGGAAAAAGGCAGCTACAACCCCAGAGTGAAACTGCATATGTACTGCCCCTGCCTGCTAAAACTACTTTCACGCTTCGTGCAGTCACTTCAAATAGGAGGGCAACCCAGTGCTTCCTTCTCCTCCCCCAGACTTACCCCACAGTACACCCCACTTGTGTAGCTCCTGTCTGCATCCTCGGCTATCTTCGGGCGCATAAAAGAACCCGCCAGACTCTCTCCCATCCCATCTCCCCATCTCCCATCCCAAGTATCCATCCTACAGCAACCCTTCTCTTGGGAACATAACCATGGCAAAAGAAACCCAGATGAAGGTTGACCCGGTCTTCTGCTCCATCCACCCCGCGTTATTCGACCCTAAGATCATCCTTGAATCCAGCGAATTCAAGGTCTTGACGGACCCGGAAGAGATCGCACAATGCTCAGAATCCGACCAAAACATCGCCTGCTGCTACAACGACAAGAAACAAGTATGTCGTCCTCTCTCACCTTGCCTGAACCTCATCTCCTCCTCCTCCTCACATGTAATAATAATACTATGTACAATCGCTAGATTCACATGGTCAAGAAACCGATGCCTAAAGCTCATCCCGGACAAGTTCTGCTGCACATTCGTGCCACTGGAATATGCGGAAGCGATGTCCACTTTTGGAAGCATTCCCGAGTAAGTTTCTTTTTTTTTATAAAAAAAAAATATGGTCAACAGCTCTTGGGCCCCGCAAACTTATATCGTTCATTCTCTGTATCTTCAGGTAGGAGAAAAGATGGTCGTCAGAGATGAGGTAAGCCGAGCGATCATGAGCTCCTCAATCCGACTCGAGCTGTGTTGAAATGTTTAATTTCTTGATTCTACGCAGTGCGGGGCTGGTCATGAATCCGCTGGGGAAGTCATCGGACTAGGGGAAGGAGTTACCCATCTCAAGATTGGTAAGCTCCTTTGACTTCCACCGGCACCTACAAGCGGCTCTGACGAGGTTTTGTGCGGGATTCTGTATTCACTTCCGACGTTGTAGGCGACCGTGTGGCTGTCGAAGCCGGTGTTCCATGCTCCAAGCCCACTTGTGAGAAATGTAGAACTGGTGAGCAAGCTTATTTTTATTTTCCCTCTTTTTGCGACCGTTTTTTTGTTGACCCCATTTCGCTTCGTAGGTTGCTACAATGCTTGTCCCCAGATGATCTTCTTTTCAACTCCCCCCTTCCATGGACTGTTGACCAGATACCACGCCCACCCGGCATGCTGGGTCCACAAGATACCTGCACACGTATCTTACGAGGAAGGCTCTTTGCTAGAGCCTCTGGCCGTGGCTCTCGCAGGGATCGAAAGAGCCAATGTGAGGCTTGGAGACCCAGTGTTAATCTGCGGGGCCGGGCCTATCGGGCTCGTCACACTGCTCGCATGCCATGCCGCTGGTGCATGCCCGATTGCGATCACTGACCTCTCAGAGGGACGACTGGACTTCGCCAAGCGCCTCCTACCCTCCGTCTCGACGATCCAGATCGAACTTGGAACGCCTGAACGCGATGTTGCGGAATTGGTCGAGAAAAAGATGGGCTGCAAGCCCCAAATCGCCTTGGAATGTACCGGGTTCGAGACCTCCATTGCTGTGGCCGCCTACGTCAGTTTCCGCTCATTCTCCCTTATTCTCTCAATGCCCTTGCTTATCACTTTCTCTGTTGCTCTAATTATACAGAGTGTCAACTTTGGAGGCAAGGTATTTGTCATCGGCGTTGGCAAAGATAAAGTGAATCTGCCATTCTCTCACATGAGTGAGAACGAAGTGGATTTACAATTCCAGTAAGCCGTCTCTCACCAAGAAAAGGGGGATGATGATGTGCAGATCGTTGGACTGACTTTGCGCCACATATAACACAGGTTCAGATACGCGAACCAATATCCTAAAGCGATTCGGTTGGTTTCGAGCGGGCTGATCGACTTGAAGCCCCTGGTGACTCATCGATTCCAGCTTCACAAGGCCGTCGATGCTTTCCAAACCTCGTCCGACATTACCTCCGGGTCGATCAAGGTCCAGATCATTGATTTTTGAACAATCCCAATACTAATAACGAGCAAAAAAAGGGCAATCATGTGCTATAAGTTTCACTTTCGCTCATACTTTCGATGTGACTCCCTTCCATCATTGTGCCTTCCTGTTGGTCATAAATATAATTTCCCTTTGATCCACGTTGCCCATGATTGACGGACGGTGCAAATCTAGATTGAAGTTGATGATGTGATTCCAACTCGTGCGCTTTTACCCTTGGTCGTCCTTATTACCCCCACCCGTGACCCTGTCCCAATGTTTATACCCTCAAATGCCTTCAACTTTTTTTTTCTATTTGTGTTGCAATTGCAGGACTTCCTTCTAGCCAGAGCTTTTAATTGACATTAGTTTTTAAAACTGAATTCAAAGCCTCTTTTTTGGTGGCCAGCTGGTAGAACTTGATGGTAATTGCCATCCCAATTAAGATATCCTAGACTCATATCATTCCTTATCCGATTCCTGCCAGTTTTCCTTTCAACACGTGTTGAAAATTTAAGCAGCCCCAGATCAGAAAGTACAGTGCCCAACAGAAAAACGTTGTGGCATCTGATTTGCCGACTTAATAGAAGAGATCGATATTGGAATAATAAATCACACAGATAAATCAATTTCTCATTTGACTCGCCTCATTGAATGGATTTTTGAAGAGATTTTTCAACCTGGAGAACGTCGGTTTCCTCTCATTGGAACTGTTGAAGGAATTGAGGGGATAAACTATGGAGAACGTCAGATATTACTGATGCATTATCTATCAGGAAATAAGGGCTCAAATTGTGTTATTAAGGCATCTATAAACATAGTAAAATTGTACTTCAAGAAATTCCAACCAGAAGTTTTGAAATTGCTTCTGGAGAAGTTTGGTGAAGATTTAGATATATCCTTGGTATCTTTATATAGCATACAATGCTATTGAACCAAATGTGAGAATAGACAAAAAAGAAGGAATTGTTGATGCAAACAGTTATAAGCCATTGGGGGGATTAAAAATGATGCCTTTTGAGGAATTCTCCCAAAAATTGAAGCCTAATGTCCTCAAAGCGGAATGGAAAGTAAATTTTGGGAAAGAAGAAAAATCCATTTTAGAGAAATTTTCAAGATTAGCAATTCTGGATGGCAAACGAGACAGGACAGACAAGGAAAAACTGAGTGAACATCCAATTGTAATCTACTATCCCAAAAATTTTCGAGTAGAAAAGGTATTAACTGGATTCGTTTTGGGTCATCCAAAATAATGGGGGAAAGCAAGGAAGAATATATGCTTATCGTAGATTGGAAAATTTGATAGTAATTTTGAAAGCCTGTCACTTACAGTTGGATAGATATCTCCAAGTGGATGTATCAGGATTGGAAACAAACTCTCAACATGACAATTTTTTCCATTAGGTGAATCAAATCTTGATGACACAAGAAAATGGACAACTACCTCTATTTGGAAAAATCACATTTCAAGATTTGGATCTTAATCACAATCCTACCATAAGTCGTTCAGATTTTTTCTGATGAACAAATTTCATTGATTGATTATTTCTCTTGTTCAGATCATTCTACTAAAAGTTTCCATTTGGCTCTTGGTTTGATCCCGTGTTGGTATAAAAAACAAGAAAATCGGGTTATATTTGATCAGAAATTCCCGGATGAGAGTACTTATTGGAATACAATGATTGGAATCCTTGAAAGAATGTATTCTGTTGGCTCTTATTTTTCATCCAAAAAGTTGCTGATTCTCTTTCAGTCTGATTTTAATCTATTTTTACCTCACTTGTTTAAGTTATTTCAAATCTTTGAGCCTACACAATGCAATAATCTTTGAGAGCAACTTTGTTGTTTCCTTGTTTGATGAATCGGGCATGGGTGTGCTACGAATATCTGGAGTAGCAGTAATTATTTATTTATGTAGTGATGTGGTGTGAGTGAGTGAGTGCAGACTGGGAGGATACATATTAGCCCTGCAGGCTCAGCGAGTGGTGCCACTCGGCTCACATGACGTGGTTCCTCGTCCCAATTAGTTCCTTCGCCAACCACCTCGGCAACTCGAATCTCTGCATTCTTCTGTTCCTCACCACTCAAACGCAGAAATGGCCATCAACACGTCGGACATTGTCGGGTAAGCTCAGTACATAGTTTCCGCCACTCATCTCACGTGGCTCATTGGATTCTTCAGTCGTACCGTTCTGGGACTGACCGATCATGCTTGGTGCTTTCTCGACTCACAGGGCTGCAGTCGTTACTTCGTTATTTCTGGCCATCATTTACTTCTTCTCAGCCGGCCAGCGTAAGGTCGGGGAAAAGTTTGAGTGAGTGTCGTGACCCTTTTTTCAAAAAAAAAAAAAAGAAAAGACAGTCAACGGGTGCTCGAGTCGACTTGAACATGGTGATTGATTGATTGGTGGTTGGGTTTGATGCCTCCTAGCAAGGAATCCGATAAGCTTAAGAGCAGAGGATTCGAGGTAACAAGCGATGGCGTCAAGATTCGAACAAACATCGATATATCCCAAGAGGAACTCGTCCAGCGCGCGTCTCACAAAGCTCAAGTTGTCAAAGACAAAATCTACACTCAGCCCGGCTTAGTCACTTTTGGTCAAAAGAAATTCACTTGAATCAAACCAGCAATAAAAACGAACCAAGAGGAAAGATAAACGATAAAAACGATATAAGAAAACAAGAAATTCATCAACCCTCGACTCTTCTCGGACATTTCATGACGATCACTTTCGCAATATGGATCAACTCGGTAAAACAAGTTCGAACGGACATCTTTATCTTCCCCATCCTATGTTTTCACAAATCTATCATACCCGCATCCTTTTTGTCTTTCAATGTAGCTTTAATCGGTCTCGCTTGTGATTTATGAAATTCATCAGGAAGCCGAAAACCTTGCTCAAAGGTTTATTTACAATCTCCTTTTTCTACATACACGTCATCTCAACATCGACGAGCCCTCGTGAATCCTATTAGACCTTGTGATTAGGTCCCAGCGGCTGAAAAACTTTGTAGGATACCGCGTTTCCTAATACTTCATAATATTGGAATGCAATGGATGCTGATGAAATGGACACGTAGTATCATCATAGGCTTCTAAAATGGCAGTGAAGAACCACAAGATGTCAATCAACATTTCATGTCTCCTTCCTCTTAGCAATACGGAGCACCGTATGAGAATGGCTACCTCCTTCAAAAACTCGCTCATCCTCTCGTAGCATGTTGATCAAGATACTCGAGAGTACTTAAAGACTGAGGATGAGGGATTCGGATAAGATGACATCATTCGTGAACGGCGAGTCAGTCAAGATCATGGCTGTGAGCATGTAACTGCATCCTTCATGGTTTGTTTGTGGGATAATGCATTGGCCCAACGTCTAGGTGGAAAAGATTTTCCAAGAAACCCCAGGCATTAAGTGAGCGCTTGCAGTTCATGCGGGTTGATGAGGCTATGGCGAATATCTGCTGCGTTGCTCTTACAAAGCATGTTCTACTCACGTCTTCCTTCACCTCAGGCTCGGCCATTGTCATCCAAATACATCTCAATCATCGACCTTCTCGATGAATCAGACTACAACGTAGATGAATTTCACAATGCCAGATCAGGTAAAGTTGGCGATGGTCCTTCTTTTCCATGCCTGTCTAGTTCCCCTATTTCACTGCGTTCAATGCCACCCTGTCCATATACGCGTTTTTTTGTTTTTTGTTGGTCGTACGGCAGCGCGAGTACAGATATGTAGCAGCTCTGATGCCACGACGCGCCATCACGAACATGGATTTCATCTGCTGTGAGTCTATCTGGTCAACATCGATTCCTCATCTCTGGTAATGCCATCACATGGAGCAACGCGCGTGACCTGGTCAATTCAGTTGGCAATACACAGGTTTTCCGGTTTTCCGTCCAGTTACCGGGCCTTGACACATTTGGAGATTTTTCATTTCTCATACATTGCAATCCAATCGCACAAGCCCGCCCGCATCTTTTATGAATCATAAGCAGCTTGCCAGATATGGAAGGGGTGAACATTGTGATAATTGCATTCAACAGCATTTAACCCTTTCCCCACTTCGACATGTAGGCATGTACCATCAGACGAGACCTTTGAGGTGACGAGTTCCAACTATGCAGTCACTGGCCCAGAACTCGAGGATCAGTCCTGCAGCTCCAAAACAAGCAATTTCCCGCTAAGTAAATTTCCATTTAACGTATGTGGGGCGCAATGGACTTGCAGGCTGATATTGACGTGCCCGCATCGGACTACTCTCGAAGTCAAAAAAATGTTCTCTCTCCCGGGATGAGTGGCTTGGACAGAGATGAATGGCGGAGTTCCTTGCCCAATTCAGGCAAGATTCCCATCGAGGGTTATTACGAGTATTTCTCTTTGCTTGAGTTGACGAACGTGTGTACAGCAGCACCGGGAAGGTATGAGATGCGATGTCGAATATGACGTGAACAGGAGGGGGCGCCTGACTCTCGAAGAACGAGGCGCGTACACAAAGCGCTGGCCAAGTGGGCATCTTGAGCGGGTGCAGTCAACGAGTGACCATACTCAGTCTGGCGCCCTCGGCGTGCCTCTAAATGCCTATAAAAGCACCATCCTAGAAGTCTTCAAGCTCTCCTCCCCAGCCGCTTTCATCCACATCAACGCGCCATCAGATTATCAGTGATCACACAAACTCCTAATCAAATTTCTCTGCAGTGTATGTCTTTACCGCTTCTTTTGGGGTGATCACTTCTAATTCCCGCGGTAAAAACCTGAATCGTGTTAAATTCTCCCTCGTTCGCATTTGTAGCACCCAAAGTAGGCTTTTTAACAAGATGTTGTTCAAGTACTTTTTGGCCCCTATTGCTTTGGCAGGTGAGATTTATTATTCAGACTGTTCGATTATATCTCTCAAGAGTCCATACTGAAGAGTTTTTTTACTGCTCATGTCTTCTATATCACCAATTAGCCGCTGCGGTTGCATATGGGGAGAGCTCAGATGCAGCTTCTAAGGGAATCGATTTCCAAGTCATTGTTAAGGCCACCGAGAAGCTCACGGACCCAATCGTCAAGTCTTCTGGCAAAGACAACGTGGCTGATGTCGTCAAGGAGTTCTCTTCCATTTACGTTCCCGTGCTTGAGATCTCGAAGAAATTCCACAGCGTTGACAAGCTTGAGAAAACCTTTGTCGTTGGTTTAATTTCTATTATTCGGTTTCTTTTTTGATTTGTAGGGATCTTGCTGGTGGTGCTCTAGCTAACCTTCCTTTGTTTTTTCGCTGAATCTTTCTACAGTCCGAGCAAGCGAAATTCTTCTTCAGTTTCTTACAGAAATTTGAATTGATCATTAAAGCTATTGCTGATCATCCCAGAGTGCTTCAAGGATGCCACGGTGCGCATGATTAGTCTTGAAATTGAAACATAAACTAGGGGCTTACCTTTTTGTTTATTCAATTTGTCGCATCTTCATCTTTGGTTATTACGACCAACTTTCAGACAAAATTCCGGAATTTAACACCCAGTTCGGGGTGATCATCACCGACCTCAAGAAGTATAACATTGATTTCAAGGGCGCTCTTGCCGGAATTAAGCTCGACGTGTCCCTCTGGGTCAAGATAGGCTTCAACTTCCAAAACCTGATCGGAATTCCTCTTTGAGCCCCTGTTGATCATTGGCCAGAAAACAGATTCCCTCAGGTTTGATTGAAAGGAAAAGGCAAATTCCGCCCCTTTGAAGTTTGTGCTGGAGTATTTGTTGTTTTTTGATGATATTCTTCATTACAATCGGTTGACCGATCTCCTCATATCCTGCCTGTTTCATTTACCTTTCTTATTATCTCAACGTCGCTGCTCTTCCTCATCACCTTATCTCAAAAGGCTTGTCTTCCCCTCATCACCATATTCTTGCTCTGTATATGTACAAGCTATGATTCCTCTGCTCCGAGTTGAGCTCACATAAAGGGCTGATTCAAGCCCTTACCTGATCCGAATGAATGATAAACTTCAATATTTGCCTCCCCTTACATCTCATTGATAGACTCAGAGCCACTTTTGGAGCATATCGGCTACAATCAGTTCTTCTCTTTCATGCGGCAAGGCTACCATATTGAGAGAACAATTTACTACGATCAAGTTGGCGATTGCATGCGAGTGACTGAGCAGGAAAGATACGCCACGGTAGTCCACCTCACTCCTGTGCAATGGCGGGGAGGTATATAATGGATCCTGAGATCTCACTCGAATGGGTTTTAGTTGCGATTGAATCTTTCAAATATTTATAAGACATGTACATAAATGACACCCTACCGGCACAAGCGCCTCGCAACTAGGAAATCTGTTTATGTCAAGGGCTTCCAAGTTGCTCGCCAGCGATGGATAGACATTTCTTCGAACCAGAACGGCTCGGTCGGACGACTTTTTCCGACATCCGTGAAATGAACTAGTAGTACCGAACTCATAAGTTTCATGGTCTCCGCTGAACAATATTGGGCGGTGACGAGTTCAAGTAACAACGAGGTCGAGTGACTACGCATGGCCGAAGCATCAGGATTTACTCTGTTCAAGAGCTACGGGGCCCCATATCAAGGAGCTGGCGCCTCGGTGGCGCGTGTTCTAGCGCTGTTTCTTTCCTTTGAAATGACCTCAAGATAAGCTGTTCAACCTTTCTTTCCGCATGAGCTCTACCTCCTTGATCACCGAAAAACAAATCTCGTCGTTTATCGGAAAAAATCTAGCATGGAGCCTGGGCATTACTCACACTTTGTGGAACCTCGTCCATCAACATCCGCCTCTCACGATTTCCTAGATATTCATATTTCGCGTGATTCATCGTGCCCCGATTCCAGCGCACTGGATTGTTTAGATACTCACCCATTGAATCAGCCGCCGAGCCCGCTAATCAATACGCAATTGGTACCGGCAAGTTCATTCAAACAGCATGTGTTGGGATTTTATTCATATTCCATCGCTTCTGAAGTAAGTGAAAAACTTGGCCGTGTTTTTACTATGACTATCCCCATCAACGAAGGAGTTTTCACTCATTCTTGTTTCGTTCTTTTGGTCTATAAAAGATATATTCCATCGTTTCAACCAGTCTATTCTTGCGTGAGTTTTGAATTCCAATAAGTAGATATAAATAAGATGATGATTACAGAGACCTATAAGTCAGGAATTGAAGCCTGAATGGAGCGCACCTTCAATTCAGCTATCGTATTGGAGCAATTCGCGAGAGACAATGCGCGAGTGTATCCGGATTACATTAAGCCATGTCCTGGTTCAAGAAGTGCAAGTCGAAATGAAGCATCTGATTTAGGAGTTGATCCGAGCCTCGAGAACGCAGTTTGCAAGACGAAAATTTTTGGAGCATGGCTCAACACGAGCGTCTTCCCGCTATGCGTTTCAAGCTTCACGATAGCTGCTCTGGCCTTTCTGATTATCAGCATGAGTAGTCCGGCTGATAACGGTGATTAGCCAGACTTATAAACTTGCTATATCTCTAGTATCGCGCTTATCAGCTGAAGTTCATGTTGATTGGAATTTTCATTTGACTGTTAGCAAACACACGAAAATTCTTACTTATAATTCTTGCCGCGTGCGGAAGTCTTACTGGCTCAATGTTTTTCTTCATGAAAAGTTCATCCCCAGTATGGCTGATGGTGGCGGTGCTCTCACTGGTCTCAAATGTTTCATTGGGAGCTAGCACGGTTTGTTTGAACAGTCTAGTGAGTAGATGCAGTTTTATGTTTCTGTAGCATTGACATATTCAAAGGCTAACAGGCTTTCTTGCATAACAATAACAAATCTAACCTGATTTCCAGCTAGCCGGAGTTTCAAAAGAAAAGGCCGCGGAGACAATTCATAAAAACGGGTTAACTGAGAGAGTTGATGATGGGGAGTTTAAGGCTCTGGTTGCCCAATACACCTCACAAATCTCTGCAAGAGGCGTCGCATATGGTTTTGCCTTTGGAATCTCCGCCTTGGGATTATGTTTGATTCTTGTCATTCAAAGAAAGGGTGATCTGGACAGTTTGAGATGGGCGATTGGTGGGAGTGCGGTGCTTTGGGGACTTCTGACCATCCGTGCGCTGAAGTTTACAAGATTAGCTTCTCTCTTTACCTGAAGTAACTTTTTAAGTTTTCCAAAGTCTCTGATGTGGCATTCCTTAATGCATTCTTTTTCTTATCAAACCAGCTGCGGGGATATGGATCCCTCCTAGAAGTTTTTCGTTCTTGGATAGCTTTTCAAACCCCTTTCAACCAATCAAGAGTGGCAAGGAAATGGCTAAAATGCTCAAGGGTTACAGAAGAATTCTTCAAACAATAAAATTCTTAATAGCCTGGGCTTTTTTAAGCAATAGTCAGTTTCTTTTTTCAAGAGCAAAATTCCAAAGAAAGATTTGCAAATTGATGGGGATCTTTCATCTTGGACTTGTAGGTTATTCAACCATGACATCCACAGCAGTACTTTATGCAAAGGCTTATCTGAAGATGGAATCATCAAAGTTGATTGTTATTGGCATTCTCACTCCTTCAATGGGAATAATGGGGGCTTTGATCTTCTCAGCAGTTCAAAAACACATTCAATACTTTTCAGGAGTGGGTTCAAGCTTGAAGGTACTGAAATTAGTGGTCATTCCAACATGTGCAATCCCCCTTTATATGAGCACATCAGTCCTGTTTAAGAGTAAGGCATTAAGTTCAGAAAGGGATATGTATTTGGTGGCTGCTTTTTTTGGTAAGTGATTACACATACTCTTGCATACCAAATATTTAATTACAAATGAAATTTGATTTGAAACCTAAATGAGTATTTTCTCTTTGAGTAAGCTGACAAATAGCTTTTCTTGAAACTTTAGGAATGTTCTATGGCGGGTTCCAATCTTATTCACGAGCTGTTTTTACAGAGTTAATTCCACCTGGACAGGAAGCAAGATGGAATTCTCTCTTTAGTCTTACTGCAAAGTAAGGAATTAACTTACATTAATATTTTGATCCAAATCTCATTGAAAACAAACATTTTCTCATGAAAACACAGGGCTTCTAGCTGCTCAGGTCCTTTGATTGTGGGGATCATTACAGGTTTGTGATTCACATATCCTTATCTCTACCATATTCATGGACCCTGATTCAGATCTGTTTCTTGAATGAAAATTTTCACAGAATTCACACATGATATGCGCTATGGGTTTTTGTTCATTTTGGCACTTTTTATAGCAGCATTGCTGGTATTACAGACAATCAACATGGAAAAAGGGAAAAAGGATGCAGAAAATTATAAATTGACAGATGGTTTTAGTGATGAACAAGAGAAACAACTTGGGATCTCAGAAGAATCTATTTAAAAGCTTGCATGTGATTATACCCTTTTGGGTATAGAGATTTTTTTGAATTCCAAAGAAAGAAAGGAAAAAAAAACTGAAAAAGTGCTATTCTAATTTCATCCCAGTTAATTAAATGAACACTTTCATGCATAGTGGGATCATGAATTTTCCCTTGGCCTTCTTCCTCTGAAGTATTGTGCTGAGAACACACACCAGGGGAGTTTCAAGGAGATTTCCCTGGTGACAAAATAGAAGGCTTTGGATTGGGCCTGATTGGGCCCCAATGTGTCAATGACTTCAAGTTGGGGGTCACCTCAGATCCATGCAAAAGCTACAGATTAGGGGGTCAGACTGAGGAAAAAAGGAAGATGGTATGCAGCTTTATAAGGAATATAGACTTGCCAGAGAGCCATGCTCATCTGCAGCCCTTCATTCCTATGCTACACTTGCGCGCGGCATTGTACTGTACAGAGCCGCCTGCAAAACGTTTATGGGCACGCAGGGGAAACCCCATTGGCATCAGGGGTCCAGCACTCAAGCTGAAAATATTTTTGGAGCCTACAGAGTCTGTAGATTCTAAAACTAAAGCAGCAACCTGTTTGGTCATGCCATTCTTTTTTTTTTCTTTTAATGCTTGACCATTTGGACCCAAGGCCTAAATCAAGGCCGATTTACATAGTATCAGGATAATTGATTGCCCTCAAGATGTGCCCAAGTACTAAAAATCATGTTTAATGCTGAAGAGGGGGCTTAAAGAGCATTCACAGCCCCCAAAAGTGACACAAATTTCCCGTTTTTTGGTATTTTTTGACCCTACATTTTGGACCTCAGCCAAAGTTTTGTACATTACATTGCCGCGCGAAACTGTAACATACTGCAATTCCTTGTCAAATTTACTGGTACTTGCCAACACAGACTGGCTTCCTGCAAAAGGTTCACTGAAGCCAGCTCTATCCTGCACACATAGATTGCAAAAAAACCTACATCATTGGCCCAGCCCACAAGATCCCAGATTTTTATGTGTGGGCCACCCTAGATAGCACACTGACAATTGATCACCCCTTTTGGTTCATCTTTTTTGGTTCTTTTGATAGATAAGCCAAAAAGCCAGAGTCCAAACTAAGGGTTCATGGGCTGGCCCAAGAACGGCCCAAGCCTGGCATGATTATTCTCTAGTGGGCCACGGGCTGGGAAGATACTTGATCATTTTTACCCATCCTGGCTCCACCCAGAATTCAAGGTGAGCCAGGCCAGCTCAGGGAATTGGGGCTCAAGCCTGGCCCACTTTTAACCTGAGTCTGTACCAGTTCACCCATTCAGGATTGAAGGATTTCAAATATCTAGAATCATATCATCAGGTCAGGATGCACACAAGAATGAAAAAAGAGTACAGATAAGAAAGGAATAATGTGATGATGATAGCCTCCCTAGAAGAAGAGTGGATATACTACACGCAAAAGGGAACAGGTTGGAGTTTGAGATGAGAATACAATATGATTTTTATAAGAAAAGGGAAATGAGAATAATGAATTGGTTAGAACAAGTTCTTTGAATAAGCAATGTGATTTTTGTAATGGAAATTTTGCAAAGAGCATAACAGGGTTTGCAAAATAGATGCAACACATAGCAATTTGGATGAGTGAGTTGTGGATGAACTGTCATGAAAGTTTGTTGGGATGGTAGTGCAGGTAGAAAGGAACATTGGTCCTGAATTTTAACTGGTAGTGACAGTTTTAAGCCTGGTTTTGTTGAGAAGCCAATTTAGAAATCTGAAAATCATCCTTTTCACAATCCAAAATGGATGTGAATTATGGCAATCAAACCCATGAACTCAAACTTCATGGTTGATGATTTAAACACTAAGCTAAGGGTGCTTGACACTACAGGAAATAGTGTGTTGCTTCAGACTGAAGCAAAAACCAAACCAAAAGAGGGCACCTTTGCTCATGTGAGCCTGCATCTCTACGATGACAACAGGAAACAAGGTGGGGGGAAACTCAATGTAATTGCAAGGGATAAAGGAAAGACAACAAAGGATAAAAAGAGGACTTAATGAGAGAAGAATAAGCTTTAATAAGCTGAAGATGATGATGAGGAAAATAATTGATGTCAGCCTCTGTGATGCCAAGGGCTAGTACCTTTTAGCTACACAAGGTGATAAGGTGAAAAAAAAGTGGGTATGTGGGGTAAATTCACGTAGAAGTTAAGTAATAGTAGAAGAAAAAGAGATAAAAAAGAACAAAGTTCTTTTTACAGAGGGGCCTGCTGGTACAGGGGTATTTGTAGGTGCCCTCCAAATTAGAGACTGCTGGAGCAGGGTGTTATCTAATTTATACAACAAGGGGTTTCTGCGTAACAGAAGGTGATACCAAAGAGTAGTTCCAATTGAGGAACCAGAGTGGGGACAGAAGGAGGTGGAAATACTCACTATTTGTAATCCACGTCAAAAAGCCATGTAGGGGGGGGGTTATTGCAAAGCTGTTGGGAACAAATTAAAGATTTTCTGAACAAGAGCTGAACACCAGAAGGGTGTTTAATGATGGTGAACACCACGCAATAAACAGGAAAAGAACAGGCGCTGGTAGTTGAATAATGAATGTAGGCGTAGTTGGTTGACTGTAATAATGAATGATGATGGGGGACAAAATTTTGGGGTGGAAAGAGAGCTCTATATATACTAATTTCACTCATAGTAGAGGACCTTTCCTGCCGGTGTGCGTGTAGTTGCTGAATTTCAGTGCAATGTGGCCAATTTGAAGATTGGCACTAACAAGGCTCATCCCAATGGCACTGCAGGTCATTATTTCAGCATCATAAGTGCCCTTCATGACCTTTAGAACCTATTTGGTCATTATAACTAAGGTACATAGCAACAACGACACGTAATTGTATATGAAATGGGCCACAAATGGCTGAAATGGGCCACAAATGGCTATGGCCAATCTTTAAAGTCCACGCTGGCTGTTTTACTCTTAGGTATTCAAGGTTTTTATGAATGAAACCTTGAAAATCCGAAACGTAGACTCTACCTGAACCATCCTAGGGAGTGGCCCATTTCCACACATTTGGCCAATTACCAATTGGATTATAAAATCCATGCGCAGGGCTGGAGGTTTAAACCCCATTTGGGTCTATCTCCCAGACTATGCACAACACCTAATTTTTATGTCCATTTCTGGACATTATACATACATTATATATATATATCAGCCATACATACATGTGTAATGTCTGCGTGACATATGTAGGTGGTCAATTCTTACGGGTAATTGGTTCAAGGTGAGGGGATAGGAATTTAGGGGTACTTCCAGTGAGGAACCCTACATCAATTTACATGAGGATTCAGAATATGGCATAATATTCTAAGTTATCCTCAATGTTTAGTTTCTATGCACACTTTTTGCAAAAAGTAGTCATTAGTTTTAGTTCTAACTTATTTTTATGGGTCAAGAACTTTGATTTATGAATAAAAATAAGGTAACTTTTATTTTTTTCCTTTTAGGAGTTGCTATGGTTACTTTATGTTTAATGCACAAAAATTATGGCCACAAGCAGTTTTCTGTGCAACAAATAAGTTAAACAGTGACTGATCTTGCTCAAACCTAGGAGTCACTCCAGATTCCATCCACGTGGGAGAGTCTACAACAAGTAACAGCTAACTAATTTGGTGGGCCACTGGACTAACACCACATGCAAACAGCAGGCACTTATGCATAAGCGTCCTCCAGCGACTTTCACCTGTCACATGCGCGCAACCGAGTTTGATGTTGCTTGGTGGTCATTGACCACTCTTGGATGTCGCGCTCGGTTGCGGCCCGCGTGCCAGCTCATGTCACCAGAGGACACTTTTCAAAAAGCATCCACCATTTGCATGTGGTGTAACCTGCTCCACCACTTTTAGGATTGAATGGACCACAATTGATATATATACCCTTCAGTTGAGGTTGTAGTTTCAATTCACAATAGAGGCAAAAAAACAACTTCTCATCTTATGGTTGCTTTGTCATGTTGACTCTTAATCAGTAGCAAGCTGAAACTCAAAGTTGAAAACTTGCTTCTTTAACCTGGGAAGGGAGGAATATGGCCCAATCCAAGAATGGAGAGGCACTAGCGGAGTGAACTCTGACACCATCTTTCTCAAAGAAACAGAAAGGGGGAGCTGCTCTTCAGCAGTCCAATTTTTTAGTCTAAAGGAAACTAGCCAAGGTCCTTTAAAGGAAAAACTCTTAATAGCTCAAAAGCCAACAGAAAATCAAATAAGAGATGATGATAACTTCTAAAGAGAAGTGCCTCTGATGATGGTTGAAGTAGAGGAAGGGGAATGATCTCAAGGTCAGAAGACTACTATGAAGAGTAGTAACAAGGATGGAAGAAGAATAATCAACTTATGAAGGACCCCTATGACCACTGAGTAGTGAGGACAGGGAGGACTGATGAGAAGTTGAGAAGAATTGAGTAATCCAAATTACTTTTCTAGAGAAGTAGTGGTTCTGGTTTGAAAGATCTGAGGAAGGTCTTCTGAGTTCCATGGGGAAGATGAACTCAGAAGATCAAATTGAATATATGCAACATGAACTGAACTTAGAAAATAATTGGAACTTAGAATATTAATATCATTTCACTCCTCAGTGGAATAATACAACACAACTATGGCACAAGCAATATATGAAAGGGTCAGGCTAAATGCACTCCAAATTTTTACTTTGTGCACTCCAATTTGGAGTGGACAAGTGTGCACTCCAATTTTTTTGGAGTGGGAAGCTGTCCACTCCAATATATTTGAAGTGGACAACTTTCCACTCCAAAATTTTTCACTACCCTGGAGTAAACAATCATGCACTCAAAGTTCACTCCAAAAATTTGGAGTGCACCTAAAGTCCACTCCAAAAGTTTTGGAGTGCACCTCAAGTCCACTCCAAAATTTTTGGAGTGCACTTCAAGTCCACTCCAAAATTTTTGGAGTGCACTTCAAGTCCACTCCAAAATTTTTGGAGTGCACTCCAAGCCCACTACAAAAAAATTGGAGTGCACAAAATTCCACTCCAAAAATGTCAAATTTTTGGAGTGAACAACTGCCCACTCCCATTTTTTTGGAGTGGATGGCTTTTCAATCCATTTTTTTGGAGTGGACAGCTGTTACACTACAAACATTTGTAATTTTACCCAAAGAAAAAACTACTGTTTGGGTTGAGCAAAATGGTAACTTTTTTCAACAAAATGGCTCAGTAATAAAAATTGAGCAAAACTGAGCATGCTCAGCAAAATCCCCTGAAGTTGCCAGAATGAATAAAAATGATTTCTGCTCAGTTTGTAAAAGAAAAAAAAATTGCTGAGCATTCTCAGTATAGCTTATTTTTCACTTCTGACCATTTTCTGTAAAATTGGGTATAGTTTTTTCCCATCCCAAGTTCACATTTTCTTTCTGGGTGAAATTGCAAATGTTTGTAGTGTTAATCACTCCATTTTTTTTGGAGTGGACAGCTGTTCACTCCATTTTTTTTGGAGTGGACAGCTGTTCACTCCATTTTTTTTGGAGTGGACACTTTCCAACTCCAAAATGTTGGAGTGCATGTAGTAAAAGTTTAGAGTGCATTTAGCCTGACCCTATATGAAATTGAAGCTTGGATTGCGGAGAATCTGAGTAAGGCTTTGTTGAAGCCTTGTGGGCAACAGGCTGAAAGCTCAGGTGTTGGTGTGGGGCCTTAGCAACACACCTTTCCCATATTGTGATGCATGTTGGGCTCATGTAGTTTAGGGACCGTTTGGCCGCACAAGTTTATCTTGAGTGTATCTTGCGGGGCCCCACAAAACTTGAGATACGCTTGAGATACAGCATCTTGTTGGACAAGATACTGAGAAATGAGATACTTAGCATTTGGGCAACTTCAGTATCTGAAAAATATTCAAGATAAGGTATCACGTCCCTCACCACAAGTAGATACACCTTTTTAGGTGTATCACAACTCAGATACTGTATCTTGACAGTAGGGATCACTTCCCCCTCTTGCAAAGTACTCGTAATAAAAAAAACACACAACACTCTCAATGGTACCATTGGAATACAAAATCTTTTCATTGCTAACATCTGGCCATCAAGCAAGCTACACCACATCCACTCAATGACCAAGATCAAGTGGTATAAACATTGGCCATCAAGAGAGTATGCTGCCCTCTTGATGGCCAATATTGGCCATCAAGAGAACAACAGACTCTTGCAGTGGCTGACATCAGCCCTCAAGAGAGTAATACACCCTCTCAATGGCCGGCATCGGTCATTGAGGGAGTGCATCACCCTCTTGGCGGCCAATATTGGCCACCAAGAGCGTGATACACTCTCTCAATGGCCATTATCGGCCATTGAGAGGGTGTATTACTCTCTCAATGACCGGGATTGGCCGTTGAGAGAGTAGAACATTCCCTCAATGGACAATATTGGCCGTTGAGGGAGTGTATCAATCTCTCAATGACCAATATTGGCCGCTGTGAAGAGAGTGATACACTCCCTCAAAGGCTGAGACTGGCCATTGAGAGAGAGTGGTCTCTCCTGATGGCCAAGACCGGCCATTGAGACAGTTTAGTCTCTCCTGATGGCTGAGACTGGCCATTTAAAGGGTGTGGTCTCTCCTGACGGCCAATACTGACCATCAGGAGAGTAATGTGAGTTTCAGCCAAACACTTGCATGATGTGTATCTGGGGCAGAGCTCTGCCTGCTCCAGATACAGCATCATGTTTGACTGGCTGTAGGTCTGTTTCCCAGATTCCCTGAGATGTGTATCTTCCCATGGGCAGATACGCATCTTGGGAATCCAAGATACTGAGCCCGCGGCAGCCAAACGGGCCCTTAGACATAAATTACCAATATTCTTGTCTCACTACAAACATTTGCAATTCTACGCAGAAAGAAGATGTGAACTTGGGATGGGAAAAAACTATACCCAATTTTACAGAAAATGGTCAGAAGTGAAAAATAAGCTATACTGAGCATGCTCAGCATTTTTTTTTTTTACAAAATGAGAAGAAATCATTTTTATTAATTTTGGCAACTTTAGGGGCTTTTGATGAGCATGCTCAGTTTTGCTCAATTCTTATTACTGAGCTATTTTGTTGAAAAAAGTTAACATTTTGCTTAACCCAAACAGTAGTTTTTTCTTTGGGTAAAATTACAAATTTTTGCAGTGTATGGAATCCTGGGATGATAAGCCTTATTCAAATTGCTTATCACTATATCAGGATCATCAAGTCTGACAAAGATTAGGTGTCAGAATGCTTAAAGAAAGAATGGTATATAAAAATCTTGAAAAGGATGAAACCAGTGTGAAGGTCTTCAATGAGGACAGAGCTCAGGGGTCTTGAGTCTTGGGTCTTGATCCACAAGCAAGTAAATTACAAGATGGGGAGGGTCAACTTAGGGTCTCCTCCCTTCACAGGTCTATGGTGGGGACTCCATGACATGTACTCAACATGAAGGTATACTACATGAGATCATAAAAACCAGGCTGGGTTTGGGTCAAAAAAAAGTTCCCAGTGGCAGACCCAACCTGTCAGTGGAGCAGGTGGGGTTTCCTTGAGTCAGATTATGTACATTTGCCTCACTAGAACCAGACCTAGTCAACAGGAAACCAGGTATAGGTTGGGTTGGATTGAATTGTTACTGGGTTGAACAAGTCTTCATAACCTCATAAGAGTACACTCTTAACTCTTTGTACCCTTATTAAGGTCACCCAATTCAATATAACTGCCCAAACCCAATTGGGGATGGCCCCAGGGTATACTACCCATTGCTACTGTCAGCGCCCTTCTAGTCCCAATAGGACATTACTGAGCACTGACAGAGGGGTGGGGGGCTGCAGAGCCGCAGCCCTACCCACAATGAAGTAGGAGTGTGCTACATACAAGTACGTGGTGTACGCATTATCCTAAGGGCTGCTCAAGGGGAGGCTGGGAAGATTTCAGAAGGTAGGGCTAGGAGAGCCCTGCCTTAAGTTCTGGGAGCTCCGGAAAAGAGGAAGCTCCCCAGAGATTAGTTAGACAAAGCCCAAGCCTTTACCCAGTAGACCTTTGCATTCACTAGGTGATTTGGGCCTTCTAGCTCCTTTTCCCATCCCCTTTTCTTTCCAGTTTCTGTTGTACTTCCCATTCTTCCTTCCCACTCAGCACCAGCTCCATCTCCAACCTCTGATCTCCAACTCCGCTGCGCCGGCACCAGTCTGTCAGCCTCAGGTAAGCCAGAGTTCCTTCTTTCTTCCTTTCCCTTCCTCCACCAACCCGGGTCTTGGACCCTGTAAGCGTCTATCCCTACCAGCCCCTCTCTTGTAGAGACGCGGCTAGCTCTGGAGCCTATTTGCCTGTGAAGCTGAGTGTAGCCTCTGGCCGCTCTGGGGACCTTTGTGTCCCATCTTGCTTGTTGTACTGCTCAGGATTTCTTGTAGGGAATGTCACTTAAGAGACCCCCCCGGACAGCTACCTGGCAAACATTGGCAGGTACCCCTCACACCCCCTATGCATCTTCAAGGCAGTGCCAGGTGCGGTGAAGTACCTGGGTTAGCTGGGGCAATCCCTAAACCCAACTCAGAATATGGATGGGTTAGGTGAGAATTGCAAAATATTCTTCCCAAACCCAACCCATCTAGAGCCATCTCACAGGTTATTTGTGGTTTGACCCAACCCCCTGACATCCTGACCACAAAGTAAAATCCCTCCACGGATTTCTGGAGCCTGGTATAGGGATGGCCCTGGCAAAACCAGGTACCAGTTTGGACCCGGGTACTGGGTGCTAATTTCCCCAAAATTAGAACCCCAACACCACACCTGGCACAGCCAGGTGGGTACTGCGGGTTCCTGTTGGTACTGGCCACTTTTCTTAAGCTAAAATTCCAAGAAGGCTGCTGCCTTCTTGGAAAGAAGATACATACTGTATCTTCTTGCCAAGAAGGATTCTTCCCGCTCAGTGAAGCAGGCTGCTGCCTCCCTGGCAAGAGGCTGTCAGGATTATGGTCTGTCTGCTCTCAGTCCTGTTCTCCTTTTCCTTTTTTTTTCCTTTCCTGTCTGGCCATGTGGCCTTGTTCCTGTCCTGTCTGGCCACATGGCCTTGTCCTTTCCCTGTCCTGTCCCCTGTCCTGTCCCCTGTCCAGTCTTCTGTCCAGTCCAGTCCTGTCACCTGTCTTGTCCGATGTCCTTTCACCCAGTCCAATCCAGTCCTGTCACTTGTCCATGTCCTGTCACCCATTTTCCATGTCACTTGCTCCTATATAAGCTGTACTACCCCAATGAAATACAAGAATCAAGTCCAAGCATTACTCATCAAGAGCCACCCTTGGCTGCTCCTTGGTCCTATGCTCTCATTCCCTCAGAGCAGCCCCCTTCTCCTAGCCTCCATTTCTTGAGCTGAAATCTTAACAAATCCTAACAGAGGCTACTGTAGACACTTGCTTGGAAGCTGCTGTAGCGCTTTTGCTGCCTGCTTAGCAAAAACTATAGTAGCTGCTCACCAAGCAGGAAGCCGCCCACTTGGCAAAGACTAAAGTAGCTGCTTGCCAAGCAGGCAGCAGCCTACTTGGCAAGAACTAAAGTAGATTTTTGCCAAGCAGGCACAAGCCTACTTGGCAAGCACTACAAAGGATGCTTGCCAAGTGTCAGAATTCGAGCCGGGTTTCTCCTCTCTCTTTCTCTTTCCCTTCTTCATCACAACTCTTATCCTGTTCCTGCTCATTTTTAAGTCATCATATAGTCCAGTAATTAGAGTCTCTGATTGAATGACTGTGTAGTTCCCTCAATCAAACTCTTTGTCTTATCAACAAGCAGTGTAGCCTTGTTCTTAGATGAAAATTGTCCTGACACTTGTAGCTGTCAGATGTCCTGTTGTTTGTCCTGTCACAATGTGTGAAAGATGATTGTCTGTTTTGTTCTGCTCCACACTCTTGAAATTAAATCATCGAGTTTGAGCAACTTCACCGCAAACCACCTGTCCCCAGCTCCTCGTTCAAACCTCCCATCTCATCAACTCTCCCTCTTGCTTAAAATATTAACACCAAGCATGCAGCTATAGTAGCTGCTTGCCAAGCATGCAGCTATAGTAGCTGCTTGCCAAGCAAGAAGCTATTTTCCCCTCCCTTTCCTTTTCCCTATTTAGTTTCTTTTGTGTTTTTCTTTCCTCCTATCATGTACATAAATCTAATGAATAATCCTTCCACACATTTTCCCTTTGGCTCCCCAGTTGCACACAACAATATCCATAGTATAATTTCAGTTTTTGAATCTACAAATCTGACTCTGTATCCCCCTAAAGAGTGAAGGGAAGTCCTCCAATGAGTTTTTGTCCTGTCTAAAAAAAGGCACAATAGGGGGGTTCAAAGCTACTCCAAGAGATTTTCCAGGAAAAAAACAACCTGGAATCATCACCTGTGGACCTTCACTTCTTCTCTAACTTAATGAAGTCCAACCTGGTTTTGGAGGCCCGGGGGGGCCAGCAGGGCCTCCAAAGGAGAGACTTTCAGCTAATGTCCCCTACCTTGCTCTACTCTAAAACAGGTTTGTGCGGTAAAAATTTTAAAACTTATCTTATGCCTTCATTATGGCACTGGTTGTGAATCTGAATAGAACATTTGCCTTATTTTTATCTTTCACCCTGACCCATCCATATCTATCAGACTTGTGACACTGCAGCTCTAAAAAATCCTGAAGTTTCAAACAAGTGTCCAACCAACTTTCATAGAGTTTTGCATACTCCATACACTACCAGCATTAACTGGTCAAACATGCTGGTTCAGTGCTCAAACTGCAATGTTCAACCAGTGATCATTGGCTTGGTGAGGTCCAATCAAAGCTCTACCAAGCTGGTTGGACAGGCCGGCACTGCCGGCATTAACCGGTCAAACACGGCAGTTCGAGCGGTGCTCGAACAGCCGTGTTTGACTGGTGGTCGGACAGGCACTGTCCAACCGAAGCACCTGCCGGCGGGTCGGACAGGCCTGTCCGATCAGTTCCTGGGACCGGTCGCACAGGACCAGCTGGGACCGGTCGGACAAATCTGTCCGACCAGTTGGCTCTTGCTTCGGTCGGACAGTGCCCGTCCGACCACCGGTCGAACACGGCTGTTTGAGCACTGCTCAAACTGCGGTGTTCGATCGGTTAATGCCGGCAGTGCGGTCCAATCACCGGTCACAAATGGAGGTTCAAGCGGTGCTCAAACGGCTGTGTTCAACCAGTTAATGCAGGCACTCTGCACCGCCAAAGGGGTTGTATTGGTTACAACCCCCCGCGGCTAAATCGGTGGCGGCAACCGATGTAACATCGGTCTACCAGACCGATGTTACATCGGCGGCTCCCACCGATACATTATGCCTTTGTTCTAATGTATCGGTGGGCCCGGCCGACATAAAATTGGTCTGGGCGACCGATGTAACATCGGTCGCCTCTGGCCGACGTTACCGCGGGGGGTTGTAACCGATACAACCCCTTTTGCAGTGCTGCCAGCATTAACTGGTTGAAAAGGGCGGGTCAAGCACTGGTCAAACCACTGCTTTTGACCAGTGATTGAACTGGCATGTCCAACCAAAGCCTTTCCCAGTGGGTTGGAAATGCCAGTCCAATCACTGGTCAAAGATGGCAGATCAAGCACTGCTCAAACCGGTGTGTTTGAACATTTAATGCTGGCAGTGATAGTTGTCTGTAATACAGATCATACATCCATAAGGAGCGTACATATATCTTGCACTAAAATATCATGGATTTGCAAAGATTTGGGTATCCCTTCATGTATCCAAAGCCATTATTGTTTCAGCTTGAAAAAATTGAGGCCCCGTTTGTCAGTGTCATAAAAAACAGCGTAATATTGAGAATTTAATTTAATAAAAACTAAACTCTTCAACCAAATTCAACCAAATTTTTTATTCTGGGAAGTAGAACAACTTTTCTCACTAGAATGATGAAGGAAACCAACAGTTTTGGTGATCTTGAGTCTAAAAATTGCAATATTTTGCTTAATAAGGGTTCTAAGCGTAATATTTGTATTATGGTGATGAAGATTGCCTAAAACCTCATTTTTTTGATGGAAATATTCAAAGGAGTAGCTCAACTTTACTGAATAAAAATTTGGTTTGGTAATGTTGAGTGGTTTACTTTTTATTGAATTAATTGCTCATTATTACGCTGATATTTATGACGCTGACAAACGGGGCCTGAGTGTTTTGAAAACTCTCAAGGAATCCTCCTCTTCACCACTTTTTGTTTGATTTTGTCCGGCAATATCATGGAGACCCCCAAATCCACCCAAACATCAATGGAGAGCAAGCCAGAGGCAATATGCTCCTGTATCAAGGTTTTTGAGTTGAATCCCAAAAGCTTCATAGCGGCTTTCTTGGACAGCCAAGGGTATAACATGTCCTTCTGAAAAAGGCTCTGGGGAACTGATTACCTGTGCACTTCCACAGAGCAATTGTTGTCATCTCTTCAACAGGTTGTAATCTTGTTGGCTTGGTTCTTGTTGGAATTTCCAATGCGTCCTCCATCAAGCAATTGACCGGTTTTTTTAATCAAGACTATGCATAACTTGTGTTGCAACGTGCAATTAAGATATTGGGATAGCAATTTTGAGATGGTGACATACCCCCAAAAAACATGCACTTAATCCTTTTCTTGCTCCAAGTCCTGTAATCTGGTGGTAGTAGCTGTATTGTTTGTATTGTTCATTCCCACGTTTGCATAGCATACTGTACACATGAGCATGAAAGGATGTGTAGATCACAGAAATCTCTACAGATTCAACACCTGATTCATGAACAAAATGAAAAGAGAACTACATTGAAGATGAGAATGAAGTGCACAATTCATTCACCAGGATTTTTTCTTGAGAGATGAGAGCTGTGGAGTGTACAGGCCATAGATTAAAAAGTTGCCCCCAAGCATTTTGGAGTAGAGCAGGCTGTGGTAGATGAGGTGTAAGTCCCTCCTTTGGAGGCCCTGCAGGGCAAAACCAGGAAGGAGGTACTTCATTAATTTAGACTCCTTCTGCCCAAATAGCTCCAGAAACTCAGGTCCAGGCTCCAGGAGATTGGAAGAAAACTGGCAAGGTTCATTTTGTATCAGACTCCTGGGATAACCACACACAAAATGCAACACCAAGAAAATAGACATAAATAATACCCCCCCTCCCCCCAAGAGAACTGGCATATCCATGATCCAACTCACCCATCCAACCTACCCCTCCACCAACTCTAAACTATTAAATCATGCATTCAGACAACCAAGAGACCTGGAATAGAGCCTTCATTTTAATTTGGTGGATCATCCATTCCAAATGGATGATAAGAACAGAATTTCTTCCATTTGGGATGGAAGAAAAAAAGTGCCATGCCTTGCCAGCTGCACATCTTTTCTACTCTAGGTCAATGGGGTCTTAACTGGTGGCTAGATGGCCAAGGCCAGTAGGTTAAATCTCCAGGAGATCAATGATTTCATTTTGTCACACATGTGATTTGATCATTTTTTTCAAGAAGAAAGGGTGAGAGTGCACAGGGCCCCCAACCATGGTAGGCTAGGGATCAAGAGCACCCACATCCATCCAAAACCTAGTGTTGTCTTCCTGGAAACCTTTCAGCAGTCTGGGGTTCAGTGGGTGTTCAAAGATAAAGTTGTGCAGGTTGTTTTTTTGGTGGGGAAAGAAATTCCTACAGCCAATCCCATTTTTCTTGCGCGGTTGGGGGACACCTCTGGACCAAGTTTTTCTTCAAAAAAAAGCGCCACACAGCCTGTACAGCCGGACGTACAGGCCGAGGGAGTCAACTGGCTCCCTACGCAGGCTCAGCAAATGCCTGCGGGTGCAAAGAAAAGCGCTCAGGTGGGAGGGGCCAGGGGACGGTGCTGGTCCCATCCTTCCAGTTCCAAAAACAAAAAAGTTAGCTTTTTGGGACTGGGGTGCTCTGTTTCATACAGGCCTGTATGGCCCAGTAAAAATGTGGCGTTAAAAGAAAAGAAATAAAAAAATGAAGCCGGGGCGCCCCCCGACTCCGCAAGAAAAATGGGATATGCTGTACATCCAGGACCTGCACAAGCTCCTGATTTCCTGGTTTTCAGATTTGAGCCCCTCAAATGCTTAAACAACATTTCATGACATGTAATAGGTTATATTCTGGAGGAGGAACAGTTTTTTTTTTAAAAAAAATATCAACCTTTCTATGTAATTGAGGTAGATAAATATATTATTATGATATTTTCTTCTGATTGGTTGAGATCAGTTCAACATGGTAGGAGTGTCTAACTTCATTAAAGCACATGACCTCCCAGTTTTCCAGCCCCTCTTTAATCTATCCAATACCACAAGTTGGGGAAAGTAATATTAGAAAGCAGTTCAGAAAAAAAGAAGAGATGATCAACAGATGAGAGATATAGAACATACCACCTCATCCACATCAATCACCCCTTCCACAATTTTTCCTTGCTGTAATAACCGTTGTCTGTGTACTCCATTCAGTAGCCCGCAGTTCAAATTGGGTGTGATCCAGGGATTGTGAGTGTTGGTGATGGTTCTTCTTCTCATTGCAATATTAGAGATGGTTGTTTCAGTGATTTGGTTGGAATCATTGAACAACAACACATCAAATAAGTCTCCTGATTCTGGTGTATATTTGGCACCTTTTGAGAAAAGAAGTGATTTCAGATTTTTAACCTTGCTTATCATGGTCTACCCAGTGAAGTAAAGTGCTTACCATGTCTTTCTCTTGTTTGATCATAATGATCTCTATGGGTGGTTTTAGTAAGTAAGAATGGATCATGCTTATAAGGTGTTGGCTGATCATCCAAACAAACCAACAGCTTGAGTGAGGGTGGAAGAGCAGGCATAGGAGAAGTGAGCAGTGATATTGTATGAGATGGGCCAATGGTGAGTCTGACTCTAAGAGAACTACTAGTTTCCTTTGTCTTATGAGAGTTGATTGTTGAATGGAGAGTTGTCATAATTAAAGCAGGATCAATAGGTGGTTCTTTGGCACACCATGAGTTGGGTATAACTTCAGCAATGGATTGATGGGCAATGAAAAGCCTAGTAAGATGGAGATCTAGTGTGGGTAGCCTTGTTTTAAGCAAGTTCTGTAGCAGGTGAGCATCATCATCACCCACTTGGAGAAGTTCAGCTGGGAGGACAAAGCTAGTAAGTAGCTGGAATTGATTGTGGTGACACATTCTTAAAATATCACCTGACCAGATTCCCAGAAGGAGAGAAAAGAAAAAACTAGGTAAAAGGCTGTTTTTGTATACAGTAGGGCAGGATGAGGAATCTGGAGGGACCAAGGTCAACATGAACTGGGTATTTTGAAATAGATTTGACAAGCTATATAAATATGTAGGTGGTGGAGCATTTCATAAAGGGGTTGAAGTTTCTACATATGAGCGTGATGATGGCTGTTTGCAATTATACAGACGCAGTGCCTTTTACCCCTGAGAACCCAAGAGATGAGATCCTGATGATCATGGCAGCCAGTCTCCCTCGCCAGTACATAGTTTTTTCCCCGTGTTCCGCATGACGAAGATGTTCCCTCCTCTCTTTCCAGATGCTGACGGAGTGGGACTGCAACTTGCAGACTTGCATGGCTTCTATCTCGTGCTGGTGGTGGTGGTGTGGGTGGCCGTGTGGGTGATGATGATCCGGGGTCGGCTCGCTCGGCTGCTCCGGTTCCAGCTGTTTACCCACTTCCACTCCGTCGTCGTTGACCGCTCCAGCCAGGAAACTATCCGCACCCTCATCCACAAGCACTGTCCCTCCTTGGCCGGCAACTCCGCCTCCTTCTGGCCCACGCCCTGGCTCTTCAGGTGAGTACACTCGTCTTCCCATCTTCGCAACTGGCTGAGTGTTGTTGACCTTTTCTCTCGTGCATCATCCATCAGTGGTCATCTCCAGGTTGGTCTGTCCAATCACTAGTGCTCGTCTTCAAGAAGTACTCATGACCGTCAGGATCTTGGGCAAACACAGACGATCTACTCGGCTTTCGGCGATTTCTCAAAGATCGATCAAGTGGAATATGAGAGGTGGGCAATCGATCGTCTCACTCCAGTTTAACAGATGGACTGACTCCTTGATCTCACTTTTGTTTTTCTTCAGGCGGGTCATTAAGGTGCCCGATGGAGGACAGATTGCACTGGATTTCACCCCGCCCCACCGGTTCTCTAATAAGACGGACCCCACGCCCGTGCTCGTGGTCCTGCACGGGCTTACGGGCGGCTCGCACGAATCGTACCTGCGTGCGGTCGTCGCCCCGCTCACCAAAGACCATGGCTGGCGCGCCGTCGTGGCCAACTTCAGAGGCTGTGCGGGGGCCGAACTGACCACCACGAAATTATACAAGTGAGCCTTTAATCATCCTTCAAACGACACACACACACACACACACACACAAAAAAAAAAAAGGAAGTGTGTATGAATCATGTAAAAAAGGGCTGACAGCTATGGATCTCTCAGTGCGGGTGCAACCGAAGATATCAGGCTCATCATCCAGTATCTCACCACCATCTTGTGCCCATTCACGCCGCTGCATGCTATCGGGTTTTCGCTCGGCGCTAACGTCGTGGCCAAGTACTTGGGCGAAGAGGCCGACCGCGCCTTGATCCGCTCCGCCGTTGTCGTCGGCAACCCCTGGGATCTCTACCTCGGACACTGCTTCCTGGAGTCCGGCTTTCTGGGGCGAATCTATTCCAGAGCGTTGGCCTCAAACCTGCGGTGAGTTCAAGCCTCTTCCAGAAGCTTACATCCCAACAAAAAAAAAAAAAAACAAAAGAGACGAGCTGACACAAGCTGACATGATTGGCTGATCTGGGACATTCTCTCAGGGCGTTGATGACGCGCCATTTGAAGGTGTTCAAGACGCGCTCGAGCCCGATAGATGTGCATGCCCTGTTCGCGAATGGGGCGCAGTCGCTGTACGAGTTCGACTCGATTGTCACGCGCGCCCTAGGCCGATTCAGCTCGACAGAAGCCTACTACAAGACCCAGTCCTCCACCCTCCTCGCCGACGCCATCCGCGTCCCGCTGCTCTCTATCAACGCGCTCGATGACCCTATTGTCACCCCGGACGCCATCCCCATCGAAAGTGCACTCGAGAACCCTTATCTGGTTATGCTAGTCTCCAGACATGGCGGGGTGGGCCCTTTTTTCTTGCTCTTCTTTTTTTTCTTTTTTTTTTTGTATCATTTGCTGCATGTTTATGTTACTGACAACCATTTTCCGCATCTTTCTAGCATCTCGGGTGGTTCGAAGGTTTCTGGAAGCCGCGCCGGATGATCCAGCGGCCCATCATCGAATGGTTCCGGGCGATGAACCAGGCCATCCAGATCGACCCCGTCTTCGGCGCCTCCCATGACTTGCCGCGCCTCCAGAGCCCTGCAGCCGACGTGGAGGTGCTCTCGGTGCGCAAGCTCGGCCATCCCAACGATACATCGAAGGAGGTCTCCGGGACTATCCAAGGACTATAAGTTCCGTTTTTTTTTCTTTTCTTTCTTTCTGTGCGATTACCCTCTCTTCATATCCCCATCCTTTTCCTTCCATGTCTCAATTTTCCAGCATTCGATCTCGCCTCTACGTGTGTGTGTTCCGTTAAACATCTTGATTGGAAGAAGCACGTATCTAATATATAGACTTCACTCTGCACACTCTTCCCCCCTAATCTTTCCATTCGGAGTTGAGCCACCTTCCCTCCCTTTATCCGTTTAGATCCTCCTATGAACTCAAGTCTCTTGTATAGAAATGTCTTATGCTTAGATGGTACATCCATCCTGCCATCAATAAATTTATCCTTCGGTGTGTTTACCATTGCTTATTGGACTTTTGATAGCAGCCATGGCTCGTTGTGGGCTAGTTTGTTTAATAAATTGTACGGCAGCATTGGCATCCCTCTCATCCACACATACACATGCCAACAAGACGTCTTACAAGACGATACTTCAAATTCTGAGAGGGATTACACAGTCAATGAAGCAACAACAAAGCTGTTACATATGCATATGGAGAGCGCGCATGAGTCAGGGAGGTCGACCAAGTTGACCTCTTGATCTTGGAGTCGGAGCTGCCTGAGTGAAGGGAGCATAGTACACAAGGTACGAAGTCGCGCAGTCATGAAACGGGTGATTTGGTGGGGCTGAATCTGCTACGTCCTCTCAATCAAACACCTGATAGCTCGGGAAAGCCTCGCTGGAACGCGCAGTGCTCTCGCTTAAATGCCATAGCGCCGTTTTACCGCAACTGCCGACGATCTGTAGACGCGATTCCACTGCCAGACCCAGTCAGGATTACAGACGGCAGGGCGCTTGATGCGATGCTGCTTTTTGCTCGCATTGCTGTATCATACGCTTCTTGCTCGGCCATAAAAACCTGCAATAAAAACTTGGCATCTGTTCTCTCCGTGGCTGCCATCCATCTTCTCCCGCTCGCAGCAGTGCATAAATAGATCAAATAACTCTTCCCAATAAACAACATGAAAAATCTCGTTTTTATGGCAGTCCTTTTATCCATCAAGCTGATTCAATGCATGGATACATGGTCCAAGTCCGTTGCTGCCTTGTACAATCAACAGGCGAGCGATATACGTTGCATGAACCGAGTGGACTCCCACAGAATGCTCACGGACTTTACAAATGCCGAGAACCGATTGATTCTCATTGGCGAGGTTGATGTAAGTCATGCCCACAATTTACAAATCACTTGGACTGCTGCATCATTCTTCTCAGTTTATCTGAACCCTGATGATCACTGGGTTCAATCCAGCTCTTGAACGAAAGTCATGCCCCCGAGCAGCGGCAAAGAGCAGACGCGGCTTTGCGGCATCTCGCGGTTGACCGTAGAAATGAGATCTGGATAGTAGGCTCCAATCCTGTGAACACTGTTGAAGAGACCTATGGCCGCATTCCTCATCTCAATTTGGCTGGTTTGAACGGATCAGAACTCAGCCAACATAACAGGGAATCAGTAGTATTTACCGATGCAGGTCGTATCGAGGCGTTGGAAGGCGAAGCTCGCCGGATTTTTTCCGGTATGTCAAAATATCCATAAATTAATCACAAGGTGGATTCTAAAGGAATTTTCTTGCGCCATATATCAGCTCTGAACCTCGGGGTGCCAGACGCTTCCAAAGGAACGTACTCTTTTTCTTGTTTTGTTCCTCTGGAGAAGGACGGCCAATCGTATAATCCAAAGTACTCCAGTGAGTTCTGCGTCCTGATAAAGCAATTGGTGGCATTGACCGTGGGTGAAATGCTCGCTGATAATGAGAGGGGTGTTCACAGAGTTGGCATATGAATTGCAAAAGGTTATGACGCACAACCCAGAATACCAAGACTATAAATTCCGTATCCGCTACGAATTGGATGGGAATGGTTGCTTGTACCAGATAGAAAAAAAAAATCTAACAAGGGAGTGTTAGCTAAATTTTTGCTTGATAAATACCAACAAAATCAATTTCATTTTGCTTTGTCAATTGGAAGCTATCCTGTGGATGAGGGAATGCACCAGATCATGAGAGCCAGAAACCAATATGCAATTCTTGTCAAGAAAGAAGGTCCAAATGACATGCCATTGGAAACATCTGCTTCCCACCAATTAGAGGACCATGAAAATGTTATCAGGCTCCTTGAAGATTTGGCTGGGATTAAAAACACAGATCATTGATCCATTGTTGTCATTTATCAAGATGTGCGGGGATAATCCAGGTATGCTTTTCTTCATTGATAATGATTTGTAAGATCATATGGATCAAAATTGCTTAAGAAATATTGGACCATTCATTCAGGTAAATGTTCAATGAGTATCCCAGCTCTTTCAGGAGGATGGCCATTGGTTTCTGTTTCATGATATACTTTTTTCTCTCCATTATTTTTACCTGTCTCTCTCATTTCATATCTTCTGTGATGTGTAAATGTGAAGTCCATGACTTGTTGCAGCTATTTAGAAGGATTCCCATTTCTCATGCTTTGACACACACACACATCCTTTGTGCTCTTCTGCTCTAGTTAAGGATTTTCTTTAAACTGGCTTTTCCATCCTCCCCTTTTTTTTTATCTCTTTTTCTCTTTCACAGATTGTTCCATGAAAAACGTTCCACAAATCATCAAAACTTTCTTTTCTGCTGTTCCAGCCTTTTCTGTTGCAACAATTGTTTTCAGTAGATTCATTGCAAAATTGCCTATATGAGATAAGTAGATTGAATGGAAAGATGATTATAAAGGAATTGGATGACTGCATGAAATAAGAAAGAGAAAAACATGTATTACATATCAGGGAGAAGAAAACTCAACAGTATATTGAAGCCTTAATAAATCTATGACATCATGTATTCTATCAGCAGGATATTCAATTTTGATTTGAGATAAATTTAAATATGCAATTGAAGGAATAAACTGATTTCACAGAGAGTTTTTTACTTTTTATGCCAGAATAACTGGATTGAGCTGTCTTGAACCCTATGAACAGCATTTGACAAAGTAGAAACTAGGGCCCACGGCTGTTCATTATTGTTGTGTCGTTTTAGAACATAAAGCCTCTGAGCTCCTGAAAGATTATAAATATCAATATGATCTTTTACATCGGCGCTTCGTATCTGGAAATAGGGACGTCCCTCTGGGCCAATTGTCTTGAATTCATCACCCCATTTAAAATCGCTGCCAGACATCCATGGTCCTCCATCCTCACTGGTGAGGCACCCAGGTTGTTCGGCTTTCCAAGCACTTTCTCTAATTTGATGTGGTTCTCCAAATGTTGCAATACTGGCCCCAACATGGAAGATTATATTGAGTACTATAGATCTGGTAATTTTCATTTTGCTATCCAATCAAAGTTGGAGAATAAAAGAAGGGTTATCATTGCAAAATCAAGGGAATTGATCGAGAAATGGACGTGAGTATCATGAGCTGATCAATGTGAAATGGAGGAAGAAAAAATGGTGACTAACCGTACTGAAGCTTTAGACAGCTGTTTTGTGTGAGGATAGTGCTTAATATAAGGAAATCAAAAAATTGCAATGGAAAAGTAATACGTAAACATCAGAAGCCGGTAAAATAATATATTGATCAAAATGTTGTAAGAGATCAGAAGTCTTCATTACCTTGGAGGAGTGGTGATGGGAATCTTATGGCTTGTTAAAATGACCCAAAGATGGGCCTTCTTATAGACCTCTATACATCGGTCTTTTTTTTAGTCTATCAAGATAAGCCGCATGAGTCGGGAAAAGTTACGCTTCCGGATGACTCCTATTTGCCACGACGCCCCTCGCCGACCTTTGAGAATGGTATGCTGTATATTCACAGGCCATCATGGTAAAACGTTTGAGAGTGACAAGATAAGAAACCTAGCTTTACTCTTATATGAACCTGAAACAGTTTTGTGGATTTTTTTGACTATATTGTCGCCACGTATATTTTGCGTCCATTTCAATCTTGGTTCTAGCTGTAATCTTTCACCATCAGTGAAAAGCTTCAAGACAGGTCCCTGATCTTGAGATCAGAAGTGGCAATGCAGATCGAGATTTCACAATAAGCAAACCAGGCCGAGTTACTATTTTACAGCTGTCAAATTAAATATGAAATCTGTTTCTCCACGCACTGACGAGCATATCTTCTTCCAGTTATTCAAAGGACCCCAAAAGAAAAACATAGGTAGCAAGGCCGCCAGGCAGAATTAATATTTCCTCCTGCCAATTATATGTTGGATCCCTCTGCGCCTGGTGCTTGCAGTTCAAGATCTACGCCGGATTCCAATTACCGAGCCTCCATATAAAATTGTCAAAAGCATGATCTCTGTGACGAGCCCCGAAAAGATCCGGAAGCGCGCAGGGAGGTTAGAAATTAATGGTGTCGAGTTTGAATTCCAACATAGTTTTTATTTGAGGCTTCGGAGAAGTAGTTGGAAACCATTCATGAAGCTAAGCTCAAGCAGCAGCTTGTCCTGCTACTTAAGACACAGCCGCAAAATCGGGTTTTCATACATCATGGCAACATGTGAGATCGGAAGGATCACAATGGACAGTTGGCATAACTGAATTTGTGTTTTCTTTATTCACGAAAGTTACATATCAAACATTTACAGCTGATCCCAGATTGGTTGCGGTTTGCTGCGCTTTTTTTATTTTTAGTTTTTTGCAATTGTATTTTACTGCCCACAAATTTTTTCCCCCGGATGGCTCATCATCAATCCTTTAGGTCCAGTTGCGGCTTCAAATTATCATTTGTATGGATACATAAAGGACAAGTCAAGCTTTCAATGTCTTTCTATTTATAAGGTTACTTCAATTAATCTTGCGCCTAATCATGAAGGAAATGATGGAAATGAACCGCTGAGTCCAGCATCACACCGGGGGCTCTTCCTGCGCCACTTTCTCAGCTGTATGACACACAAATACTTGCCCATTGGGTTGGCCTCAGGGTGTGTACCGATCTCACAACCTTAATTACATATGCCACATGAGAAAAAAAATCAAGAAACTGTTGAATACTTTTGACATATTGAGCCAGTCCTTCCGGCAACCTACATGATATGCTAGGCTTTGTGTTGACCAACTTCATTGAAATGAACAAGCTATGGTTCAGGCTTCAGCACCAGGGGCTGAGCTGCGATCAAGAGAAACAAGAGATGGAGCGCAAGGAACTGCGCATCTTGGTTGGGACTAACTTCGTCAGATTGAGCCAGCTGGATGGCGTCGACCTCGACATGTATCAAGGAATGATTTTGCCTGCCGTCCTGGAGCAGGCGGTCAATTGCAAAGACACCTTCGCGCAGAAATATCTGATGGCGGTGGTGATACAGGTGAGCTCATGATAAATAGATTGGTCGCATAGAGGGAAGGAGAGCTTACTTGCGCAGGTCTTTACGGACGACTTTCATCTACATACACTGGGACCTTTCCTATCAGTGACGGCGCAACTTCATCCAAAAGTGAACATCAAGCGGATTGTGAATATGCTGATTATTT
Organism: Puccinia coronata f. sp. avenae; assembly: GCA_002873125.1. NCBI lineage: Eukaryota > Fungi > Basidiomycota > Pucciniomycetes > Pucciniales > Pucciniaceae > Puccinia > Puccinia coronata. The sequence continues at coordinate 15,197 of PGCI01000173.1, read as the reverse complement.
GACTGGCGGCGTATGCGGCCCGGGAAGCGGTCTATGCCCAAGCACCCATCCATGCATGGCGTCGCTTCAAACGAATCTGTTTGGACTGCCATCCCATTGTCACAAGCTACCAGACATTTATTAAGTGAGAGAAACAGAAAAGAAAATCAAGACAGTTTCAGAAAGCTCAGGATGCAAGTAAGTGAGATAATGACACCAATACCAGCATGGATCACTTATCCATCAAGTTCAAATATGTCTTTTTGCGAGGCAGACCAATTTTTTTTTTCAAAGGGCCTCAGTACTAAAAACTGCCCCCCCCCCCCCCCACCAGGTAGTGCTAGCGCAGGCCAACAAACTCCCATGCAGGTATCAAGATGGTGTTGCTTTTGATGCAGGCGGGTTGGGCTCGTTCGACGTCCTGAAAATATCTTTTATACCTGAGTCCATGTTTGGTTCAGGAAAGGGATACCTACCGCTGTTCTCGAGCGCCTTGAAGGTCCTGTTGAACATACGGTTCGGGGGACTTTTTCACCCCGCTGCGCGCAATCTAGAGTCACGCGAGTGAGAGCCTCAAATGTCAAAACCTAACCTTAATCATCGGATGTATATAGTTAATCACTTTGTTTCCACTTGTGTTTCCTTTCTCATCCGATTTGTTAGTTTTGATTATTTGCCTAACTCTCTTCGTTTCAACTCTCCTCGTGTCGCAAACAGGTCTGTTCCATACATCTCCTCTATTCTCTTTCTATCCTTCTTCATGTTGTTGATCTCGCTTCTTCAGGTTCGCTCGTCTGCTCTCTCGTTAGTGTTGTTAAACACAGGTCATGTATTAACCCGCCTGGTTTAAAACCCATAAGGTTAGAAATAAACATCCGATTTGTTAGTTTTGATTATTTGCCTAACTCTCTTTGTTTCAACTCTCCTCGTGTCGCAAACAGGTTCGCTCGTCTGCTCCCTCGTTAGTGTTGTTAAACACAGGTCGTGTATTAACCCGCCTGGTTTAAAACCCATAAGGTTTGCTCGTCTGCTCTCTCGTTAGTGTTGTTAAACACAGGTCGTGTATTAACCCTCCTGGTTTAAAACCCATAAGTTCTGAGTTCTTTAGGTCCCTGAGTCGGCGTTAAAGACCCGGTGAAAAAAAGCACCATTGCAATTGCCGTGGGGTGGTCTTGATGAGATTGTAGCAGAACGGGACCGCTGTGATGATTGCCACGGGCGGCAAAACCAGACTCAGTCTGGCGACCTTCATGATGAATGACGCAACGATGTTGACCGGTAAATGTCCAAAGAGAATACAGATGATTCGGTTGTGCAGGGGAAGGGACATGTGTGTGTGTGTGTGTGATTGTGCGCACAAAATGGAACTCACGTGGACGGTAGAAAGCCGATGGGGCGGGGCTAGGTTGAATTTTGATTGACCGGTCTGGTTGTTGTGCGACCCATTCTTGGCGGGTTTGGCGCAATGGAGGTGGAAATGGTACCTGCCATTTGGAATGGCGAAGATGGTGCCTAAGTGGAGACTTGGAGTATGTAGGTCACGCCACGCAAGAGCAAGGAGTGATGTTGGCAACGAGTGTGAAGCAGTCCTCATTCTCAAACTGCTGTGGTGATTACGGGTGGAGTGGATATGCAGCTTTTGGGCTGCAGCTAGCTGCTGAAACAGATGGAATCATGGACCCGCTTGGCAGCGTGGCGGATGTTACACGGCGGACGCATACCTAGAAGATCCCTAGCGTCGATTCGTCGTCCGTGTCGGGTGGGCGTCGAACCGTCCTGTTCTGCCGGCCGGGGGACCGGGAAGGTCACCCCAACGATCAAAAGGCGTGATCAACTCGTCAGAGGCGACTGCACTGCCAAGCAGACGCAAGAAGTACATCCTCACTGCCGATACAGTCACAGACTGATCATGCTGGTCGGTCAATGAGGGAACTTGCAGTCAAGGTGACCACAGGTGACAAAGGGACCACCAGCAGGGTGATCCCTGGTCACACCTACCAGTGATCATCTGAGAAGAATTATCAACGGGCCCAGACGGTCTGATGTCTCACCCGAGATGCGTCGCTGGGACGGCGTGTTTTTCCCAGTGAAGTCAATCACAAAAAATGCCTCACAGGGTCGTTTTTGACTTGTTGCTCAAGCCACAAAAAGAAGCAAAAACGCCACAAAAAGAAGCAAAAACTTTTTTTTTTTTAAAAAAACAAAAACTTACTGACAAGAAAAGTTGGAGAAGCTCAAAAACTGCAGCAAAATTTGGGTCAGAACTGTCTGGGAAGGTAAACTGGCTAAGGTCGGGTAGTGCAGCGGTGGATCAGCAGGCCTGCAAGAGTCTCCAGGAAAGTATTCATGCAGGCTAGTCCCTCATGAGTTTGGGCCTCATGTTGATGGTGTTTTTGCTCACCGCGTCATATTGAGGCCGTCATCATGTCGGTCAATTGGCACCCCATTGCCGTGAGACCAGCCCGCCAAGTTGCCGCCTGCGTGCTGTCACCTTGACCGCACACGTGCGCCCCGCAATTTTGACGTCATTGAGCGCAGGGTCAAACAGAGACGGGGGGACGGCCCAACCGGCGCCCTCAGGTCGTCGAAAAGTAGCGGCTGTGTACCCTTGGAAAAAAGACAACCCACACGTACCAGAACAACTGGGAGCAGGAGTATAAATAGGGGGGCCAATCATAGCAGAAGCCCATGGATGAGCTTTGCAACCATCCCTGGGTGCCCCTACACCACGGGTCCCGGCGGACGACCAATGGGCGCACTTCTGGACGGCCATTGGTTGTCCAAAATTTGGCTGCCTGAGAACCATCCTGCGGTTGACCTCTAACAGGACGGATTTGCTTATTGTCCAAGCGTAGCGTCCAGGAGGCGTCCCGGAAGCGTCCAATGGATGGTTTCAAACCCGTCTGGACCAGGTGAAAAGATGAGGGGCTGCTTAATCTGGGCAAAACATTTATCCCAGAGTCGAACCCACAACCTGCACCCACTTTACCGTCAATGGAGAGTGATAACCACAAGGCCACAAGACCATTTGGTCAAAAGCAGCTGGACAGACATACACTGTGGATCTGCAGCATGTCCATTGGCTGCTTCACCCTGAAAGCGCCCGTTGGACGCTCCATGGAAGCGTCCAGTGGGCGCTTTGAGATTGAAGCGCCCGTTGGACGCTTGATGGCAGCGTCCAGTGGGCGCTACCTGACAGGAGCGCCCGTTGGACACCACCATAAAGCGTCCAGTGGGCGCTCCTGTCAGGTAGCGCCCATTGGACGCTGCCATCAAGCGTCCAATGGGCGCTTCAATCTCAAAGCGCCCACTGGACGCTTCCATGGAGCGTCCAACGGGCGCTTTCAGGGTGAAGCGGCCAATGGACAATCTGGTTCCCATTGTCCAACGGGCGCTTCACCAAGGTTGCGTCCAGCAGACACTCTTGAAGCGTCTGTTGGACGCTTTTACCAAAAAGAGTCCAGCGGACAAGCGGGTTTTTGAGAAACCCGCCCCATGGTGTACTTCAAAATTGATTAGGTTGCACACTTTGGCTCGCAAGTGTTTGGGGGTTATAATTGCATTTTTTTTATTAAAAGTGAAAGCAACAGGCCAAAACCATGCACTTTCAACCCAAGAAAGTGTGAATTTAATAAACTTGGATCAGCATCAAGATGGCCAGAGATAGATTATTTCAACAGTAAAATTGGATGCAGCACACTTAATTAGTGAGAAATGATTTTTTTTTTCAATCTCAACAGTGAATAAATGAGGAGTCATATTCATAATTGGGTTTTAGGAATAACTCCATTCTTCAACAACTTCTTCCCATTCTGTGGAATAGAACAGGTTGAATATTGACAGAAATATGGCTATAAAGGAAGTTGAAATTTGAATGAATTTATGAAATAAGAAAAAGAAAAAAATTTATTCCATAAAAAGGAGTAGAAATCTTGATAGTTGATTGAATCCTACTAAATCTATGGCATGTATTCTATCAGATAGTTTATTTGAATTTTAGATACAGTTGAATATGCAATGGCAAAAAAATTGCATTTCATTTTGCTTGGTAATAGAGCTGGACAGCTCTGGCCTTAACCAAATGTACATCATCTTTCATGATAGAAACTTTGATCCAAGGACGTTCATCATTGTCAAATCTTCTAAGCACATAATACTTTTGAGATCCTGAATGATTGTAAATATGAAATTCATTTTCATTAGGGGTACCAAGTAACTGGAAAAAGCGGGATCTCCTTGGGCCAGATAAAGCTGATTTATTGTTACCCCAGACCTAATCTTCATCAGAGGCCCATCCAACTTGAAGGAGGCATGGATGTTGTTGGGATGTCCAAGATTCTTCTTTAATTATATGTGGTTCCTTGAGTGGTGCAATACTGGCCCCAAAACTCAAGATCATATTAATGATTATCATAGCTCTGGTAATTTTCATCTTTCCATCAATCTACCAAATTAAAATTGGATGGTCAATCAGGAGGATTATCATTTTAAGATCAGGTGAATTGATCAAAAATTGGATGTGAGCAGTATATATTATGACCTGAGTGATGTACAATGAAGGTAGAAAAAACAGATACTAACCGTACTAGATCTTTAAAAAGCTTCTTTGTGTCAGGATAGGGCTTGATATAAGATCCTTTTTGAGTCAAAAATCAAAAAAACTTGCAATGGAAATGTAATACATAACCATCAGAAGCTGGAAAATATATATCGGCAAAAATGTTGGAAGAGATCAGAAGTCTTAATTACCTTGGATGAGTTGATCTTGCTGGTGATGGGTATTTTATGGCTTGGGAAAATGAGCCAAAGATGTGCCTTCTTATGGTCCTCCATAGTCCCTTTTTAGTCAAGTAAGATTATGAGCAGCTGTAGCCAGGCAGGGTTACGCTTCCGGATCACTCTTATTTGCCACAACGCCCCTGGCCGACCTTGGACAATGGTATGCTGTATATTCACAGCCAATGGTTATAAAAAGCTCAAGAGTAACACAATCAGAAACCTAAACTTACTCTTATATGAACCTGAAGCATTTTTGGGGATTTCTTTGACTATGTCAACACGTATCTCATATTTGCGCGTCCATTTCACTCTTGGTTCTAGCTGTAATCTTTCATCGTTAATGACAAGTTTCCAGACCGGTCCCTGATCTTCAGTTCAGAAGTGGTCATGTCTATCGAGATTGCACAATAAGCAAATCAGGTCGCGTTGTCAGCTCTTTTACATCTATCAAATTGAATATGAAAACGGTTTCTTCACGCACTGACGAGCCTCTTTTGTTCCGCTTATATAACGGGGCCACCCCCCAAAGAAACATGCATATGTAGCATTAAGGCCGCCAGACAGAATTGATTTGTACTACTGTCAATTATCTGTTGGATCCTGTCGTTTATGTTGGGCTGTGAGTTGTTGCAGCTTAGGATCTGCGCCGGATTGCAATTACCGAGCCACCATCAAAATCAACAAAGCATTGAAAGCGCGCAGGGAGAGAGTAAAATTGTGTCGAGTTCGGTTTCCAACATTACAATTTCTATTGGAGGCTTCGAAGAAACAGTTGGAAACCGTCCATGAAGTCAAGCTTAAGCAGCATCTTATCGAGCTCTCTTGAACACCACTTCCTAAAGATCGGGTTTTCATAGATCATGGCAACATGTGAGATTGGAAGGATTACAATGGACAGTCGACATGATGTATATATGTAGCTTTGAATGGGTGATTTTTTTTTTTTTTTTTCACGAAAGTAATCAACTATGTAGCAATTTTAAGTGAGTGCGGGAGTGGAAATAGTTTCAGGAGTTCTGGTCTCACTCAAGCTTACGAAGCCTGTTAAGCCCTCAGGGTCGTCTAAAACAGAGAGGCAAGTGTGTAAAACAGCTCTACGGGCGTGATTTACTACACATAAGCTACTCATGACTGACAGAATGGTACATGATCTAACACCAGGTCCCTCCCTTCATGCGAGGCAGTTGCGTCAAATTTGGGGTTCACTTGTTTCATTTAGAGCTCATTTTATGTCATGTGATTATCATTTTCTTTTACCAACTTCCAATATACCATCCACTCGTCCTAGGGACCAGTTTAATCCAGAAGGTAAACATGGGTGTTGACTTATAAAATTTGATTTTGGGTTGTAGACAAAGAATGATGATACTATAGCTGGATTGGGTGTGAGTGGAGGAACTACAAAGTCAGCTAATAATTTGGGAGTTGATCATTTCATGGATAAGGTGCTGAGTTCCCTGGAAGATGGATGATCAAGGGATTTGGAGCATGCACACTTTGGAAGAATCAGGTATATACATGATCAATATCATGAATTCAGGAGATATCACTATGAGCAACATGCATGCAACCATTCTCCCCAGTCTCTTTCAATCCAACATGACATGACCTAGAGTTTTGTCCATATAATCAAATACGGTTGCACCTGGAATACTTATTATATAGAGTTGACCTGACTGTTTTTAACTCAAAAAATTGTAGCTAAGCTGATTTAATGTTAACCCACCATTTCTGATGCTCCTATGTAAATACATGAATTGAGAGAGAGTGTTCCAGATTTGAGGACAGGTCATTAGGTTCAGCTCAGACGTTGGACAACCAGTTGCTTCGATCCACATGCGGAAAGGCGGTAGAATAAGTTAGAGGGCTCTGATCTAATCTAGATTATTAATTCTAATAGCCAGCCACGCGTAGATTGACTTCAAGTTGTGTTAATGATCCCACCCATTTTCTGAAGCCAATATGGTCCGCAGTTTGAGAAATTAAAAGCGTGCTCTGTTTTACTGGGGGCCTTGCGGCTGTCTGCTGTCTGCCGGCCGGACGGTGCTTGGCAGTGAAGGGCCCTCGATGAAATATTTGAAAGCGACAGAGCTGATCCAAGAAGGGGTGGTGGATACAGGTACAATGTTGTACAATTCCTAGTCTCAGTGTCCCAATAAAGCGAGTTCCTGCAGGGTCCAGTACATATACACATATTGTTATGCTGGAGTGTCAGTGGAGTGGATGTTTCGTTTGAAGCCGCGTGGCTCCTTAATGTGGGCATGATCATGAGCAGTCAGTTAGTGGTTCAATGTTCTATAAGTTGTTCAGTTGAAGTTCTTTATACAAATATTACTTTAATAATGGATGACTTCCCGTCGCCATTTACAGGGCTACAGATGCCATTCTAAATTCTAAATTTGGGCACCATTTCAAAAAAGTTATTTTGGACTTGATACTCATTGTTGAGATGTTTTAAGAGGTGTTGAGTTTTTGGTCAAAAATCTAGAATAAAAGCTCTAAATCAAGAATTTAGAATCCTGTAAACGCCAAAGGGAAGTCATCCAATCCGGAGAAGTACTGAAGAGGTGCTTCTTCTTCTTCTTCTTCTTCCCACACTACTTTACAATTATTTATTTATAACTTGAGCCTTCACACTTTAATAATCCTTAATTAATCCCTCTTCCCCTCATTTTTCTTTGTACTCCCCCCGCCGAGCAATGCTCTACTGCCCGGATCCCACCAGTCTGGTCAGCCGAACACCGAACACTGCCGCCAGCAAAACACTACAGGAACTCATTCAGGTAGAACGCACCCACGAAGCAAGGTGAGCAAGCACTGACTACTTGAGGGGGGGGGGGGGGGAATGCAGAGTAGTACTACAGCTGACTTGTCTGCCCAGCTTCCGCGCATGGAACCAGGAATCGCTGGTGGCCAACCAGGCCATCAACTCGTGGGCCCTGGCAGACTCGGCGGACGACCGCATCATCGTGAGTTGCGTCTGGCTGTCATGCGCGCGTCGTCAACGGATAATAAGAAGGGAACTGACAGGGTACATACTGGCTGGATCCGCAGGAGGTGGTCAAACAAGTCTCTCATTTACTAACCAAATCTGTCAAGGCCCAGAACCAATATGCGATCGCACTAGCCGACTACAGGGGGTGTCTGAAGGAGATCATGATCCGGGAATCAACTCTACGCAGCATACAGAGACAGAGGGAGATACTTCTGAAGCGGCTGCTCAAACTGAACAAGCAGTCCACCCTCACCCACCCCGCTCACTCTCTCCATCTGAACATTAAACTCGATGACGCCAAGCGCGAACTGTCGGTCTGTCAAAAGAACCTCAAAGCCGCCTCCGACGCACTCTTCAACGCTAAGCAGTTCGCCCTCCGCGATGCCCTCACCCTCAAACTCGCCAGGTTCGAACAACTCGGTCATACCATCAAACTCAACGCTGCCCAGGCCATCCAGCTGCTTGCTCAGCTCGATCACATCGATTCTAGCGCCGACGATGAATGTATGTACATACACATACCCATCCCCCTTTTCTATCTTCTTCCCCCCCCCCCCCCCCCCCTCTCCAAAGATAATGCTGACTCAATCACTATACATGCTTCTTGACCGCAGCTGACTTTGAGAGCTGCGACGAGGACCCAACACTGGATGATACTAATAATCTCAACAACCCTAGAACAGAATCCACTACGGTGAACGAACAACAACCCACTTCCACCAAGCAGCCCATCGGCCCATCGCCCCTCGCCACAACCCAACAACCACCCACGCGTCATCAACCGCAGCAAGCTGTGAGCCCCACAATCGATCCCAACAAGCCCAAGGATGACCAATCTCGCGGCCTCCCCGAGCCAGCAGCTAAGCGTAGGTCCGCTGTGAAGCGACGTGCATCACCGCGGTTCAAGAAGCGGAGGAGCCAGATGGCACACCCCGTCCAGTCCACGCAGCAGCCGCTGGCTGTACGCAACCCACCTGTCGACCACCGATCACACTCAGAGACGCGCCCTCAAGTCTCGGGGGTAGAGCCGCGCCCTCAACACGTGCGCAAGCGGTCCCAGAGCCTCGACACGGAGGTCCGGATGATCAGCCAGCATCACCGAACCACCAGCCCGGTGCACCACCTCCGCCAGAACTCGCTCGGCCGGCTCTACCCCGCCAGCGCCAACGGCTCCTCCCGCGTCAACATCTCCAGCAGCCTTAACCCTTCCTCCGCCCACCACAAGACCCGCGAGTCACTCCACTCCTTCAAGCTCTTCTCCAGAGGCATGTTCTCCAAGCTGGCATCCAAGGGCAAGCGCAAAGAAGACCATCATCAACCACAACTAGCCAAACACCCATCTCATTGGCGCCACTCCTCCCAGAGCCACCCGATACCAGACTTACAGGCGGCGGCCGTTGGGGCCAATCCACCACGCCGCGAGGTGTCCCTGTGGCCGACGATCGAGCCGCTGTCGCTGTACACGGACTCTGACGAAGAGGGGGAGGAAGAAGAGTCTGGATCTGGGGAAGACTCGATGAGCACGCAGGGCGATGACGAGCTAGAGACGGCGGAGCTGGGCGACGAATTGGGGGGGCTGGGGCGAGGGCAGCCAGGGGCGGCAGCGGCTGAGGCAGCGGGGGGCGGCGCGAGCGCGGAGAGCGGGCCGAGTCATACTACCCGTCACTCGTGGGGCACGCCGACGACGTTCCCCGGTACGCGGCGCCGCAGCCGGCCGACCACCAGCAGCAGCCAGCGGCAGTTTCAGCAGCAGCGGGGTCGCGCCGGGAGCGACGCGGCCGAGGAGGAAAGCTCCGGCTCAGAAGGCCTCGACCGTCGCCACATCACGGACTATCTTCCGCCCGACGAACGCGCGGGTCGCCGCCGCCGCCAACGCGAACACCGACGCGCCATCGACGCGCTCACCCGCACCAGCCTCCCCTCGCCTGTTGCTGCGCCCGCCATCCTCCATCGTATGACCCCAGTCGACCATCATAGGCCCATCATCGCTGGCTCCCTCAGCGATAAGGAAAACCGCCCCGCGCTCCCCGACTATCTTATCCAGTACGACAGTGACTTCGACTTCGACGACCAGGTTGACAATCTTGTCGACCATCGCAACCCTCACCGTCACCATCATCTTCAGCAACAGCAGCTCCAGCATCATCATCAGCAGCAGCAGCAGCAGCACCGGCAGGAGCAGCAGCACCAGCAGCAGGAGCAGGAGCAACAGCAGCCGGTGCTCGTCGCCGACGACCTCCATCGTCAGCACCTCCAGCTGGAACAGATCCAGCAGCGGCTATTGTCTCAGCAGCAGAAGCAGTCATCCCAACAACAACAGCACCAGGAGGGACACGAATAGGACTGGCAAGGTCTCGGGTATCTTTCTGCCCTTCCCCCCTTACCTGGCCGTCCGCCTGCGTCCCAGGATCCCCCCGCCCGGATCCTCGTGCTCACCGCTTTTCACCCCTCCCGGCTCCCCTCGCCTTCATGCGACACGCCCGCCCTCACTTATTCATCCACCATCCATCGGTCCATACATATATTTCTTAGCCTGACCTAATATCGTAGCCTGCTTATATACCCTAATCTCTTCGCTAGCTTCTTGTTTTTGCTCGGCGGATGGCACGCTCCGCTTCGCCCCGTCCGTCCGGCTCCCCCCGCTTCCTCTCTTTCCTCACTTACCCACTTTACTGAGTGTCCCTTTTTTTTTCTCTCTCTTCCTTTTTCTCCGGCTCCGGGGGAGATGTCCACTTCCCTTCTCCCTCCCCTTCCCTTGGGATAATACATGTATATACATACATTGGGTTTTCTGCCTTTTTTTTAGGGGGGGGGGGGATAGTTGTGTGTGTGGGGGGGTTTGTTTTTGAGGGTTCTATGTCGCTCGTTTGGGTCTTCTCTTGTTCCTTTTCCTCTGAACATGTTGGTATCTTTCGACACGCTCGTTACACGCCTTGTTTTTCGTCTTCTACAAAAAAAACCTTGGTTATCCATCTTATCATCATCATCATCTACTACATACCATCATCAATCAACCCACCAAAACACAGAAGAAGAATTATGTACATGGATTATGGATCGTGGAGGGTCCCCCTTGCAGACAGAAAGAGGCCCCCTTAATTCTTCTTGCCCGCATTCCGGACGTTGATCTGGTCCACTTTTGAAATTGTCTCCTGTTTTACACATGGTACATAGCCAGGGGGTTGGGTGGGGATGTCTCTCGCTGGGAAAGATGTCTGCGTGTGTGTGTGTGTGTGTGTCGTTGGGTTATTCAAGCGAAGGCTACGTACTCTGAAGTGCTCCTCTCCCGGAGGAAGGTGTACTGAGTGAGGCCTAATCATCAGCACTGCAGCAGTGCGAATGTTTGAGTGGCAGATTGTTTCTTCCGCCTGGATTAATCAGCTGCGCTCTGATTATATTGTAGACGACCCGGGCTGACCATCTCCTTCTCCTACTTTTGCACAACCACCAGAAATGGTAGGTCAATCATGATGCCATTGTTCGGATTGTTTACGTCAATAAGTATATTTATAAGGCCTTGTTGGGCGCTGATATAATGGATGACTTCCCTTTGGCGTTTACAGGATTCTAAATTCTTGATTTAGAGCTTTTATTCTAGATTTTTGACCAAAAACTCAACACCTCTTAAAACATCTCAACAATGAGTATCAAGTCCAAAATAACTTTTTTGAAATGGTGCCCAAATTTAGAATTTAGAATGGCATCTGTAGCCCTGTAAATGGCGACAGGAAGTCATCCATTGCTCAGGTGAAATAATTGGCAATTTTAAATCAATAAAAACAAAACTACCCAGAAATATGCAACAAATTTATTTTTCCAACAAATGAGAGATATTTCTCTATCCAATTGTGAAATTACGTAGAGATGCAAAAATTGATCACCTTCAGACCATCTCCACCGGGCGTCTTATATTGGGTGCCTAAACTAAATTGAGAGACCCAAAGCCCATTCAGACACTCCACCGGGGGTGCTAAACAAACTCCTAAACTGAAAATTTCCTTACCGCGCCCTACCACCTCCCTACATTTACGCTGGTATACAGTTGCAAGCGGCATCTTTCTGTAAGGCTTCTCCCACCAAATGGGGTAGCGTTTGGAATCTTGGGATCAAAAAATAGAAAAATCCCAGATTTTTTGAGCATATTTGGGATTATTTTTGCCACATTCAGAGTGCCTGACGTGTGACTTTGGTCTCATTATGTCTGAATAACACATTTAAAGCCATATCTATGGTTTTATGTACTTTTAGTATGCATTTATACATGCATACTATGTATATATGCATAAAATATATGCATTTATTAGCCAATGTTTGGATTTGGAATGTGACAGAGTAAAAAAAAAAACGGCTGGGTTTCAAGCAAAACCCTTTTAATTCTAGATTCTACAGACTCCAAAGACCTCAAAAATGTGATCTTTGTTTAGATTGACTACCCCCCGGGGGAAAACACCCGGCCTGCGTCTCCCATTCAAGTTTTGCAGGGGGGGCCTTGCAGACAGATGCCGCTTGCAACTGTAGCACCTCTCAAAGGAAAACCCAAACAACTTTCACAGGCAAACCTTGTGACCCTACCCCCCAGTCAGATAGATATTTTCATCAATCTACACATACAAACTGCTTCATTCCGCCATGTTGGCCTATATTCCTCTCGATGCCCTCCTTGGAACAAACAATGGAGACAATGAATTCAGTAGGTCTTTTTTCATTTTGCTTTTGATATGAATCTGAACCTGCTCAATGTCATCCTTCCAGTTGATTTTCCCCCATCCCCAACCGCAAAAAAAAACAATGGTGTCATTGCTGAATTGGTCGCTGAATCGCAAAACAAAGGGCTTTTGGCTCAAAAAAAGAAGGCAGCCAATTACCAAGAGCACAAGGATGTTGAGCTCTGTAGAGCCTGGATTCAAGTTACTGAAGATCCCGCTGTTGGAACTCATCAAGATGGAAATACCTTCTGGATGCGAGTTACAAAGCTTTACACCAAGGCAAACCCACACCCACCCCAACCCGTCAGCAGTCTGAAGAAGCGCTGGTCAATTTTACAGCAGATCATCAACAAATTCCATGCGTGCATCATTCAGGTCAACAAGTTCAACCAAAGCGGAGCGTCACCCAAAGACCAATCGGACCGTGCTCTTTGATTGTTTTCTGAAGACCAGCAAGCTCACTTCAAGCACATACATAGCTAAAATCTTCTCACCAAATGTGTCAAGTGGCATGCCTTCATTTCCAATACCCAAAAAAAGGGGACCCCATCAGCGGCAAAGAAAAAGCGAGCACGAAGTCCAAGTCAAGAAGCCCCATCCAGTTTACCAGCCTCCACAATGACATCTGAGCCTGCCTCTGAGTTCGAGGGAACTGCCAATGATTCTTCCATACTCAAACGTCCTATCGGCAAGAAGAAGGCCAAGATGGCCCAAAAGGAAGTTGCACGTGATGATTTGTGGAAAAGCACGTTGGAAAACTTCCTTGCCATACAGGGGGCTTGTACTGAAGTACTGCTGATGAAGTCAGGAGTAACTGCGTTCAAAATCTCTTGACCGATTTGGCTGTTTGCCTGGTTTTGATCCTCCATGGGTTCTTGCACCGATTTCATCTCCTTCACCATCTTCCAGCATTGCACTAGTAGTTTCCAGAATTGCGTGCGTTTGGCCTTGAAGCCCAGCAATCAACTGCCTTTGTCGGAGAATCTGGATTAAGGTTGGATTGATGTCCATGGAAATAGGCTGGATGAAAATCTTGATTATGTTTCTTTTTGATCACAATTTTCATTGAGATCAACATCTGTAGCCGTGGTGTGGATTGGGGATCACCCTTTCACATTCCCAAGTTCCTACATGAGGACCTTCCGGTGCAAAACAGCTTGAGCGCAAGGATCTATACTATGCACCGCAGTTGTGGGATTATGGAATTTAGTCACTCAAATAGACACACCTGGTAGAGATGTTCTCATCATTGTAATATCAATATTTCACTTCGGATAAGAAAAACATGTAATAATGCTATTCTAGCTCTAACAATGGCCTAACAACTCAAAATCAATGTTGATATGGATGAAGGAAGGAGTTGTTGTTGACTTTAGGGCTGGGAACCAAACCCCAAACTTCCAGGCATGCCCCAAGGCTTGTGACCCAGGGTTAGGGCATCGGGATGGGGCTCATGTGATGCCCCAAACCCCAGGGCATTGCAGGCTTTTAGGAGGAGGAGGGGGAAAGGCTGTGATGCTCGCAGATTTCAAGGGGCAGGAAAGTGCGAGAAGCTAAGCTGAGGATCCATTTCAAGGGAAGGACAAGTGTCCTTTTATAGGCGAGGGGAAACATGGGATCCTCTGAGGGAAAAGGAGAAGGTACAAGAGAGAAGTGACGGAACTCATTGGATGAGGTCCGTCTTACAAATATAATATACATGGATTTCACCGGGCTTGGACAAGCTTATGCCGGAACAAGATAATCAGAGATATAAGGTTATAGTCTAAACGAAGGATAGAGATACAAGGTCTTGTCCATATGACAATGTGAAAGAGAGAATAAGCCAAGAGCGGCACACTACAAGGAAAGGGAGGGCCGAGATTGGCAAGTACAAGAAAAAGCAAGCCAAGAGCGGCACTCTACAGGGAAAGGGAGGGCCAAGATCGGCAAGTACAAGAAGTGGCAAGCCAAGAGTGGCCAATACAAGGGACAATAGGTCAAGCTACAGTGTGTAGCAAGCTGGAAATAATAGAACCGTATGCGGTTCTTATGGGATGTATAGAGCAAAGAGTATATACCTTAAGCAGGGTTTTATGAACTTCACAAGGCAGACAATTTCTCCAAGTTTCCAACAATTTATTGCTTTCATATAAATTGGAGCAGAAGAATAACAGCATTGAAGGAAAGCAGGAATTACAATTGGCCATCAAAGGCACGGTACCATTCCTTCAGACAAATAAGCTGCTCAACACTTCTTGGCTTAAGGGAGGATTGCTGCCAGGAAAGAAAACGCCTTCCCTTAGAGAATACTCTCTCCAAGTATGCGCTTGTTGCAGGAATAGCTAGATACTTGCGTGCCATCTTTGATAGGATGGGGAAGGTGTGCTGATGATTTGCCCAGTACGTGAGGATGTTGGTGGTCTGGCGCGGCTTGGTAGCGTCCTTGAGGTACTGATTGATTTTGGCCGAGACTCGCACCATGAAAAAACAATTGTCACTTGATATCAAGTGACATCTGGCCAACTCCAGCCAGCTATCCACAATCTATCCAGACCTTTTCTTTTCCTAAAACTATGTAGAATGAATTTTGCTCAGTATCAATGAGAACTGAGCTATTTAATGGGTATCCCTGAGCTTTTGTACAATGGGAGCTGAGCAATGCCACAGTAAATGCTGAGCTCCTGGCCACCCTGAGCCCTGAGTTGCACCAAAGTTGACTATGAGCTGAACTGCTGAGCAGGCTGAGATTTACTGCA
>PGCI01000172.1:0-196332 GCA_002873125.1 Puccinia coronata f. sp. avenae | reverse complement strand
GCTCAGCTGGCAGGCCAGCCTGCATGCTGAGCTGGTAACAGCTCAGCTGGCAGGCCAGCCTGCATGCTGAGCTGGTAACAGCTCAGCTGGCAGGCCAGCCTGCATGCTGAGCTGGTAACAGCTCAGCTGGCAGGCCAGCCTGCATGCTGAGCTGGTAACAGCTCAGCTGGCAGGCCAGCCTGCATGCTGAGCTGGTAACAGCTCAGCTGGCAGGCCAGCCTGCATGCTGAGCTGGTAACAGCTCAGCTGGCAGGCCAGCCTGCATGCTGAGCTGGTAACAGCTCAGCTGGCAGGCCAGCCTGCATGCTGAGCTGGTAACAGCTCAGCTGGCAGGCCAGCCTGCATGCTGAGCTGGTAACAGCTCAGCTGGCAGGCCAGCCTGCATGCTGAGCTGGTAACAGCTCAGCTGGCAGGCCAGCCTGCATGCTGAGCTGGTAACAGCTCAGCTGGCAGGCCAGCCTGCATGCTGAGCTGGTAACAGCTCAGCTGGCAGGCCAGCCTGCATGCTGAGCTGGTAACAGCTCAGCTGGCAGGCCAGCCTGCATGCTGAGCTGGTAACAGCTCAGCTGGCAGGCCAGCCTGCATGCTGAGCTGGTAACAGCTCAGCTGGCAGGCCAGCCTGCATGCTGGTTAACAGCTCAGCTGGCAGGCCAGCCTGCCATGGCTGGTAACAGCTCAGCTGGCAGGCCAGCCTGCATGCTGGCTGGTAACAGCTCAGCTGGCAGGCCAGCCAGCATGATGAGCTGGTAGCAGCTCAGCTGGCAGGCCAGCCTGCATGCTGGTAACAGTGCAGCTGGCAGGCCAGCCTGCAGGCTGGTAACAGCTCAGCTGGAAGGCCAGCCTGCATGCTGGGCTTGTAACAGCTCAGCTGGCAGGCCAGCCTGCATGCTGAGCTGGTAACAGCTCAGCTGGCAGGCCAGCCTGCATGCTGAGCTGGTAACAGCTCAGCTGGCAGGCCAGCTACATGCGAGCTGGTAACAGCTCAGCTGGCAAAGCCAGCCTGCAATGCTGAGCTGGTAACAGCTCAGCTGGAAGGCCAGCCTGCATGCTGAGCTGGTGTAACAGCTCAGACTTGGCCAGGCCAGCCTGAGCGCTGAAGTAGCTGCGGCAGCAGCTGCATGTAACAGCTCAGCTGGCAGGCCAGCCTGCATGCTGAGCTGGTAACAGCTCAGCTGGCAGGCCAGCCTGCATGCTGAGCTGGTAACAGCTCAGCTGGGCAGGCCAGCCTGCATGCTGAGCTGGTAACAGCTCAGCTGGCAGGCCAGCCCTGCAATGCTGAGCTGGTAACAGCTCAGCTGGCAGGCCAGCCTGCATGCTGAGCTGGTAACAGCTCAGCTGGCAGGCCAGCCTGCATGCTGAGCTGGTAACAGCTCAGCTGGCAGGCCAGCCTGCATGCTGAGCTGGTAAACAGCGGCCTCAGCTGTGGCAGGCCCAGCCCTGCATGCTGAGCCTGGTAACCAGCTCCAGCTGGGCAGGCCAGCTGCCATGCTGAGCTGGTACAGCTCAGCTGGCGGCCAGCCTGCATGCTGAGCTGGTAACAGCTCAGCTGGCAGGCCAGCCTGCTGCCATAGCTGAGCAGCCTGCAGCTGGGCGTAAGCTAGCTGGTACAGCTCCTGGGCAGGCCCAGCCTGCATGCTGAGCTGGTAACAGCTCAGCTGGCAGGCCAGCCTGCAATGCTTGAGCTGGTAACAGCTCAGCTGGCAGGCCAGCCTGCATGCTGAGCTGGTAACAGCTCAGCTGGCAGGGCCCAGCCCTGCCATGCCTGAGCTGGTAACAGCTCAGCTGGCAGGCCCAGCCTGCCATGCCTGGAGCTGGTAACAGCTCAGCTGGCAGGCCAGCCTGCATGCTGAGCTGGTAAACAGCTCAGCTGGCAGGCCAGCCCTGCATGCTGAGCTGGTAACAGCTCAGCTGGCAGGCCAGCCCTGCCATGCTGAGCTGGTAACAGCTCAGCTGGGCAGGCCCAGCCTGCATGCTGAGCTGGTAACAGCTCAGCTGGCAGGTCCCAAGCCTGCATGCTGAGCTGGTGACAGTGCTCTAAGTTGGCAGGTCAATCTGCATACTGAGCTGGTAACAAGGATTAATCCCTGCAGACAGATCACTATGTACCCCAAGAGCTCTCCCCTTTCCCTCCCTTCCCCAGTCCATGTATCAGCCTCTCAGTTTCCCTCAAGCTTCAAGCCAGAAATCCTAACAGTATGAGCCTCAATTGAATGCAGATACACCTACGTAAACAAGTTGTTCCACCAGTACCTTAGGGAAAACTTATCAAAGTTCAACTTCCTGCTTGTTCACCATGTTTTTCATGGTACCACAGCCACAGGGAGTGGGACTTATGATTCAGCAGCCCAGCTTGGACTGAGAAAATCTGCAGGCTTTGGTGGTGACCGGTGAAAATGTAATCACCACTTACATCCCAGAGTTTTTAGCTGTTTTTTTTTTTTTTTTTTTTTTGGTTTTCAAAATTCAGAGATTTTATTGTGAGAAACAAAACTGTCTATCCAAAAACCTGGAAATCTGTCATCCTCATGCCCCAAAAAAATTGACTTTTACTTTCAAAAAGAAAGAAAAAAAAAGAAAAAAAAAAAAAGAAAGAAAAGAAAAAAAAAAAAAAAAAAAGAAAAAAAGAAAGAAAAAGAAAGAAAAGAAAGAAAAGAAAGAAAAGAAAGAAAAGAAAGAAAAGAAAGAAAAGAAGAAAAGAAAGAAAGAAAGAAAGAAAAGAAAGAAAAGAAAGAAAAGAAAGAAAAGAAAGAAAAGAAAGAAAAGAAAGAAAAGAAAGAAAAGAAAGAAAAGAAAGAAAAGAAAGAAAAGAAAAGAAAGAAAAGAAAGAAAGAAAGAAAAGAAAGAAAAGAAAGAAAAGAAAGAAAAGAAAGAAAAGAAAGAAAAGAAAGAAAAGAAAGAAAAGAAAGAAAAGAAAGAAAAGAAAGAAAAGAAAGAAAAGAAAGAAAAGAAAGAAAAGAAAGAAAAGAAAGAAATGAAAGAAAAGAAAGAAATGAAAGAAATGAAAGAAATGAAAGGAAAGAAATTTTTTATTTTTTTGTGAAAAAAATATTAAAATTGACTCCCAAAAATATTTCAAATATCCCTGGGGTGATTGCATAATTTTTTGTTCTGGAACTGTCAAAAAAGATTTATGCATGCTGACAGCTCCCTGCCAAATTTTGACGTTTAAGTTTTTATGTAAACATAAAAACTTAAACAATGAAAAGAAACAAGATAATAAGATTAAAGCAATAATCAGACAAAAAATACTTGGATTAAAAAATAACAATATGAAGATTGTGAGAAAATCCCAGTTTATTAAAGCAACACTTTTTCCAAAACTGGGATTGTGGGTTTGGCCTAGGCCTTTTTCATTTAGGAACCCGCGGTTGCTTACGCAAACCAACGGGGGTGGATTGGGCCCCGCTGGTCAAAGACTCAGACGGGGGTCACCTGAGATCGCCCCCTCCGTGCACAAGCTACGGATGGGGTGGGGGCGACCTAGCGTAAATAGAGTGATGACAAGGCCTCTTTTAAGGATGACTTGGATCACAGACAAGGAGATGGCCTACATTTATGCCCAACATTGGTCTCCTGCACTGCCTTGATTAATGCACCCTTATCAACGGCCTAACCAGGGACATCTTGTCTTTGGCATCCCTGCCCAAAGCAGGCAATAACTGGGGTTGTTGCAGGTCATCTCATCCTAAAAATACCAGGGTCTTGGCAGGCCGCGCCACTGTTGCTAGGCATCAGCGAACTCTTGCTTGTTACAGCCTAGCCCACAACTACCTAATCCTGGATGATTCCTTCTGACAATGAACCTCGCATGACTTGGCCACTCATGCTAGGTTGCCTTGGTAGACATTCCCAACAACAAGTCTACGTTCATAATGCCTGGCTTTCTGCAATCCCTGAAGTCGTGTCTACCCCAGTTGCCCTTCAGCTCCCCAAGCAGAGTGCCGCTGCCTTGCCTGCCGTGGAGTTAGAGGAGCCAGCTGATGGGGCTATCAAATAACAGCCAGGCCCTGAAGAGCAGCCTGCTGCTCAAGTCTTTCCCTCAGAAGCACTCCTTGCACCCAACACCTCTACCGTTGCCTTGAACCTTGCACCCACAAGT
This sequence comes from Puccinia coronata f. sp. avenae, assembly GCA_002873125.1. Lineage (NCBI taxonomy): Eukaryota > Fungi > Basidiomycota > Pucciniomycetes > Pucciniales > Pucciniaceae > Puccinia > Puccinia coronata. Next base: position 192,233 of record PGCI01000172.1, on the reverse strand, counting down.
GGCCAGTCAAGCCACAGCTTGCTTCACCGGACCAACAGGTGACTCAGCCTGGTTAGTTCCATCCCTTCATGATTCCCCCTGGCCATCATCAACCTTTTGACTTACTTTCTTCCTCACTAAAAACGGCTCCTGCTGAAGAAACTGCCCTACCATTGAGCCCCCTACTCAACCGGAAGCTGAGACCGTTGAGGCCGCTGTTGTGCCTGAGCTTCCCAAAGCTGCCCCCACGTTTGTTGAGACTTTTGCCTCCAAAACTGAGGCGTCCATCCTCTCCCTCTGTTGAAGAGGCTCAATTGACAAGATTGCTGTTCAAGTCGTGCAAGAGGCTTCCGTACCCAAGCCACTTACGCCGTCCACTTTGGCAGGGGTCCCCGAGGCAATGGAGAATCAGGAAGTGGTCACCAACAGGGAACCAAAACCTGTCAAGAAAGTTATGGCTGCATCCGTCCGCTCTAAGAGATCAATTTCCTGTAAGGAGCCGCCAAGCTTGCCGCTGTAAAAGCTACCGCAATCAGTTGGCATATTTGGATCACTCAATATCAACAGATGAGTTCCGGTCATCTGATGCATTTTTTTTGTAGCTGATGCACTGGCCGTAGTGGCGACTCCCCTTGAATTCAACACTTCCACCGTGGCCCCTCAACAGGCTCTCCAGAAATCACAAACTGCCAAGGTGAAGGATGTGAAACAACAGATCAAGAAGAAGCTGTTTGGGCTCCCGCCGTTGAAGAGCTTTGGCTCCTCCAACAGCTTGGATGGTAAATCAACAGACAATTTGGGCAACGCTGCTGCAGCCAAGCCAAAGAAAATGCCAAGACTGGCGCTTGCGGGCAGGTTCAAGAACGTGACGGGGCAGACGAGGTGATCTTCAGGTGTGTTTTGACTCACACCATCCTCCTGCACCTGATTCTTGTACTGAAACATGTATATTTTTGCTTGTATGATAGTATAATAGTCAGAAAGGATAAATATTCAGAGCACATGCCTACCAAAGAGGCTACCAGCAACAACAGTGTTTCCGGCAAATGCGGACCTCATGCAATCTCTGCTTTCAGCAAAAGAGCCCTCCATGTCAAGCGCCTTGCCTATGATCATCATTTTGAAGGTTGTGGTCTTGAATTTGCGCTGCTTTCATTTTTCTGCTGAATGTAAGGAACAGTACAAGATCAATTTATAATCAAACAAGAAAGCTATCTTTTGACTTGCCGCTGCTGTCAAAAGTTGAATAATTTTTTTGTTGCCAATGCCCAAGCACCCCTCAACGTGGAATTTTTGATGGATGACATTGATGACAGTCTTTGTTTACCTGTGAAGCCTTTGAGGAATTATCCCAGGCCACATCCCTTCTTGATCATGACGGAAGCAAAAATTCACTATCTCAGATCTACGCCAACTTGGCCTCCTTGCGGGTCGTTCCCTTCTTTGACCCACAGACACCCACCAAACAAGTCATCTTTGCCCCAGTCTATCAATTCAGATTGATGGACTGTTGCAGATCATTTGGCCCGCTAATGGGGACTGCTCAATACTGGCATTGCGCAAGCATCTCACTTGTCTTGAACTGTATCTGGGATCATCCAAGTGAGCGTTTCTTTTCTGTCCGCAGGTCTCTTTTCCTGGAATGCTTTGTCTGCTCAGTTTCAATGCACTAACTGTATTTTTTCTTCCTTTGTCTGAGATTTCAGGGCTTTGTACATCTTCCAACTTTTATGATTCCTTGGTCGGATGCCAAACAGGTAGCTGCATATGCCGTCAAACCGGAACTCTTGCTCCCTGCTTGTTACCATTTTCAACCACAACCAGTCCAAACCAAGTCACCACAGCTCCACAAAGAAACGCTCTTCAGCCTTGCGACCAAATTTTTGATGCACGAACTAGAAGCACTAGATCACCTCTTGGCAAGCAGGTAGCCACCTGCTTCCCAAGGGCTCTCGGCAAAAAGGTAGCCACCTGCTGCCAGAGAGCTCTTGGCGAACAGGTAGCCACCTGCTGCCGGAGAGTTCTTGGCAAACAGGTAGCCACTTACTTCCCAAGAGCTCTCGGAAAACAGGTAGCCACCTGCTGCCCGAGAGCTCTAGGCAAACGGGTAACCACCTGCTGCCTGAGAGCTCTAGGCAAACAGGTAACCACCTGCTGCCCAAGAGCTCTCGGCAAGCAGGTAGCTACCTGCTGCCCAAGAGCTCTTGGCAAGCAGGTAGCCACCTGCTGCTCAAGAGCTCTTGGCAAGCAGGTGGCCACCTGCTAACAGCTCTCTGTGATCTGCCCGAGAGCTCTCGGCGAAAAGGTAGCCACCTGCTGCCCGAGAGCTCTCGGCCAACGGGTAGCAACCTGCTGCCCAAGATCTCTCAGCAAGCAGGTAGCCACCAGCTGCCCAAGAGCTCAGAACTCTTGACAAACAGGTAGCTAGCTACCTGTTCCCAGAGAACACTTGGCAAACAGGCAGCTAAACAGGCAGCTAGCTACCTGTTTCCCAAGGCTTCTTTGTAAACAGGCAGCTAGCTACCAGTTTCTCAAGGCTTCTTGGTAAACAGGAAGCTAGCTACCTGTTTCCCAAGACTTCTTGGAAAAAAGGCAGATAGCTACCTGTTTCCCAAGACTTCTGGGTACAAAGGCAGCTAGATACCTGTTCCCCAAGACTTCTTGGTCAACAGACAGCTAGCTACCTGTTTCCAAAAACCTGTTGGCAAGCAGATGGCTATCAACCAGTTTCCCAAGACTGTGTCCAAGTAGTTAGTAGTTGGCCACCCACGTGTCACACAAGACCCTTTCAATGGAAAACAATTAGCTTCCTGTTTCCCAAAAACTGTTAGTAAACAGGTAGTACTTGTGGCCCTATATCTGTTGGCATCTGATAACTTCTTAGCAGGTAGCTTCCTTATATCTCCCTGCTGAGTATTCCTGGCTTCAAGCAGCCACCTGCTTGCTTAGATTTCTTGGTGAGCAGTTTTGCTCACCTTACTGCAAGGCTTTCAACCAGTACTCATCAATATGCCCATTTTTTTTTGGCAAGGCCACACATTGCCTGACTTTTCATCTTACCTCTGCCCAGGAGCAAGCTGCTCCTCAGCGTCAAGATAGCATTTTTTGGTTTTTGATGAAGAGCCAAACTTTTCCTGTGGGTCAGAGTAGCAAGGCACCAGGGAAATTCCAGCCTCATTGATAGGGATGCCGGAGCTAATTGGTCAAAACTGGGGGGGGGGGATTGATGTTTGTAAGGCTTGATACCCCTCAGAGTGGCAGGCGGCGTAGCCGCCTTATCCTCTAGTACAATTGATTTTCAAAACAAATTTCCCAACTTTGCATTAATTTTAATTTTATTTTCACAATTGTTGTCATTTTATCCCATGACTCATGAAGGACTATTGTGCAAAGCATTCATTCTTCTTGTAAATAAAGCTACTTATGCATGAGTAATTCTTGCCCAAGCAGCCATAGTCATCAATTGTATGATGGGATCACATTCACAAGTTCTGATTTTGCAAGTTGGCTATTGGAAGATCACTTTTTCATCAAAATAAGGCATATAATTACAAAAAGGAATGCTTTATGATAGGTCACACATGTGCATGAGAGCATAAAAGAAAAAAATAGTTGTTGCCAATTTCCAGAGCCTTATTTGGATCAGAAAATGAAATAAGAAATTAAGAATATACAAAAACAAGAGGAGAAAAATAAAATAAGGAAATAAGGAAATGAGGACATAAGGAAATAAGGAAATAAGGAAATAAGGAAATAAGGAAATAATGAAATAAGGAAATAAGGAAATGAGAATATGAGAAAATGAGTGTATGAGCAATACCATTAATTTTCAAATCAAATGCACAAGTTTGCATGAATTTCAACTTTTTTTACCAATTGTTCTCATTTTATCCCATGAATGAAAGGCTGTTGTACAAAGTATTTGTTCTTCTTGTAAATAAAACTGCTCATGCATGTGTAATCCTTGCCCAAGTAGCAATAGTCATTGATTGTAGGATGGAAATTCATTCACAAGTTTTAATTTTGAAACTTGGCCATTTGAGGACCACGTTTTCATCAAAATAAGGCATAAAATTACAAAAAAGAATGGTTGATGATAGCTTACACATGTGCATGACAACCTTTAAAAAAAAAGTGCTTTGTCTTGGAACCGTTTTGAAATGTCACAAAACCGCTATGACAGTGGTCAAAGTACTTTTTCTTTGTAGTGACACCTGTATATATAAGGGATCTGCAGAGGATCAATCATTGCACACCCTCTTTGTGGTCTTCTTGGGGGCGTGCAATTATAATGCCCCCCACCAAGACATCAGTGAGAAACATGAGAATAGAAAATTGAACCTGCAATGAGATTGGATCCAATTTGAAAGAGGAGTTGAAGGGTTGGAAGTGAGAATTTACAGGTTCCCCAATAAAGTCAAGAAATATTTTGAATAGTAGATGAAATGTGAGGAATCAGACCGGTGACAGGTGAAGGGTGAAACAAGATGCCTAAAATTAAATTGAAGCCTGAGGACAAAGAAACTAATAAAAGTGAAGGGGTTTGGACTTGAGGAGGGGCAGTTGGATTATGTGTCAGTCAAGCCCGGGCTTGAGTGGAGTGCCACTGCTACTGGAAGCCCAAAATGCCCCCTACAGCAGTGTAGCCATCTTCAACTCTAGGAAAAAATAATTTCCTGGAATATATAGGAAATTCCAGATGCAATTATTTAGGGAATTGATAAAAAAACCTGGTTTTTCCGCGCAGACACCCGGTTTGACAACCACGCAAGATCAAATCTGCTGCACACCACACCGGGTTTGCTGCGCAGACCCCCGGTTTTGTTTATTTTTTCCACACCCTTTTTGAAGGCTTTTTTGAATTTTCAAACTTATTTCCTAAACTTTGAAAGTGTTAGAATTTAATGGTAAACTCAAATGTCTGTAAAAGTCAGTATTTCTCATTTTGATTTTTGGCCACACCTGGTTTTTTTGTTTAATTTTTCTACGCGTTCTGTCAAGGTTTTTGAGAAATTTTAGGTTTTTTTCCTACACTTTGAAGGATTTATAATTAAATGGTTACCACCATTTCTGGTGAAATGGGTTTTTTCCTGATGTTTAGGCAGGAAACCCAGTTTTTTCAACTTTTTTGACACACACCATATCTAAAGCTTCTTCAAGGTTTCAAATTCTTTCCTGCACTTTGAAGGGTGAGGAAAACCATGAACATATCCATTTTCCGCAAAAATGTACCCTTGACATGTTTCTGATCTGGGCAAACCAGGCAAAATTGGCCAAATCTTCAAACGGCTGGCATGTGTAAAGCAGTCATGAACTATGAAAACTTTTTATACAGTAAAGGAAATGTCCATTACTTCATTTCTGATCCACTTTTGAGCACATTTGGATATGCCAAACAGAAGTTAACATTTGAGTAGCAGGAGATTGTGACCAAATCTTCAAATGGCTGCTGTGCATAAATTGTTCATGGGCTATGGAAACTTTTTATACATTAAAAAACTATATCCATTGCTTAATTTCTGATCCACTTTTGAGCCCATTTGGACATGCCAAACGGAAGTTACTCATACCATATTGGAGTAGGAGGAGATTCTGGCCAAATCTTTCTGTGCGCAAACCGTGCATGGGCTATGGAAACTTTCTATACAGTAAAAAACTATATCCATTACTCAATTTCTGATCCACTTCAGAACTGACCTGCTCTCTGAACAAACCTCTCCTGCAAGAATGCAGCTGCTCTTGTCTGGAATCCTGCCTCTGCTTCTCTTTTATTTTTTTGTCCCAGTAGCTGCAATTTGTACTCAAAAACATGTTGAAATGTAATACATATCTTTCTACATTAAGTTTGACCTACCAATGACTGAATGTTACTTCACACAAGATCTCCTGATTAACAGGTGTTTTTTGTGATTTTGGTTTGTTTTTTTGGCAGAGGAATTGGAAATTGACAAAAAGAGGAAGGAGAGAGGATAAAGATTAAAAAAATGATTTGGAGTCTTTTTTTGAAATTTTGGAGACCGTGTTGGTGAAGAGCAAAAAAAAAGAAATTTTTTAAGGTACTTTTTATGTGTTTTGGTTGAGTGGTTGAGGAGCAGTGGGGCATTGAAGTCTTAGATGTTGATGGCCGCCATTTTTGATTGTGGTGAGCCAATTTCAATGTGTTTTGTGGTCACTATAGTTTTTGCAATCTTGCTTGAGCCCCGCAGGTTGCCTGGAGGCAAAACCATTGGTGGGAGCCCGCAAAAAACACGGGGGTGTCTGCGCAGAAATTCGGGTGTAGCGCGTAGCCGCAGCTCCACATCAAACCGGGTTTCCGTGCTGGAAATTTATTACTAATACCCTAAAAAAACCCCAGGTAATCTTCCCTGCCACCCGGATTTTTGTGCAGCACGTGCTGCACCAAAAACCTGTCACTTATGTAATATGCAAAAAACAGTGGGAAATAAGGCTCAGAAGGCTCAGGGTATTTTTCACAGCCCATATGGCTTACCCACAGCAGTTGATTGAATATTTGGCCATAATTTGTGCCTACTGAGGAGTTGTATCTCTCCGGTTTCACATTTCCAAATGGGCTCAAAAGTGTCTAATAATTTAATTTATGTTCATATTTCTTTACTGTAAGATTATTTGCCATATCCCATGGATGGTTTATGCACAGTAGCCAATTAAAGATTTGGCCAAAATGTGCTCCTACTAAAAGTTTGTATCTTGTGTTTGACATGTCCCGATGGGGTCAAAATTGACTGAAAATATAGGTAATGCTTGTATTGCCTTAATTTCTGATTATCTTTCATAGCCCATGAGTGGTTAGTTAAAACACAGGAGCAGATTGAAGATTTTGCAAAAAGCTTCTCCTACTCATGGCCTGCAAAGCTAGGTGAGCTGGATTTCTGCTGGTCTGTGGAGTTGGGTGAGCTGGATTTCTGCATGCAGGGGGAGCTGGATTTCTTCTGGGCTGTGGAGCTGGGTGAGCTGGATTTCTTCTGGCCTGTGGAGCTGGGTGAGCTGGGTATCTGCCTACAGGGGGAGCTGGGTGAGCTGGGTTTTTGCTGGCCTACAGAGCTTGGGGAGCTGGATTTTTGCTGGCCTGTGGAGCTGGGTGAGCTGGATTTCTTCTGGCCTGTGGAGCTGGGTGAGCTGGATTTTTGCTGGCCTGCGGAGCTGGGGGAGCTGGATTTCTTCTGGCCTGTGGAGCTGGGTGAGCTAGATTTTTGCTGGCCTGTGGAGCTGGGTGAGCTAGGTGTCTGCCTACAGGCCGGGTAGCTGGGTGAGCTGTATTTTTGCTGGCCTGCAGAGCTGGGTGAGCTGGAGTTCTTTTGGCCTGTGGAGCTGGGTGAGCTGGGTATCTGCCTACAGGGGGAGCTGGGGGAGCTGGATTTTTGCTGGCCTGCGGAGCTGGGTGGGCTGGATTTCTTCTGGCCTGTGGAGCTGGGTGAGCTGGGTATCTGCCTACAGGGGGAGCTGGGTGAGCTGGATTTCTTCTAGCCTGTGGAGCTGGGTGAGCTTAATTTGTCCTGGCCTGTGGAGCTGGGGAGCTGGATTTCCACCTGCCAACAGAGCTGGTTGAGCTGGTTGAGCTGGCTGAGCTGGTTGAGCTGGCTGAGCTGGGTTTCTGAGGGGCTCGTCCAGCTCCAGGCATTCTTCCATCCCAAATGGAATAAATTGCCGGTTTTCTTTTTCATTTGGGATGGATGAATTCTTTTGACCCAGGTGTGTTAAAGGGCCAAGGGAAATCTGGTTTCATCAATGAAAAACTTCATTTTTCTATGCCTTTTCCATCTAGTGGGAGTTGTAAACTTTCTACCAAGCTGAAAGGCCCCTAAAACTGTGTTCATTTCTGTTCCCATTAAGTTTTTGCATTTTTTTTTTCATTTCATTTTTCTTCCCCTCTTTCACCCTCTTTTGCATATTTTACACTCCATTTTCTACCTCCTTTTATGGGGTTTTTTATGTTTTCTTTGGTCAATAATACTTTTTTTCTTTCATTTTCCCCCTTCCTTTCCCCTATCTTTTCTCTCATTTTTTTGTTCTTATCTTTCTACCTTCACCCTTTATCTTCAAATGAAACACTCTTGATGTTGCAATGTCTTGTTGTGTTTACGTTTATGTTTCTGTCTTTCCATTTTGAATTGAACTTCAATTGAATTTTTACAACATGAAGCTATACTAGAGGAACTTGTACCAAAAAATACATTCCGATGATCAAGTTTTCTGAATTATTTATGTAACATTTCTACAAAAATTTGAATAAAAGAAACCAGGAGGGTCTGCAGTCCATTACAGTTCTAAGAGATGTCATAATCAATTTTAATTGAGTTTTTTTACTTATTTCAACGTCTTTTTTGAGATGCAATCATTATAAGGATTGTCTTGGATTTTGAAAAAAAAAAAATAAAACAATTTGGTTACAGGTTATCCAAGAGATCTTCCCAAGCTGCCCCCACAATCAGTTTTTTCTGAAGTCACAAATTTATTGCAACTCAGGCACGTATGAGCCTAAGCATATCAGTGTTGGAAAAGTACATTTCTTTTTTTGTGTCTTTTTGCTTTTTTTCTTTTCTGGAACACACCTGTTCAGTGGTTTTCACTCAAATGTCACTTGAGTTGAAACTTACCTGTGAGCAGGAGTTGTTGGGTGCCTCTTTGCTCATCCTTCCACACACCCTTCATCTTGCCTCCCAGGTAAGTCTCTCTTTTGTTTCTTTTTGTTATGATCTCTCTGTCTATTCTTCTCTCTTGTTTTCTTTCTTTTCTCTTTAATTTGTCAACATGTGAATACAAACTTATCCTTCCATGCACTTTAGCATCTTAGCTCCCTGTTGCCTGAAATAATCAGAAGATAAATCAATGGACCCTTTCTTTACGGCCTGAATATTTGAATATCTTCAATTTACACACAAATAAAGACATGTGTTGTAAGAATTTTGTCTTGAAAACTTTTGTTTGGAGGGCTCACAACCAATCTTAAATTTTGGGATTACCTGCAAGTAAACATCATGAAAAGCAAATAGATACAAGTTGAATTTCATCACAATCTTGAATTCAAATTGAGATATTTATTTACTGCTATCAACTTTAAACTTAGGACCAAGAGCTATTTTTCTTAAATTTTGGGATGAAAATGGAAAAATACCATCCTTTCTGAATACCTGTTCTGTATACCACCCCCTTATCAATCCATTGCTGTGGATTTTTACTGTTAAAATTGTTTCAATTGAAGAAGGGTTCAGCTCAAGTTATAAATATGTTGTGGATCTATATCATATGCAGATCCATCTGAATTCCAGTCAAATTGCAGATGAGTTCATGATGGCTTCAGATGAGTTCATGATGGCTTCAGAAACACTTGATCAATTCTCAAGCAAGATATAGGGGAGGTATCCCCCAGAGTTACAGAAAAAAGCTAACCTATGGCACTCCCTGGGGAGTGCCCCCTCCTCTCCCCTGGTGCCCCCTTGTGAGAAGTGAGCCTGACGTTGTTCCGTTGTCTTTGTAAGCGCGGCCTTCGATCCTGATCATGAACCTGAGCACGTGAGCACAGAAAGAATCCACAGGGAAAATGGCCCCCCCAACGCGCTGGGGAAGAGCAGCCCCCCATGGCCAACCAGCATCCGTTGTGAGATGAACATCGGTGAATGGCAGGCCGCACTACAGTCAGCCGGCCTGCTAACGGAGTACAAGGATGTTATCCAAGGCTTCAGAAATGGTTTTAGCCAAGGCATCCCCATCCATACCCTAGACCCACTGGTCAGATACTTCACGCCCGAGAATCATAAATCCGCCACACAGGCACACCAAAAAATTGAGGACAACCTCCAAGAGGAAATCAAAGCCAGACGGATGCATGGGCCGTACTCCCATCGGCAAGTAATGGAACATTTCAAGTTCTTCCGCTCAAACCCCCTAGGGGCCGTGACCAACAGGGATGGGTCATTCAGACCAACAAAAGATTTATCCTTCCCACATGGCGACCCAATGGTGCCATCAGTAAACTCTTTCGTCAATAGCGGCGACTTCAAAACAACATGGGATGACTTTAACGTTGTTGCCAGTTACTTACGCAGCTACAACAAAGACGCGGAACTTGCAATATTTGACTGGGCAAAGGCGTACCGCCAGATCCCAACGGCAGCTGACAAATGGCCATACCTTATGGTAAAGGATTTTGATGGCAATCTGATACTTGACACTAGAATCACATTCGATGGAGTAGCCGTCTGCGGCTCCTTTGGACGCCCGGCAGACGCTTGGACCAAAGTTATGGCAAAAGAATTCAATCTACTCAAGGTATTTTGATGGGTAGATGATAACCTCTTCATCAAAACACCTGAGTCAACGACAACAATGGCAGACATAGTACAAAGGTCAAACACCTTAGGAGTTAAAACAAACAAAGGGAAATTTTCAGAATTTGCAGACGAACAAAAGTTCATTGGGTTCATCTGGAACGCAAAAAAGAAAACCGTCCGCCTTCCCAACGGAAAACTCTTTGACAGGGTGCAGCAAGTAAAGGAATTCTTGGACCAAAGCAAGTACACACACAAAGACGTAGAAGTGATGGACGTAGGCCGACTAAATCACGTGTTGTACATACTACCCCAACTAAAGTGCTACTTGTGTAGCCTGTACCAATGGCTCAAAAGCTGAAACCGTTTTGTCCCAATAACAACCCTCCCGGTAGACGCAGCAGAAGACTTGGTGGTGTGGCTTCATACATTACTGACCTTCACGCCAACCCGTCTGATGCCAAACCCAGCCCCAACTGAAATCGGATGGGTAGGAGACGCATCAACAACGTTTGGGATTGGCATCCTTATTGGTAATCAATGGGCTCAATTCCAGCTGAGACGAGTTTACAAACCAGACTCCCCACTAGAAAAGCTATGCATATCCAGACTGGAAACGATTGCAGTCCAACTGGGGATCCTAATGTTAGAGAAGCTAGGAATAAAAGAAGGCAAGACCTTCATTGTCTGGACAGACAATACAACGACCAAAGGGGCAATCCGGAAGCGGAAATCAAGAGATGAGACGGTCAACAAGGAGTGGAAACGGATCCAAGCCTTAATGGTGAAACTACAGATGGATATTGTAGGGAGGCGGGTCACCTCAAAAGAGAATTGTGCTGATGCACTCTTGAGAGGTGAGAGAGATGGCCACAAGTGGAAACACGTAGTCCCTATCTCAGTACCCAAAGACTTATATAACCTGCTGTTTCAAGTCCTTTACAACTAAAGAATCTTGTAACAGATATTCCCGGTGCGTTGTTGCTTGCTTCCCGTAATCAAACGCTTAAAAGCGCTCAGCCCTAGTGGAAAGACGGGACTCATCCCCTCCTCCACTACCACCCCCCAGGCATGTCAGTGGACCCTGGTAAAATCCCAGCCTTCCTTTCCAACGGCTCAGTCAAGAAAGAGCTCTTGCCCCAAGACCTCTATTTCTTAAAGGGTTACAAAGGCAACACACTCACCGCGGTTAAAAAGTTTGTCAGATTTATGGAAGAGAAAGGGGAGAAAACTTTTGCACTCCCCATCTCGGCGGACCAAGTATTTGGGTTTGTCTACTGGGCGGGGAGAGACGAAGGAAAAGAGTCAAGCAAGAAATACTGTCTAAGACAATAGAGATGTACTTGCATGGGCTCAAATCTTGGCATCTGTTCCACAGAGCAAAATACCCAGAAGATGTTGAACAAAGGGTCAAGGTCCTGCTTCATGCCTCAGCCAAAGCCAACGTGTTAGGCCCGCCGAAGGAGATGAAGAAAGCCGTGCACCTTAAACACTTGGTCCACCTAGCAATTACTCTCAGCGGAGGCAGTCCCAAAGAGAAGGCAGTCTTCAACCTTGCCATTGTGGCCTTCTGGGGCATGGCACAATTAGGCGAACTGACCCCATGCGCCAAAGGCAAAGTAGATCCACGCACCTTGGTGCGGAAGAAGGACGTAACTTGGGTTGGCTCTGGCTCCGAGATGGAAGCTACCTTGACTCTCCAAGATGCCGAGACCTATCTCCCCGGGGAAACCCAGACCTTACACCTCCGCCTGATGCATAACTTGGTGTGCCCAATAGAAGCCGTCAAGAGAAGGGTCATTGTGTGCAAGGCCCCTCAGGTGGTACTCTTTGGCTTTACCGACAACAAAGGTGAAGCCACAAACCTGACCAAAGACCTCGTGACTTGGACGCTCAAAGACGCGTGGTCAAAGGGCAGTTTTAAAGACATCACCAGCCACTCTTTCCAAGTGGGGGGAGCTTCCTTCCAATCCGCAATGGGAATTAGTACCAAAGAAATTTTCTTCCTCGGCCAATGGGTATCTAACTGTTACCAACTGTACATTTGCGAGTACACCAAAGAAGAGATGGACGACAGTACCGCTCTACTAGCCGAGCTGGACGCGTGCTGGGAGTTGCCAAACAGGGAAACCTCTGATCAGTCTCAGACCGCAACGCTGGGAGGAAATGATACTTGGAAGTAGTGACACTGCAAAAGACATCCCTTTTACAGAGATGGGTTAGAGTCACTCCCCTCGCCTAGAGGGCAATTATCTTTGTATCATCTTGTTCCCCTCCTTCCGCCCAGCTCTCCCCGCCTGGTTCCCTCCCCGGGTCCCTAGGTTGAGGCACTGAGGAGTTACATTCCCCCCAACCCATACCCGGGTGTCTTGGAGAGTGAGAAAACACGTCCCACCTCAGTTCACCCTAGGGATGGTAATAATACCATCCTGAAAAGGTATGATGCAATTGAATCAATACCAATAGCGCTGAAGTTTGAGCTGTGAGTTGAGACCGCAGGTCGCCACAGGCAACGTAAGGTTAGCCCAAGGTGCCCCCCCCCCCGGCTTCAGATAGAGGACCCCGGGAGGTAAAGAACCTTGCACACTTGTTCCGACATGATGCTGGGCTGAACGGACAGGTGGGGCATCAAAGTCTATGATTGGCGGCAGTGCTTCTGCGTCGCTCTCAAGTTCTGGAGCAGCGTCATCCAGGTCATCCATGGTGAGATCAAGATTCCCTTGATGCAGCGCCTCAGGTCCCTCCGCGTTGGCCACGGAATTGTTGCTGTTTAGAAGGAGAAGGGCATTCCATATCTGTGTTGGGCCAGTTGGCAAAAGCAAGAATCACATGTTCTTCAGCTGGTGTATTTCTCTACCAACAAGCAAAATGAAGAACTCACCTTGTTTGACATTCCACAATCTACCAAAGCAGTGAATAGGCCAGCGCTCCTGGATTCATTATGCAATCTTTGATGAGCTGGGAGATTGCATAAGTTGTGAGCGCATTGTTAAACCAAACCAGAAGGATGCATAGGGTACTCACACGGAAAGTAGTCATTAAGGCACAATATCATTGTTCTTGTGGTAATCAAGAAAGTACTTGGGAAAATTGACAAATCCCGGGGCCTTTTTGCTCTTGCAATGATTGTCTTCACAAAATCAACAAGCTCCAAAGATGCCGCTTCTGACCAGATGAATCAAGCTGCCGCAGTGCGTGCCTCTTCCAAAGCCATGAGGAGATCCTTGGCTACTTTGCATATAACCTCATGAGAATGTGTTTCTCTGTCAAAACATACAAAGGCAGGAGGAATTGGGTGAAGATTGAAAGGTTTGAAATGTACTTAAGATGAGAAGGGGGATCTGCAACGGCAGAGTGGTATTAGTGGGCAGAGGGTTTGATTTTGACAAGGGGTCAATAATTGGTCAGATGTATGTCACCCCATTGTACGCGCGTACAATATGGTGACATCAGGATAATGAGTCACATGGAACCAGCAATCCATCACTACACCAAAATCTGATCAATTGGTACAACAGGCTTGCATCATGCATGATGCTGGGTTGGCTGTAGATTGTGTCACCCTTCCGTACGCGCGTACAATAAGGTGACATCCTGTAAACCTTGATTGGGATGACATAGATGTCACCAAAGAAATCATGCACATATAAAACAAAATCACGCCTCAAACAAGAAGCCTGCCGCCCACAATCACCCAAGATATCATTAGCAGTGCACAATGCACACACACACATTATTGGTGTCTTCACCAGGTCAACAGCACGTAAGGGCACACTAGACCCACTCAATCAATTCTGATAGCATGCACCAGATGAGTGGGTGACCTTTCCACTTTGGCCATCACAATTTCAAGAATCTGTTAAATATCCACACAGGCAATGCACAACAGCAGCGAGAGAATGAAAAGTGCTAGGAGGCAGCCTTGGCAGGAAAAAGTCTGGAAGGGTTTAGAGGCACATCAACATGCCTGCATGAGCAGATACAGCAGACAAGGGAGCAAACCACTGGAAGCAGAAATCTTGTTGTTTTGAGAGGACTCATGGAGAGAAGTCAAAACATGGAGAGCAGCCAATGCGTTCAAAAGATTGTATGACTTAATCACAATGCAATAACTCATTCAACAGTTCTTGTTTGCCAGGAGTTTGCGCAGTGCTGGTTAGACAGTGAGAGCCAATGGACCCGTGGTTAAACAAACCAGACCGGACCTTTTTTCATACACAGGTCATCAATTACATCTATCAGAGTCAAATTTAACAAGAGTGGCATACTAGACAAAGACATACCTTTCCCAAGGCGATTTCTCTCTGCATCCCAGATTGCCTTCACATTGGGGACCGCCCATTCTGGAATATGTAAATTGTTGGCCTCTACTTCAACTTTACCACAACATCCAATGAACCAATCCCAGGTGTGACAGTCATCTCCAGACTGTATTTTGTGGAGTCTTGCTACAAGATTGTTGCCCACGCGTCCCTCATAGTGTGAAATGGCCAAGTCAATGTTATTCTGAGTTTCTTGGAGCCACTTGAGCTGAGTGGCAGATAAAGTAACATGAGTGTGGTGGCCTGGCTGGAAAGGTTCCCCTATAGTGGTAGACATGATCAGGGCAGCAGTTAACTAATTGGAAGTAGATGTGGTCAAAGTGTTGGACTTTTGTTGTTGCAGGTAGCATGGAACAAAGGGGATATGTGGAATGGACCATCTATTTATGCTGCAAAATTCTAAGTAAACAAGACAGATACTAGCACAGCAGTTGAGAGAATGTAATATTCTTGTTCTGCACGGAGCTTGATCGGCCAAGAAGATTGGCAATTGAATAGGATCTACCTTCACAAAACACATCAGGGCATTAAAACAAGGATGAGAATTTTCAATTTCAAAAAATAAAATCAATTGCCTGTGACATCAATACATGCTTGGAGATTTGTAGGAGCACACCAGAATGTAATGTACCACTGGGATCTATCCACATTGCATGGATTTTCAAGTGACGTTGAAAATGCCGCTATATTTCCTTATGCAGGGACCTAGATCAAAATGCTGTGTAATTCATCCACTGTTCTGTCACCTTCCATCCCAAACACCTGATGAGGGAGGGCCATACTATGTTCCTATAAGAAACAGGCAACTGCTTTTGATTGGTTCCTGCAAGTCCTTCCATCAAGACAAGTTTGAGCTACCTCTTGGCTAATCTTCAATTATATAATCTCTTATCTCTTTGCCTCAGGTCTCATCTCAACATACTCCTCTTGAGCCTTCCACCCCCCAACCCTCCATTTCCTTTTGGCAATGACCAAGCCTCCTCCTTGTGTTTGCCACTGTGAACACCATGGTTGCAACAAAACCCAGCATGAAGAAGTTGGTGTGGGAATGGTTTCTGGCAGAGTCTTATCAAGAAAAACATGGGTCAGCCTCTAGGCACACAAAACATTTACTTCATGTACACCAAAAAGGCGCACTTTGATCATGCACACCAAAGTTGTTGGTTTGCACAAGTATGTACACCAATAAAGATGGTGTACACCATAGCATACCCCAATGATTTTGGTGTACACTATATCTCACACCAAAAAGTCCCAAATTAGTGGTGTGCACAGAAAGTTCATCCCAACTAATTGGTGTGCATTAACCTTGCACACCAATTTGCCACAGATTTACAACTTGTGAAAGGGGTGAGCCCCTCTGCACCCCAAATATCTTTGGGGTGTTCACGCCCTGCACCCCACCATCTAGCACCCACAATCCCTTTTTGGTGTACATGAAGTGAAATTTTGGTGTGTCTAGAGGCTGACCCATTACAAAACCCTCAAAACACCATATACAACCTCAGAAACACATTCTACAGACAAAATGAACCTAAGAAACAACTCATGGAATCTTTGTTGCATGGATGGATCAGGAGTTATGGCCAATATAAGTGCCAACACCCAGGTTTACCTCAGTATATACAGCAGCAATCACAGACATGTACAACTAGTGACACCCATCAAACATGAGGTTTGTTTACTTTCATTGCCTTGTTTTTTTCAGATGTTGTTTTTTTGGTGTGCCACTTGTGCAACCTGAAGTAGATATTGGTGTACACTCCTTGCATACACCAAAGACTTGGTGTACATTTTGTTGCACACCAATTTTTTGCCTTTTTTGGGGTGTATATGCATGTACCCCAAACTTTTTGGGGTGCATGTCTATGTACACCTGCTATTTGGTGTGCATTATGGCCTTACACCAATATTATTGGTGTACACACCTGTGCACACCAAAATCTTGGTGCACGTGAAGTAAAAGTTTGGTGTGCCTAGAGGCTGACCCAAAAACATTCCTGGTTCATCAGAAGAAAGCTAAAATCCAACAGCAACAGCCACCATCCAATCCCATGAACAACACTCAATTGCAAGTGAGTGGAGACTGTCTTACAAACACGTGTTTTTGAATGGGTATAATATTGATTGGCACTAATTTACACATGTATCAGGTGTCCCCTACTGCATCCACATCACAATCTGCAGCAATGGCAGGCAGCAAGTTTCCAATCTTGGAGGAGGACTTCAGCAGACAGGTCATGATGCAAATGGCCAAAGCCGTCATGAAGAATAAACTCAGTGAGGATGCTGCCGCTTCTTTCCTGGATGCTGCCAGAAAGAATCTGGAATTTCTGGGCAACCTGTGGAGCTTGGCGGATTGAACAATCAATACCTCTTCTATGGTTCAACAAATTCCTCAAACCCAGAAGTCAGCATTCCACCGTCTTGGCCTTCTCCCATGTCTTACCACACAGATATGTTGTCAAAAGTGTTTTGCACTATACCCACTTGAGCCAGACAATCCCAAAGCTCCAACAAAATGTGAACAGTCTTTCTTATCTCAGTATCAAGGGTATTGCAAGTGGTCCAAGTTGCAAAAGATTGATCCCAAGTGTGATCAGGAGATCTACAAAAAAGACAAACACCAAGTTTCCACACCAATCCGCACTTATACATATGTTACACTCCTCTCATGGCTGAAAGAGCAACTTTCCCAACCATCATTCAAAACTCTCCTAGATTCTAGTTTGTCAGCTACCAATTGGTCATCAGATTGTCCCATGGAGGATGTGTGGCACGGCAGCATCTGGCGCGAATTTCCAAATGCTGACAACAGAAGTAGAATTTAAAGAGGCACGGGCACCCTGAGATGGTGGTGGAAAAAGGGAGATGATATTCACAGTGAGGTCCCTTCCGGTCTGCACGGAAGAGACTATATATAGGGGCTGCGGCGAGTCTCAGGTCCGTGACCCCCTTTGGTCACAACACCCTCCCCCTTGCCGTAGACCCTGCACTATCTACAACGTAAGATGAAAAGAAATGCACAAAACAAGGAAAAAAAATGAAGACAACAAAGATAATCATGATAGACCAAGAATTTTCTCTCGTAACCGTACAAATGACTCTGACCCAAGTGACTTGGTGAATATGTTGGCTAATTGATCCTTAGTAGGTATCCAAGTCAGTGTCTTCTTATTCTGAAACAGGCTCTCATTTGTAATGTAGAAATCACGGTCAGTGTGCCTTGTCCTTTTGTTGGAGGAGTCATCAGTAGCCACATGTACCGCGGACTGATTATTACAAAACAGATGTCCTACAAAATCTTTGTTCAACACATCTCTAAGGAGATGACGTACCCAAAGGGTCTGTCTTGTAGTCGTCCCAAGAGCCATGTATTCCGCGTGACATGTTGACGCCGCAACTGCCAGTTGTTGCCTGGAGATCCAAAGGATAGGAGAGTTCAAGTAGGTGATGAAAACCCCGTAGGTCAATCTTGCAAATTCCCCGCCCCATGACGCATCTGCAAAAGATTTGAGGGGGGTTGTGTCTGACTGAGGAAACAGGTTGAGTCAAAGATCCTTCGTGCCCGCTAGGTAATTGATCAAGTGCTTAACCCCTTTCCAGTGTAGAGGGCCCGGTTTGGCGGCAAAACGAGCCAGATAATTCACGGCAAAACAGATGTCGGGTCGTGTGCCAACCGCCAGGTAGCTTAACCCACCAATAACTGACAAATATCAGCCAGAATCCGTGGGAATCCCATCTTCTGCAGTCGTGGCGGTATAGTTTGCTGGAAGCGGCGTTGCAACTGTAATCCCCGTATCCCAATGTTTGTCTAGAAGGGAATCAAGCAAGTTCTTTTGGAACAGCTGGAAACCGTCAGCAGTGCGGACAACGTTCAAACCAACAATGGATGTTAGTTCTTGCGCCCACTTAATCTTAAGCAAGTCCTTCAGATCAGCCTCAAGTTGTCGTAGAAGAGAATTGGAGGATGCAGTTACCACGCCGTCATTGACATGCAGCCAGATCACTCCATGATGATCTGGATGATGCAGTATATAGAGGCTGTTGTCGTACTGTGAGGGGGTACAATTGAGTTTGGCAAGTGTGTCCCTCAGGTGAAGCCGCCTGTTGTGTGCCGTACAGTGCTTTCTCCAGCTTCAGTGAATGACCGTTGGGGACTTGCATACCCTCCGGCGGCTTGATCCATATTTCTTCATTGATGGGCGAGTTCAAGTACGCGGCTACAAAATCAAAACTATGTACTGGCCAGTGGTTAGCAGCTGCAACGGTTAGCAACAAACGCAGAGACACAAAAGTTACAGTGGGTGCAAAAGTTGCATTGAAATCCACCCCCACTACTTGGGTGAAACCCTTTGCCACAAAACGTGCCTTGTAGCGTATGCCCGCACCTTCATCCGGCTTGGTAGCAAAAACCCAGCAACCATTCAATTCTTTCTTGCTGGAGGGAAGTTGCCCAATCACCCAAACTCTCATCTCCTTGAGGTTATTCAGCTCGACCGCAATGGCCTTCAGCCAATCCTCTTTCTCCGCGGAGGGCATTGCCTGTTTGAAGGTTGAGGGAACCAAAATTGCATAGAACTGGCATAACTCAAGAATGGTGTCAATAATCTGTTCCTGATCATGGAACTCAATCTCGTGTTCAAAAGAACCCAGCCGCATCAGGTTCATCACATGGCTCAGTGACATCTTATTTGTCGGGGCTGCCGGTCTGACTGGCAAGGTAACTGCGGTGGGCGAATTGTTCATCGCCGGCTTGTTTTGTAGTGGGTTGTCAGGCCGGGTGATGTCAGTGATAGTAGGTTCAGGCTGTTTCACCTTGACAGGGGTCGGGAGCGTCGGCACGTGTTTCAGTTCCTCCGGGAATCACACCATTGCGGATTCGATGAAACAGTTCTCATCGGGAATCCATAAACGCCAGCCTTTACTGGTGCCAAGGTAGGCGACCACATGTCCTCGGTGTGCGCGCACATCAAGCTTTTTTCGGAGTTCTACGGGTATGTGAGCATACCCTATGCTGCCAAACACACGGAAATTCCTGAACTGGGGTTTGTGGTGTAAGAACGCCTCAAGAGGGGTGCACTTACCACTTGCCTTATTTGGTATGCGGTTCAATGTATGCGTCGCCCAGATGAACGCATAGCTCCAGAATGATTGTGGGAGCGTGCTGTCCAGGAGGATCGTCCTTGCCATGGCTGCTGCAGTTTGGTTGAACTTTTTGATCACCCCGTTCTGATAGTGATGGTATGGGAGGGCTCGCTCTGCCAGTATGCCCTTACTGTCAAGATAAGCGGTTAGTTCATTATTAACAAATTCCCCCCATTATTGCTGCGCAGAGTCTTAACTTTCTTTGCTGTAAAAGTCTCAATCTTGTCAATAATGGAGATTATATGTCCTGTTGCCTCCCATTTATGAGTCAGAATGCAAACAAAACAATACCCTGTTGCCACGTCCCTCATGGTCATCACATACTTGCCTCCGTCCACGGAGTCCACCTGAAAAGGACCTATCAGATCCACAGCCAGGATGTCTAAGCGCTCGATTTCCCGGTTTGTGCTGGCCATAGGGTTGATCCTCGTACTCTTGCTAATGGCACAGACAGGGAAGTGAATTTTCCCTGTTGGCAGCTGATCCAGGAGGCCAGATCCCAACTTGCCTTTAGCAATCCGGCGGATGTGACGAAGGCCCGCGTGTACAAATAACCTGTGATAATATAAAAGAATGACTTCGTCCTTACTCAAAGTCTCAGGCTTCCACTTATAGCCTGGCGTGTCAGTTACCGGTTGTTTGAAATAATCTGAGAGCTCACTAGGGGACAGGGCGGCATCAGTGGTACTTGGTGGCAAAACACGGTTCTTTTTATTGGCATGAGAAATCTCATCAACAGTATCCATGGAATCAATGGGCATAGGGTTAACAGGTTCAGACGGAGAAGTGAAAACGGTGGGAACATCATGGGCAGACAAGGAGGTATGAAAGAAATGGAAAAGTGGTCGGCCATTGCCAGACGGGTCGTCGCTAGGGATAAAAGCGTGGGGTAAGACCCATTGATTCCGTTTAAGTTCAAACGGACAGGAGAAGATGGGGTTGCCGTTGCGGTGTGAGATAATGAAAGAATCTGCTGAGTTGTCATATGAGACCAGCGCGTCAGCCTTGCGCAGAGCTGCCATGGATATGAGGGTAGCCTTTGCCTGCTCACAGTATAGGACTTGTCAGAGAACGACGACATTGCTGTTTGGCAGCGAGAACCTCAGGTCTCCGATACCGGAGATGAAAGTGCTGGCTCCGTTGGTAGCTACGGATACAAGGATGGGTTTGGAGAGGAAACGGAAATTGTGGAGGAAAGACTTAGACCCAGTAAAACCATGGGAAGCCCCGGTATCAAAAATTGCGGGATGACTTACCAGGTCCTCCCCAATGGCCATTGAGTTGAAGTCTAGGTCATCTAGATCATCTGGTAAAACATGAATCTCCACTGCTTGTGCCGACACAGTGTTGCGCAAGGGCTGGGAGGATGACTGGCCTTTCTGACCCAAGGACGGTCCTGTAGCCTGACTGTACCTGGGGCGGTAGTAGTCAGCCAATTGCCAAGCCTGCTGTTGATTATTGTTCGGGAGGGAAGGTACGCGGCATTGGGAAAGATTGGGGAATCGAGTGGAGGTGACCTGAAGCCCACTGGGAAGTTGACCGTAGATGGTGCCAACGAAGGTACCGATGGCTTTGGACTTTGCCTGCATCTGCGACTTGTTTGGGCATTCCCTGGCGTAGTGATTTTTGCCGCCGCAGTGCCAGCATTTGTGGGTGGTCACCGCATAGAAGTCGAGGGCGTCCGGCCATTTGGTCTCATCAATGTCGGCTAGATACACTACAAACATTTGCAACTTTGCCCAGAAAGAAAATATAAAATTGGGATGGGCAAAACATATACCCAATTTTACAGAAAATGGTCAGAAGTGAAAAATAAGCTTTACTGAGCATGCTCAGCAAATTTTTTTTTTTTTTAGAAAATGAGCAGAAATGATTTTTATTCATTATGGCAACTTTGGGGTATTTTGCTGAGCATGCTCAGTTTTGCTCAATTTTTATTACTGAGCCATTTTGTTGAAAAAAGTTAACATTTTGCTTAACCCAAACAGTAGTTTTTTCTTCAGGTGAAATTACAAATGTTTGTAGTGATACGCACTGGTTTCAAACTCTGGTGATTGATCGGGGGCTGCTAACATGAGAGACAAGTCATTCAAAGGGAGAGGGGTGGGTGGCTGGTGTTGTTGGGTTTGCTGGTGATGTTGTTGGCGGCAGAAATCAAAAAGATGTAGGAGTGTGGGAAACGAGGGACAGTTGGACTTGGGGTCCTGCTGTATGGACAGTTTGACCCGTTGCTCAAAATCCCGGGTAAAACCAGCAGAGGAAGACATGATTGCAGATTGCAGAATAAAACCCAGAAAGGCGTCAGACGACATCCAGACATTTACCGACTTCATCCCATCATAGAGGTCCTTCAATCGGGAAGCAATACCGGCAGACGGGGCATTTGGGTCGATCGCGAAAGACATGAACTGATACCACAAGTTCATTTGGGCCGCTCGTGACACGGCGGAGAACTTTGCTTTGAGATTCTCGTCCATGGCATTCGCGGTTGCCGCCTTCAGTTCTTGTAGATTGGAGACAAGGGAGGGATGGACCAACGCTAAGAGTACTGCTCGTCCAATGCGCTCAAAACTAAGATTGTCGCAGCGTTCAAAAAAGAATTCCTGTCCTGTGAGATGGATGAGGCCAATCTTGCTCAGGAGCCTGGTCCACTGATTGAAGTTGGAACCATCCGGTTGGAGTATCTGATCTTTCCGGATTGTGCCTGAGATGGACGAGACAGAGGAGGAGATAAGTTTAGCTTGTTTCAACGCAAATTGAGCAGCTTCAAAATCGGCCTGTTCCTTCGATATAGCTGGTGTGTTGCGTGTATCAGGGGGGTGAGGCTGTGGAGGTAGACGTTGCGGTGATGGGGCCCGCCCGGAAGTGTGGCAATGTTGTTGCCTAGACTGCTGGCGGGCGTTATAGTCTGTCTGTTTTTGTTGGGCTGCCCGAAACGTTTCTTCAGCGAGGGATGGTCCGGTAGTGCCACTTGTGACATTGTTGAAGATATCCTCTAAGCGTTGTTCCCCGTCACCAATGTTGAGATTAAAACCGTCGATGTCGGAGGATCCTGCTGGGTGCCCTGTTGACGCTCGGGAGGAAGCACGAGATCTGGAGTGGGAGTCAGCTAGACTACTGGGTCCCAAGGATTCGGCAAAAGTTTGTCGGAGGTTGCGCAGAAGGATGTTACGAGACATGATAGGGAACGAGATACGGGGAGAAGAAAGGAAATAGGTGGTAGGGAAAAAATGGAAACAAAACAGGGATAGATTTTTTTTTTTTATATATATAGGGGGAAAATAGATTTGTGGAAGACAAGAGATGGACAAGGTATCGAGAAAAATTAACGTTTGGAGATAAGGGAAACAATCCGCAACCCGACTCGCACAGTTCAGCGCTGGAGATATGCCAATATCTCCTGCTTCAGAACAAGTGGCTAGTCCATCTTAGCTCCTCTGTGCGGTTTAGTATTGGAATTAGAAACAAAAAACAGAAATGCGGAGTGGAGATAAGATTTGGGGTGATGGGAAAAAGATATAAGGGAAACGACTGAGTTTGTGTGGGATTAGGGTTTGGTGAATTTGGAAAGTCGTGATCTACACGATCAGGTGTAAATCCTCACGATTAGGCGGGGTGGAGACCAGACTTCTGGAGGAATTTAATATTAGGATTCGGGGAAGTCGGGATGAAGCAATCTACATACACAATTAGGTGTAAACCCTCACAATTAGGTGAGGTGGAGAACGTGCTATGATTAGTAGAACATCCTTCAGAGATATGCGAGATAAGGTATTTAAGGGCTCATAACCTAAAGAGGCACGGGCACCCTGAGATGGTGGTGGAAAAAGGGAGATGATATTCACAGTGAGGTCCCTTCCGGTCTGCACGGAAGAGACTATATATAGGGGCTGCGGCGAGTCTCAGGTCCATGACCCCCTTTGGTCACAACAGAATTTACACATCACATTTGGGGCACCTTGTCTTTAGCCTCTATCTTGACTGGTTCAATGCTGAAGGAAGCTCAAATTGAGGGAAGCACAACTCCGTTGGCGCCATTGTCTTAATATGCTTGAACCTTCCTCCTACTCAGCAGTACAAGGTTGAGAATATCTTCCTGTTTGGTATCATACCTGGACCCAACGAGCCTAGTCTAGACAAAGTAAATCACCTGTTACGGCCGTTGGTCATTGAATTGAAGGAATTTTGGCAGGGAGTCTTTTTTGAATCAACTTCACATCATCCTCAAGGAAGAACAATCCGAGCTGCAATCTTTCCTCTGATTGCAGATCTTCCAGCTCTCCGTAAGGTTGGTGATTTTGGAAGCCACTCTTGCACCCGCTTTTGCTCTTTCTGCACATTGAGCAAACACGACCTTGAAGAAATTGACAAGTCCAAGTTTCAGCTGTGCACCAATCACAAGCACTTGAACCAAGCAACATCCTGGCTTAAACTTGACAATGCTACCGAACGGAAAAAATTTGTAGAAACAACACGGTGCACGATGGAGTGTACTCAACGAGCTGCTATACTGGAAGCCAATTGACTTTTGCTCAATTGAATTGATGCATGCCTTGATCTTGGGTGACTTGAAAGATCACATGATGTGTTTCCTATCATTGGTATCCTCTGCTGCCAAACTCAAAGACGTGCAAGACAAGGAGAGGGAGTGGCAGGAGGACCAAACACACACCGAGCATCCATTTGCCCCTAAGCCAGGCCTACCCAACAGAGGAAACGTGTATATACAGAAACCAAAAATTCAACCTCTAACGTCCCACCTAAGAGGATCCGTGCTGCTGCTCTCAAGGGAAAAGGAAGGGAGGAACCAACAAGTACCAGCCAAGATTACCAACAGGATCTGCATCAAGCTCTAGCACGGAAGCCACCTCAGACTTGGCGGCCACACACTCTTATCAGTTACGACTTTGGAAAAAGGAAATGTGTGATTTGACAGAGGAGTTAACAACAGATTCAGATGATGAAGGTGGAAGTGATCACACAGCCACCCAAGCCGGGCATCACATCCGCCAAGTTCCAGATTCACCAGACGCTGAAGTGAACAGACCTGTAATTCTACCTGAGGAGCTGGAAATTGTGCAGAGGTCAATCCTGCACACTATTTTACCCTCATGGATTGATTGAGCTCCCCAGAACCTTGGTTCCCCCAGCCATGGATCTCTGAAGGCAGCCAAGTGGTTAATCCTGTACAAGCTTTACTATCCAATTTCTCTGATTCCTCTGTGGACCAAATCCCTCAAAGAGGTGGGCAGTAAGGAAAGAAAGACCCAACACTCTGCTCTACTGGAATTGACCTCCTTGCTGTGCAAAATTGCACACTTCCTTACACTTCCCACAATCAATCTTTGCGATCTGAATGAACTGGAGAGCTTGATTGCGGAATATCGGAAGGTCCTGCAGGACAACTGGCCTGGACTCCCTAGCACACCCAACCTCTTCATCTGACACAGCAATATTACCCCAAAGACATACGCTGGTTTGGTCCACCTCGTTCAACAGCTGCTTGGGCACAAGAAAGAGTCAACGGAATGTTGTAAAAACTTCCAACTTACCACATGGGTAAGTTGTCATTTAGAGTTTATTTTCTAAGGGGAAAACGTACACATACTGACATGACATGATATGGATTTCAGATAAAATACCAAAAACATTGATGAAGCAATGGCACATCAACTCGAATTGCAATTTAATCCTCAAAGCACACCAGAACAAACAAACTCAATTGCCGCAGGATCAGGAAAACAAGAAAACAGCCTCTAAATATCAATTGAATGGACTATTGATGAATAAATGGAGGCGTGCAATAGTTGGACGGGAGGGCTCAAGGGGCCAGATGGGTGACAGCACAGCTACATCCCGAGTTACCTCCAAAGTGGTGCTGCTTAACAACTACATATCCAATGGGAAGTCGTTCACCACAAAAGGTAAGCACCACGGTAACAGCTTAGTTGAGTTTCACCTAGGAGCCGTTCAACGGTTTGGAGAGGTGGAGAAAATATTTGAATCAGTAGAAACTTCCGGAAAAACATGGTTCATCATCCATCCTTTCAAAGAGGTAGATAAAGAGCAAGATCCCTACAGGGATTATCCGGATCTCTACTGCCGATTAGTACAGGCCAAACACGAGGTTACTGAAGTAATTTCAAGTGAAAGGCTCAATGGCCATGCGGCAGTTCTACTGAACCCTGCATTGACGTTTGGTTATCCACAACAAACAATCAGTGCAGTAGGATTAAGAACGGCTGTAAGTCTCTTCATTCATGTAAACATCATGTGTTGATCATGAGCTGACGTTGTCCTTTTATTTGGAAAACATGAATCTAAGGGATGGGAGGGTCTGCAGGATATTGAAATTGAGTAGGGAGACAAGGGGTTATTTGTATGCAGTTTTCCTTTGGATGCAACGGCGAATGAAATCACAGCTTTCTCCATAGCAATATATGGTAGTCACTTGCATGATTCTGCACCAATAGTTGTTCTTCATCTCTGATCAAAGTTGTAGTTTTCCCCAATTGCTTGCCCTCCTTGCCAAAATTACACTTTGACAATTCCTCCATCCTGGTATACCGTATCACTTCCTGATCAATCAAATTCCCCTACCCTTCAAGTCATTCTTCTTCAAATACCCACCTGGATCAACCTGGATAAATTCTTGCTCCGTCTGTCTTGTTCCAACAAAACTCTGTTGAATCTACCTTTCTTGATTGTCACCTCCACTCCCTGTTTTCGTCATGGCTTCTCAAAATGCTGAGGCCAATTCTGGTGGTGATGGTGCTGCAGCTGGGGTGATTCCAGATAATGGAATATGGATTGCGGATATTGTGAATGGAATCCTACCCATGTTACAAGCACCGGCAAACCCTGCTTGAATGAATGAGGGAAACTAGGGTTGGTTGGCATTTCTCTTTATCATTATCAAAACGACTCACTGATGGTGGTCTGCATGTAGGGGGAAGCTCTTCTCAGCAACCTAATCAACCCAATGCCCAGCCAGAGGCATCCCAATTACCTCCCCAACTGGTGGTCAAAGCTGCAAGGAGGGCAAGGAAGAAAGGGAAGGATAATGAAGACAACCGGCAAGCTGAGAAGAGAGTAAGGGTGATAGCTGGCAAAGCAGTTCTAGCCAAACATTGCGACAAGTTTTCCCGCGGTATCCAAGCATTTGTCAAATTCTTCCTGGGGAATCTGACAAAAGCTGATAGGCCTCCTGCTGAGGTTGACTTCATGGTTTCTCAAGCCAAAAGAGAAATACGTCAGAGAATCACTATGCCTCCATTCACCCCCGCCGTTCGCAAAGGTGAACATAAAGGTCAATCTGTCAGCTCAAATACGCAGGCGGATGTCAAAAGAGCACTGGTGTTGGCAGGAATATCACAGCTGACCTTTGACTGGGATGTCAAAGACGGGGGCGATTCACCATGGAACTCTACTGTGATTGAGGTATTGAGGTCAAAGGCTGTTGATTGGATTCAAAGGTTGGGACCAGTAAGTTGCAAAAAGGCTGGCCAGGCTCCGGCAGTTATCCAACAATGGGTGAATACAAAATGTTGGGAGATTTGGGAAGCAGCCAGCTTGGCGGGTGAAAACTACAATCAGATTAAGGTGGCAAAAGCGGCTAAGGCCCAGTTTGAAAGGTGGCAAAAGAAAGTAAGCCAAATGTCCCAATGTGAGTATGGTCATAAGTTCAGGAATCAAACTAATCCCCTTCATTTTTCTTCAGATCAAAGAGAACAGGTGCTTGATGGTTGCACAGGTGTTCAAAGACAACATTGCCCTGGCTCACAAAAAACAATCTCCCTGTGACCCGGTGCCCTCACCTCACCTCAATCCTTCACTGCCTCGACAAAATGGTACAAACCAAGGCCGTCCACCACCGAACCATTACCATAAACCAGCAACTCTACGGCCATTCTTAAAAGCTCTTTGTTACCGGCAATGGGATCAAGGGTGTTGCACAGGACTTGCCTGTCGATTGTTACAATGAGGCCTGGTGGCAAGGGTTGCCCCCTTATGACCAGGAAACTCTCACAACGGTTGAAGCCATCAATCTTGCCGAGGTTGCCAAAAACTTGAAAATACATTGCTATGGGAAGAATTCAACGGCTGGTGGCAATACGGGGAGTGGAGGGTCAATGCAACCAGGAGTTAAGTCCAGTGTGGATGAGATTTCTGAGGAATACAAAGCCCTTGTTGCGTCTGGGGGTGGTAACACTGCAGCACCTGGAGAGACCATGCATATGGATTAGTTTTTATCTCTGTTTTCCACAGTTTTGTTCAACCCCCCCTTTTCCTTTTTTCACCAATTTTTAATCCCCATGTGAGCTTGTACATGTCCCAAAATGAAAATGTTACATATTGTGTGCCTAGGTTGGTATAATCCTCCTCATTATGTGTGAAATGAGGCACTGACATGTGTGATGTCATCACACGTCACCCTATTGTACGCGCGTACAATCCGGTGACATCAGTTGCATGTGCTGAATCCAACTGTACTGCATGCATTGCCAATCTCAACAGGAGATTGGCTGGTTATTGGGCGTAATGCCTGCTGAAGGGAGGCCAATGTCCACCCGAACGTACGCGCGTACGATAGGGTGACACAGTTCCAACACAGTTCAGCAATACATCATGCTCAAATCCGCATCAATTGTGACATGCTTTGCACCACGCATCATGCTTAACTCACATATGATGATGCATCCCTTTTTTCTCACGCCAAGCAAAGTATGTTTTGATTTCTGCATGATTATCCGCTCAGCATTGGCTGATATCACCCCCATTTTTGATTCAATCTACCATTGCACTATGCTTATGATGTGATGACAAGATTATCACGTCACTCACCCTTGATGGCCAGTATATCCACTATGCATGCAAATTTGCTAAAAACTTTGTTGGATGTGAAGGGTATATGCTCAGTTAGTAGGTGCCTATAGCCGCCTAACAGGGCCATGCAGTGTGCAGTACGTCATCAACAAGATGGATTGTGGGTGGACAAAGGGTTGTTTGAAATTATTGCACAAGGGGGGCTTGTTAACATCCCCCATTGTCAATATATAAAGAGACCCTCCCATCCAACAATCCGTCCTTCGATCACTCCCACCTCCCACTTTCTTCATTTACTCATCTCGTATTATCACATTCCCCCTGCTCTCCCGCCCAAAATCATTATCACCATGACTAGCCGGCAGTCTGAACAACAGCCTCCTTTCACTCCCACTTCATTGGTTGACAATCCCCCAGCTGCACCTCGGACTCTTACTCCACCACCATGTAATCTTTCTTTCTCTATACAAGGCTCCACTTCACTGCCCCTCAGCTAGCTGACACCTTGATTCAGCCCAACAGGCCATTCACGCAAATTTTGGATCCAGCGAAGTCACGACCCGGCCCTCATTTGAAGAGTTTTCTGTTAAACCCAATCAACTGGCGCCTGCTGTCCCTCTTGACCCTGACTCTCCAATTCTCGTTACCGAAATACAACAGATCACGGCAGAAGAATTTGGCCAAACCATCACAGCAGCCCAGCAGGTTACTGAAGGGCTTTGCAAACTCAAGCTCCCTCGAAGTTGGAAAGAGTTGGTGGATACCTTGGATCAATCAATTACAAGTACCAAGCGCAGTGAGTTCATTTTTGATATTACCCTGCTGCACAACATCCCACTCAATTGATCATATCTAATTTCTGCAGAGTTCGAGGAGACCGGTGAAATTCCAGATGAAGAAGCAATTAAAATTCAGACAGGAAGAATCAATGGAGGTTCCACCTTGACATCCACTGCAGCCCTCAAACAACCAGCAAAGAAACGAGCTAAGAAAATCCAAACCACCAAGCTGGTCAACTACCTTACCAAAAACACCAAAACTGCTTCCTCACACCAACCCCTTCACCCCAAGCATAGCAATCCAGGAGCAGCTCCCAACTCTCAAGGTGCCGCCAATAGCAATCCATCTCAGCAAGATCCACCTGATAACTCTACTGCCCCTGCAGTCCCCGCTTGTTCTCATGTTAGCAGCCCCCAGCACAATGTTCCCATATCAGAACCTGATCCTCCTGTCCCCACTCCAGCTGATTGGCCGGCCAATGAGGATCCGCAGCAAGATCAACCCAAATCCACCCAATGCCCTTGCCAATCATGCTTTGCCCACCAATCCCAATCCTAGCTTAGCCTCAGGCCAGAATGGTGCTTCCACCGGCAACGATCCCACCTCAGCTCCGTCCCAGTCCTTGCATGCCAACCCCCATCCCTCCATGAGCTCTGATGACCCGCCAAATTCAAGCTCCACTGCTCCATCCAACGGTGACCCCACCCAGCCTTCCCAAACATCTCCCAAACCACTTTCAATTCTCAAGTCCGATGATGCAAAACTTCATGTAATCCTTCTCTATTGGGAGGTCGAAGGATCCAAACCATCCTGGGACAAGTATCAAAAAACGTGGAACTGCCTGGGACACTTGGTCAAATTTTGTGCCCAGTCCCTACAGACTGCCACACCTGCAACCCCCGACTTCCATTTCCAGCGCACCTCTTGCTCATATTCCTCTTGGATCAAGACAATTGCCTCATTGGGTAAGCACACCTTTTCTTTATTTCTTTGCAGGCATATATGCTCACTCATATTCTTGGCACCCCGATCTTGCATCAGCTGGGGACTTCTTGTCACCAAGTCACAACGACCAGTGGTACTTTCCAGACATCATCAACTTCCCCCTTCTTGATGCTTTTGGTAATAAAGAAAATCCTCTCCCCCCCCAAGAGTTCATATCAACCACAGCCAAGATTCCCCACCCTGAATCCACACTTGTCCGCTTCCTCTACCGCCTCTCTCACCCACCCCAAGCGTCAATCTCCAAGTGGGCTAAGGTGGTTGCGGCATCTGTTGAGCTCATGGCTGAAAACCTATTCAGGTTGCCTCCACCAACACAAAATTGTTGGAAGATAGACTTTGGAGACCACAATGATTTGCATTGCAAAGAGAAACACAAGCTTATATACTCTATGTACAAGGTGTCTGCGCCGCAGTCAACTAGTATGGGATATGGACATATATGCATATGTCTATGATCTGGAGGAGGAATCCGAGCAGTCAATCTTCCGTAATCTGGATGTCGAGTGCCTTCAAATCAGACAGGATATCGCGCATCTCAACAGCGTAGGCTGCAGTGGTTTCAAATGAGTCAGGCTCCACTCGAAGGTGGCAAAGGAAGGTGGATATCTGCGCCAACCGGCATACGGAGCAAAAACGTGTCCGGAGCTTTTTAACCGCCTTGTAGCACGTTTGGAAGTTGGAGACTTCATCTTCAAGGGATAGATTGACGGAGTGTAGTATCATAGCTCGGCCGACCTTCTTGTTGTGGATGTTTGTGTTTGTCTTGTTGAAGAAGTCAGGTTCATATAAGAATTGTGAGGCAAGTTCCTTCAAGCTCCGGGCCCACTTGCAATAATTGCTCCCGTCAGATAGGAGTGCATCCCGGGGCCGAATGACTTTCACAACAGATGCAATTGTGGACACTGTGTGTCTGCGGTCATTGTCAGCAGCTCGGCGTTGTTGTGCCTCTTCAATGGCGCGGTCCAGTTGCTCCTGTCTGGGGTCTGGGCGCGCGTAAGGGATGGATTGATGATGGTGTGCTCGGGGAGTGGCAGTTTCATGCGAAAAGGAGGATGAGGGTTGATGGGTTGTGGGAAAAGGTTGATGGGGTGGTGTATGGTATTGAAAGTCGGGCACAGGTGTATTCATGTGGGAAGGTTGGAGGTAGGTGGGTATGGCAGAGGCCATAGTGGCAGGATGGTGGTAAGGGGAGGAGATGGGATGAGGTTGTACGGAAGGTTGTCTTATGTAATAGTAAGTAGTGTTCGCTGGTGACGCGGCATAAGGGGTGTAGTGAAATTGGGGTGGGAGAGTTTGGCTGGTTTGTGTGGTAGTGGGTTTAGGCGGAGCGGGGATTTTACTCCCATCTTCATGAGATGACTGAGGGGGGAAGCAAGGAAGGGAATAGCAAGCACATCTTTCAGGGCGCCGATCTGTTCATCAATGCGCTCTTTGGTGGATTTGCCTGTTTGGTTGGGTATAGATGGGGATGACAAGCCTGATTGGATAGGAATTTCAGAGGTGGAAGAGATGGGATCGGAAGTTTGTTTTTTATTTTTATCGGACATGATGATGGTGAAGGAAATGCGTGAGACGGGATACACTGCCAGAAAATCTGGCTTGGATGGCTGCATCCAAGTTTTTATCGGATGCGGCCATCCAATTCAAACTCGGGCGCGCGCCACCAAGTGAATTGCTGACCGATTCAAACTCGGTGGCCAAACGCCCAGGCCGCTGAGTTTGAATGGGTCAGCAATTCACTTGGTGGCGCGCGCCTGAGTTTGAATCGGATGGCCACATCCGATAAAACCTTGGATGCAGCCATCCGAGCCCACTTTTCTGGCAGTGATAAAAATAGACAGATAAGTAGGAATGATATAGAACGGATCTGGAAGTCTTAGGTGCGCGTCTTGGAAGCCTCGCACCCTACAGGAACAAAGTTATGAAAGCAGGAATCTACTTGGGACCTATGACTGTCCGTATGCAAGATGTGCCTAAGCTGGCCAGGAAAAAGCAGAAACTCTCAGACAAAACAGTCTTACGGAACCTTTTAACACTTGCAAACAAGGTTATTAATCCTGTTTGGTACCTCCCGACCTTCACGTTGCTACGCTG
The DNA here is from genome assembly GCA_002873125.1 of Puccinia coronata f. sp. avenae. Classification (NCBI taxonomy): domain Eukaryota; kingdom Fungi; phylum Basidiomycota; class Pucciniomycetes; order Pucciniales; family Pucciniaceae; genus Puccinia; species Puccinia coronata. The sequence goes on along the minus strand of PGCI01000172.1, from coordinate 159,793 downwards.
GATATCACAGAGGCAGAGATAGATATCTGGAATGATGTTGGATGTTGAAAGGTTGATGATCGAGAGTCTTTTAAGGGCTCATGACCTGTTGGAAGATAGACTTCGGAGACCACAATGATTTGCATTGCAAAGAGAAACACAAGCTTATATACTCTATGTACAAGGTGTCTGCGCCGCAGTTGACTAGTATGGGATATGGACATATATGCATATGTCTATGTCCTAACAAAAATCACAATGATGACAAACTCATAAAGGGTTTGCAAGTCCTTCAGCACATTGATCAAATCAAAAATTTGTCTTCCAGTTTTGCAACCAAAGAGGAGGACCCAGCCTCAGATTCAGCTTCTACCAAACGCTCACACTTGGTTGATGTTCTGAATCACTGCCGGCATTAACCGGTCGAACACGGCTGCTCGAGCGGTGCTCGAACAGCCGTGTTCGACCGGTGGTCGGACGGACACTGTCCGACCAAAGCAAGAGCCAACTGGTTGGACAGATTTGTCCGACCGGTCCGGGCTGGTCCCAGGAACTGATCGGACAGGCCTGTCCGACCCGCCGGCAGGTGCTTCGGTCGGACAGTGCCTGTCCGACCACCGGTCGAACACGGCTGTTCGAGCACCGCTCGAACTGCTGTGTTCGACCGGTTAATGCCGGCAGTGAATGAGTTCAGAAATGTTATTCTTGACGTCATGGCAGGCTACGTGATCTTTCAGACCCACTCACTCAGCCCTCCCCCGCTGTCCAGTGCTGAGAAGAAGGCCAACTCTTGCTCCAATCGGAACAATGCTCAAAGTTTCTCTGGCGCGGTCATTGAAACGGGAAAGGACTCATCAGAATTGATCAAGAAACAAGAAGACTCTGTTCGTCAACTTCAGGACTACCAGCGCCGCCAAAACCTCCAGCCCCTAGTGTTGTTTTGTTGTTGCTGGAGTTTGTGGACTCTTCCACGCAACTTGAAACCACCGTCAAGTGGTCCTCACCAATTGCATGTCCTTTATCCAGGCCATGAAATTCATTACACAACATTTGACAGCCTTGCACACACCAGAAGAACCCATCTGGAAAAACTTGTCAGCTTATATAGTCAAACTTTTTTCACCTATTTTCCACTCCCCCAATAAGATCTCCCCCCTCATCAAGCTCCCAACTGGCCAAGGGATTGCGGAGGCCATCACAAATTACTTTTTGAATCACTGGCCGATCTCACATCCCTCTTGTCCATTCTTCATTCCTCATTCCACTTGTCAGATCCAAGATAGTTAATTCCTCAAGAGTGGATTATTTTAAATCCAGCCAACCACTCCACCTGATTTCCCTTTTTGTGTTTGTGTCTCTACAGAATGAACTTACCCTTGTGGTGAAGTCGTGTTTTTTTTTCTCTTCTGCCCATGTCTTCTGTCTCAAATGCTCCCATTTTCTGATATTTGCCTAGAAATTGAATGTTAAAATTGACTTGGCATCAAGTGTCTCACCTGCAGCTCCCAGTGTCCTTCAACTGTTTGTCTTCAGCATAAACTGCTGATTATTGGAAAATGATATATGTTTGTTTACTTCTCATGATCTGAACTGGATTCTTCCGTTTACCAGTTGTTGACATTTTCATGCATGGGTCTCTGCAAACACAGGTCTACACAAAGACTTTGCACCAAATACTGTTTTGTATGTATCAAGGCAGAGAAGCTCATACCTTTCCATTTCCCTGCCATCCCTCACATGGGAGCTATTTGACCACATTTGATTATCACAGACTTATGTTTTTCATCCGCACACCTAAACAATGAAACACTAGGTGGAAAGTTTTCAGACAAGATCATGGGACACACAGCTGGACAGGTTACAGGAGGGCCGGAGCCATTGGCGGAGTTTACAAGCTGGTGAGTAGATGGCTTTATGCAACAGGAATGGTGGTAGTAACAGAAACGGAGTGGGCTTTTGCTTTGTTGCTTCTTTTCTTTCTTTTGATGCCTTTTGGGAGCACGGGGAAGCTCCCAATCTTTCACCTAAAGCTCAAACCTTTTTTTTGGGTTCTGCCTCAGGAAGTACTTAGTCCTGTCAGCACGATTGACTATCTTCAGAAACTGAACCTGAAATCACACCAAGGAAAAGCATCAGCATGGGTGCGTTCCAGATGTCATAGAGTGCAAAAATGACAGAGAAAACATATACCAATTGACAGTAACCCCCTGATGAGACTGGGCACACGCGCAGCCATTCCGATAAAGCTGATCAAATCACCAGGCTGGACCAGTTGAAAAGTGTTGAGGATGCAGTTGTGCTCAATGGAGAGCTTCATGACGCCGGATTGGGGCTGCTCCAGCAGCATGGTGATGTCAGACATACCATCATCATAGAAAAGAGAAAGTGTCTCTTGGGTCAACTTGGCAATGTCTCTCCATTCAATCCTTCAACTACCACAACTACCACATACCTGATTCATGTCCACAATATTGATCATGGCCCAGTACTCCCTGATGGGATGCCAGTGGATGTTCAAAACTCGAGCCTTTCCAAAGATGTGAGCGTTTTTGTATTCATATAAGTTGGGCAACTGTCCTTGGTGAATGGTCCAAGAGTACTCCTCCACGGTAATGGTTGCTTGGTTGGAGTCGGGACACACAGTCAATTGGCCGCAGAGGAAGACTTGATTTGAAGGAACATAGAGCATCGACAGAACACAAGCTTCTAAGGATTTGAGCACTATAAGATACTCTTGGAAGGTGGAGATGGACTGGGGAAGGTGATAAGGTGCAATAGGGGTGCGGATGTGGATTTCGTGCCCTACATTAAATATACTAACTGCATTGGACAGAAGTAAATTGGCTGCAATCTCAATGATGTTGTCCATTGGAGAAATGTCGTAGGGAAGCTGGATATCCTAGTGGGAAACTCAAACATGGGGGCAGGATGAAAAGAGACTGGTTCTTATAGCTTACTCCTTACCTCGAAAGATTGGTGGAAGTTGTGCAAAGTGCCGGTGTTGTTTCTTTTTCAAAGGGGACAGAGTGTTTACATATGTATCTTTCATGCATTTGGTCATTGCAGCAATAAATGATCTGCATCACTGTCATTGGGTAAGGGTGATGCACCTGGTCCTTTGTTCTTTTGATTTATTTCTTATACCACTACGGCTGATCCCCACTTCCGCGGCTTCCGGGCTGTTTGGTTGGTGGTGGACCAGTGGATAATGATTTCTCCACATCCCCTTGTCATACGTACCCTCTCAGTATGGTATTTGGGCACTGTAGTTCAGACATGTATGTTGATTTTCCCCTTGTTCCACACAGAGCCATGAAAAAGGGTTTGAATTGACTGGCCCCATGTCACCCTATTGTACGCGCGTACAATAGGGTGACGCGCAACCCAGCATGCTCAGTCCGTCCCACTTTTTTTGACTCTAGATGATCAGATGATATACCAATGTTGCTCACCTAGCAATCTTCCTTGCCAAACACATCACGGAGGTAGAATGTTTTCCTCTTGGGGACAGTTCTTATGAACACTCTGATGTTGTTTTAAGTACCATGTTACATCTGATGCCTTTGGCTGTGGTGGAACTTGAATGGTTGCCAGACCAGTCAAACAATTGCTCTCCACAAGCTGCTACCATTGTCTCACCTGGGTGAATTCCTCCTGCTCCACACACTAGAAGGTGAACCAAAAGAAGGGGTGGATGCATTACCATCTGCTGATGTATACCTGGTTTTCTCCAACATCATCATTCACCAAAAGCACACATGTTAGTATCTGCCTGGCGATACCACAGAAACTGCTGGGCCAATCAAATACAGCACAATGTTCTGCCAGTTTTCCTCCGCCTCTACGTACTCACAGTCCAACAAAGAGCATTGTAGTCTGCAAGTGATTCATGTGCAGTCTCATTACTCCCATGGGGTTTGCACCTGCACCACTACTGGATGGTTTTTCCTGGCCACCTGCCCAACAAAAAGCATTATTTGATTTCTTTGATGTACATATTATTGCTGATCAATTATACCTGCAGCAGCCAAAACAGAGCATGAATAACATCCTCAATGCAGAGTATCTGTGAATTTTTGTTCCACTGGTTGACAAGCCCAGTGCTTCTTCACAATATCCTGGAATCCTTCAGTTGTTTATATAGTGAGTCTCACTTCTGCAAAAGAACAATGTAAAAATTGCTGATTTTTTGGCTGATGCTCCCAGGCACATCTTGGAGCTCTGTGCAATTAAAACCTTGGGCCAAAATAATCAACAATTACACCAACAAATTTCTCACAAGAGATTATCTCCATCCTGTCTCCGGTGGTCTTGATACCCACACGTATATAGAATGTGCATCACTACCAAATGTGTGTTAGTCATCACCAGGGATCCTCTGATCTTTTTTTTCCTTGGGAACCTCATGTTTTTCATGCAATGGAGGATAATTCTCATTCCAAGCACAATGTCCCTTCTGAAACACTTGAAGAGACACTACCTGGATGTCATCTTGCGTTTCAATTTATCCATGTCCATCTGCCAAGGCTATACTTGGATATAACAGCCACCCATGGTTCAATTGCATCAGTCAAAGCTATATGCCGTCCAGGCCATATCATTGGATCAGATTAGCCTCAGGAAATCAAAAGGGTAACACCCCAGTATCATTATCCCAGATATTCTTTTGTGATAGTGAGCCAACAACTGCTAGTGACATGGCCTGTGTTAAACCCACAAGCTCCCTGAATTTCTTGTGATTTCTGTCTGCAGACAGTTTACAACCATTGAATGAGGTTTCATCATCTGGCCTCTTCTCTGATGCTTTCATGTAGTCACTTTGTCAGAGAAAGCAGTAAAGGCCTTCTATATAACGTTTAACCAATCTGAGACCTGATTTTTCTACTCCTGGGAGATATCCCAAAGGATGGGTAGCCAAGAAGCCATCCAATGTAGGTGCGTTACCAGTTGATGGGAAGCAAGGGATCCTGTTTCCCCTCTAATCATTTGTATTTCCACCTCTTCTCCCCATGAATTTTGCCCCAACAATCTGTCCCAGTGCAGCCCTATCCTCATGTCACCTCATTGTACGCGCGTACAAAATGGTGGACATTTGGGATTGAGTTGCTCTCTTTCAGCTCATGCCGCTTGGGCTCCCTGGTTTTTCAGCTCAGAAGAAACACTCCTGCCGTATTCTTATGAGAGATGAAATCTGCACCTACATTTCATACAGGAGATCATGAAAGTATCTTATTGCCAGTTGCCACCAGACTGTTACTCTGCCCTTACTCCCCAGTTCAAACAAGGATATATTCAGGCTTAAAGTTTTCTAACCATTTTTCTGACAGCTCAATACTGGCTCCTCCTCTGTTGAAAACAGGTATGATCATTCAAGTTAAATGACCCTCCACTCTTTCAGCGAAAAAAAGCACATATCTCACCCAGCCGTATATCATTTCCCCATGGTAATCTCATACTCTTTCTCCTCCACTGCAGAAAGTTTTCATTTCATTTTCCTCTCCACATGTCCTGTAACGTGTGCAGCTTCAAAATGATACCTGACCTTGTTGAATCATTGTTCATTTCCCTTATGGTTCCAAGGCTTGTACACTCCTCTGTAGATAGCTTCCTGTGGTGGGATAGCTCAATTGAGAATCCCCTCAAAATCTGGACAAAATCTGGACAGCCATGTGATAAACCAAGTTCTCCGCAAGATAAAACTTTCCAGGCCTCACGCAAGGCATGACACATGGCATGTATACGTGATTTTATCAAACACATGAGTTATGATGCACAATTGCAATATCATCTGTGAAAGGAAATCTTGACGTGCTGTACGGTTGGGCCAGCTGCCTGCTCTCTGCTCATCTGATCCAAAAAGACAGGATCTTTTGGCTTGGTGTTTTTCTGACTGTAATCTTGTTGTCCAGGCTTATTTCAACTTCTGGACTGCCTCTCAAGCGCACTGTGTGCATCTTTTTCCTTTTTCAGACAGCTTGAGCCTTCCTGACTCTCTGCCTGCTGCTAAGACCCCTTGCGCCTGTCTTTTCTAAACCCAGTTCCCACTTGCACGGCATCATTCTTTCCAGCTTTCGCCGTGCAACCTGTCAACACCCCACCTCCCTCCGTTTGCTATTGTCAACTGCCATTGCCCTTGCAGGTTCCTGTCTTTCTTCTCTATCCAACTGTCAGATGATGAACCTGTTTTGCTGAAAAACTCCTCTCTCACACCAGAATGCCTCATCTACATTGCTCGCCCGTATCCAACAGTCCAGATTCACCCGCATTGCTCAATGCAAATTGCCTCACCACCAACAACAGAGAAGGTACTGCTGTGGAAACATCACAGGTATGTCTTCTCTTTACAAGTTCTACCTTCTCTGTTCTCATGCTAATAGAACTGGCATCCTCCCTCCTATCATACTTCTTTCGCAGGCTGGACGATCAACCCAGCCTCTTGCTGCCAACAAGCAATCCCACGTACAGGTGGGCTCCGTCCGCCCACGAGATTGCTTTGCATTTGGCTCAATCAACGATGTATCAAGTGCCAACGCAGCCTGCCATTCAGCTCACCAGGAGGCTAGCACCAGCGATATCCCTCAAAGATTTGAATTTCAGCCCAACCACCTATTATTCGGTCATGTGGCTTGCCAGATGATTGTATCACCCACCTCTTCTCTGCAGCCTCCGTTTCCTTGAATTGGACTTGCCAGCACCACTCTTTTCTCTCTGATCAATCCGCCAACCATCTTCCTTTTTGGGGGCTTGTTTGAAGGAACCCTCCAGAAAGACGTCTACTTGCTCCACCACAAGAGCAATCTAGGATCCCCCTTGTTGATGATCGACTGCTTCAAGACTCGTGGTCTGGCCCCTTCACCTTGCTCCCACGCACTATTGACCTCTTACAAATCTCATTTGATTGTTTGGGGCGGTCAGACATCCCTCACTACCCCTGTCAGCGACAATTGGCTTTACAGACTCTCTTCAATCAGCCACAGCTGGATGAACTTTTCTTCGCTCGGTACCTATCCTGCTGGCCTTCTGGGATCTACGGGTACAGTGTATGAGGACTATCTTTACATCTTTGCTGGGCAAGATTCCTCTGGGCTTGTGAACAGCAACTTATGGCAAGCTAACTTTGACAACCGTCAGTGAACTTGTCCTTGCTCCTCCTCTTGCTGCCATCTACTAACTCACCTACCCCTCTCATCAGTCCGTTCAACTGTTTCTTGGGAGTTAATCCCACATTCCCACCATGCCAAGCAACTGGCTGCACGATACGGTCACTCTGCTACCAGATACCAAGATTCATGGATTGTCTTTGGCGGGACTGGGGTTTCCGAGCCTCTTGACGACACCTGGGCTTACAGTTTTCGTTCAAAACAGTGGTGACGTATTACCTGCACTGGAACCTCCCCCTCTCCTCGCATGCATCATTTGGCCACGCTAGTTGGCGATACACCAGGGGAGATTTCATGGCACCCGTCGACGGGTGCCATTGCATAACACATTACCCTCTTTTGGTTTGAAATGTGTTCGGAGGTATTCAGATGCAAACTGCATGTTCAATTGGAATTCAGCTTGAATTCACCCAAAATCTTATAGCATGTGTTGCTTGACACGTATGTGAATTCATGTGGAACTCAAGTCAAAAAATTTGATGGATACAACCCAAACAAACATCAGCACATCAGAACATGGTTTGGATATGATGTTACTCAGCTGATGTTCAACAATTCATACATACTTGCGGGGCAAAACAAGCTGTTTACATCACATTAAAAAACGTGAATCTGCTCTTATGGCAAGAGAGACCCTGCAGTGACCAGGGTCAATGAATTATGTGTTCAGCCCCTGACCATGTGGCAAACTCAGTTGTCCCATTGGGAATACTAAATTTTGTTCATTGATTCCCCTGCAAGATATCAACAAAACCATGAGCTTTGCCGCTGAAGTCACCTCCCATGTTGCACCGGGAGTTCTCCAGGAACCTTGCTTATTCTAAACCCAAAGGCCAAGCAACACATGAGCAGGTTTAGCTGTTGGCTTCTTACAAATAATAAATAAATGCTTTTCCAACCAACATGGTTGAGCCAAGTTAACCATGTGACAAACCAAATAGGAGCAGATATGAATAATCAGACATATGTTGTCAAGGGCATCTATGTATGTGGAATATTGTGCCCCAATGGACTGGTGCTGCTAGATAACCGTCATGAATGACAGTGTCTGGTTCCCAATTCCACTCCATCTCCCATCTTACTCCCAATCTTCTCATCATTCACCCCTACCATTACAAAAATGCTTTGTCTTGGACAATTTATCATCAAAACATACCCCTCAACCCCACTCTCCTTCCCAGAACTCCCGCAACCTGTGTTGTGTTCCTCCAACAAGGAACTCGTCAAGTTCATGTTTGGTGTTCATCAAATATCAAGTTTGGAGACTTGAGTAATGCTGAAAGCTATTTCCTTCGTCCACTGCTAGGTCCTATTGGTAGTTGCTCTCTGAATATAGATGAAGAAGCCACTCAAACATCACAGCAAAGTCTTCTGAGATTCCAAGTATTTATTGTGACCACTGGCTGCCCAATCCCTCAACTCCGTGGTTGTATCTTTAGTTCTCCCAACATTGAACAATCAATCTTCCAGGCTTTGCGCAACGCATGTGTCAATCTCACCCCCATCTGGAATTATGACTCTAATCTCTTCTTCAACATACCCCAGACAGCCACACATAACCAAATAACTTTTTCTGAAGACCAACACTTGAATAACTTGTTGCACCGCCATTGCCTAGCAAGCCTTTGAGAGTATCAAATGACAGCAGTCCAATTTCTTTATCTGAACGAGGCTGCCAATTTGAGCACCATCAACCAATTTTGGCTTCACCGCGACAACAACTGGATACGGGAAAGATCTGATCCGGCTACTCTTGAACCAGTCAATCTTGACAACATTCCTTGTCTTGGCTCAATTCTAGCGGACGACATGGGCTTGGGAAAAACATTGACAGCCTTAGCATTGATCCTGGAAACCTCTTGTCAGGCTTGAGACTTTGGGAATTCTCCTTCTCCTTTTGAGAATACTTCGAGGTGTGGTGCCACACTAGTAATCTGTCCTAAGGCAACCTTGACAAACTGGAAACACGAGATTACAACTCACTTTGCCAAAAACTCAATCCCCTACTCAATCTTCTATGTGTAGCCAACGCCTCCGTTGCCTTGGCTACTTAGCCCTGGATACGCCTAGTCTAGCCCCTTTTTGCCTTAGCCAGCCCTGCTAAAGTGGTAGCGAGAGCTTAAATTTTTAAAAAAAAACTTAGATTACCTTTTTTTTACCGTTCACACCGTCTTATCAGCGAGGATACACGCAAAGATTTTTTTAGAACTTTATTTCTACATAGTTTTTGCACTCCTCGAGTTTCTCTTCATTGTTGGCCCGATTTCCAGATTCCTGCTCGCAACTTTATTTGCCTCGACTCATTCCCCTAAATTGACCAGCCTTTTTGGATTAACCTTTGGTCTCGAACCCGTCTTTTCTACCGTCTGAAATTTTGTAAGTTGAGCGCTTGAACTGGTGTCTTTGTTTTTCCCCCTTTCCAACGATCTCTGGGCGGGGCTATATTGTTTGGCTATTGTATCTACTCCCAATGTTTTGGTTTAGATAGACGCGACTGATTTATTTGATTACTTTGGGACAATAGATTGAAAATGGGTGTTAACCATTCCCCCAAGAACGTCACTGCTCGCCGTGGTCCAAGCTCTTCAAGACTTGCGCCGCGACCTCCTTTTGATGGCAACGATTACTGCCAGGATGAGCTTCATAGGATGACCAATGCCAAGTTGCAATACCTCTTGGACCATCCTTACTTTTGGCGAAACGATGGACCCTGTGACCCCCCGTCTTTGGTGACTAGTGAGGAATGTTTTGAGGATCCTGCGGCCTCCCCTTTGAGTGATACGTCCCATCCTCCGGAGAACAATTTACGCCATGGCCCCTCTTCAACAAACGCTACCCCACATGATGGCTCTGTCCTGGTTCCTCCTGAAAAACTCCCGAAAATCAATAAACTTAAGATGAGCGAGACACCCTCAGACGCTGGGACAGCAAGACCTCACCCAGATTATATCCATATCCCTTGGCCTTCTCCGACGTTTCAGAACACATATGCCTATACTCCTCACCCAGCTCCAAATGAGCGTCCCTATCATTCTACACCCCCTCGTTGTTGTCCTCCTCCCTCTGGTTTGTATCCCAAGGCGTATTAAGCAGGTTGGGAGAAGAATCTGTTGGTTGTCCTTTGTCTCTGGCAGGCCGTAGACTGCAAGAGGTACACTGGCTCTGCCACTTCCAACGCCTGGATTTGGCTTAGCGATGTTGAGTTAGCCCTTGAGTTGATACATGCCCACCCTTTGACTTGGCATTCCGTTGCGTGCACCATGTTACACGACCGTGCCTTAGAAGAGTTGAAGAAGGCAAAAGCAGAGAATTCGATTCCCACCAATTGGCCTGCGTTCAAGGCGTGGATTACTGGCAAAAATCCCCTGGCTATCAGCAAACGGTTGGTCACCCAAGAGTGGGACCAGCTGCGCCAGGGAGCAAATGAATCTCTTGAGAAATTCATGCAACGGTTTTCTGCTTGGCAAGCTGTCGCCAAGAACTACGACTTCCAGTACAACGAGTGTACCGGCTTTGTCTTAAAAGTCAACTCCGGATTGTCAAAACGTCTTGATGGCTTAATGGCTCAAGAGGAGCGACAGGACAGACCTATGAATTTTCGTGCAATTCAAACGGCTGCAATCAATGAAGATTGCCAATATTATTCTTCGCGGTTGGCTTCCACCTCTGAGGAAAATGCCAAACGTTCCAGCTCTGGCAACAACTCAGCCAACGGTAAGAAGGCAAAAACTGAATCTTCCGACAGAGTTTGTTTCAATTTTCAGAAGCCTGGCCATACTAGCCAGCATTGTCCTGAGGAAAAGACTGAGAAACAGAAGAAGTACAAGGCTAAGAAGGCCGCTTCATCCGGCTCAAACTCAGTTCCTTTAAAATGATTGTCGATGGCAAGTCTCATCCATCGATTGTTGTATCCTGTTCTCTGTCTGCTCGCAATGCATCCACACTCTTTGAACCCTGTGATACTGAGCAAATTTTTGATCCAATTATGAGATCACCGTTGGCTATAGCAACGAGTGCTATTACTCCAAATGTGGAGGTAGCATCACCTCCTGATGAGGTTTCTGTAAGTGTGAATGAGTCTTCCAATCTCATTCGTGATTTATTAGGTAATGAGCCTGATTTGTGAGTGGCTATCCCTCATGAGGATTGCCACTTGAACGTGAACTTCTCTCAGTTAGTTGAGGGATGTTTAGCTAACGTCCTGATCGACACAGGTGCGGGTTCCTCTTATGTGTCGCGGACTTTTGTGCATGAGCGAAGTCTTTCTACTTTTGTTTCACATCCGTCTGCTGTTTCCGGGGCATTTGGAGATGCTGTGAGTAATGACCGGTATTGCAAAGTTATGTTAACTTTAGGTGCTTACTCTGGTAATGTAGTTTTCCGGGTGGCTCCACTTTTGTCTTACGATTTCATTCTTGAGAGAGATTGGATTTCTTCTAACGCGGTCTCCACCAATTGGGACCGGAACAAATGGCTTCTTTGTTGCGCCGACGGTAGGCAGGTTGTTTTTACTCCCAGAAGTGTACTATGTGCACCGCATGACTTGGCGTTCATTTTGGATGACACGGACCTTATTCCATTGTCTAAGAAAGCGTGCCGTCGGGAGATGAGGAAACGAGGCACGGAGGTTTATCTCTGTTCTATGGTTGATTTGGATTTCAACGTTCTTGGCCCTAGGGAAACTCCTGTAGTGAGTCTACCGTCCTCTTTCAGTAGCACGGAACCTTTTGGGTCACAACTTAGGTCGTTGATTGACCAATATGGTTCGCTTTTTCAGCCCATTGATACGGTTTCGACTAGACAGCGAATGATTGAATATTTGATTGACACTGCAGATGCAAAACCCGTTCATCAAAATGTTTGTCAAATGTCTCCGATTCTCTTGGCAGAGTTGAAGGAACGATTGCAGAAGTTACAGACAAGCGGCTTTATTTGACCGTCGACTTCTTCATGGTCCTCTCCAATACTTTTTTGCTAAAAATACAAATTGTTCTCTCAGGTTTTGCGTTGATTACCGTGCTCTGAATTCAATGACTAAGAAGGATCAACACCCTCTACCGTTAATTCAAGAGTGTTTTGACTCTCTTTGTGGTGCGCGCTACTTCTCCAAGATTGATCTACAGCAAGGCTTTCATCAAATGCACATTGCTGATCACAATGTTCCGAAGACGGCCTTCGGCACCAAGTATGGCCATTATGAATGCACTAAAAACATTTGCAATTCTACCCAGAAGGAAAATGTGAACTTGGGATGGGCAAAACATATACCCAATTTTACAAAAAATGGTCCGAAGTGAAAAATAAGCTATACTGAGCATGCTCAGCAATTTTTTTTTTTTTTTTACAAACTGAGCAGAAATCAATTTTATTCATTCTGGCAACTTTAGGGGATTTTGCTGAGCATGCTCAGTTTTGCTCAATTTTCATTACTGAGCCATTTTGTTGAAAAAATTTAACATTTTGCCTAACCCCAAACAGTTGTTTTTTCTTTGGGTAAAATTACAAATGTTTGTAGTGATGGTTGGTAATGCCTTTTGGCTTGGTGAATGCTCCAAGCACGTTTCAGCAAATGATGACGCATGTGTTGCGTGAGTTCATTGATGATTTTGTCCAAGTTTACTTGGATGATATACTAATCTACTCTTTGACGGAAGCTGATCATCTATTGCATGTTACGCAGGTTCTTACGGTGTTATGCCGCAAGGAACTACGCTGCAGTGGGCACAAGTGCTCTATTGGTCTTGAGGAAATACAATACGTGGGACATTTGGTTTCACAGAATCGTATCCGTCCAATGCCTGATAAGCTGAAAGCTGTCGACGAATGGCCGAGACCAAGAAACGTACACGATGTTCGTTCCTTTTTGGGACTTTGTGGGTACTATCGCAGGTATGTCAAAAATTTTGCCAAAATTGCTGCTCCTCTACATGAGCTCACGGCGGGTAACGTTACTAAACGCCAATCTGTACCGTGGCTTCCTTTACATGAAGCTGCTTTTGTTCTTTTGAAACAGGCGTTGGTATCGGCTCCGGTTCTGTTGACTCCAGACCAAACAAAGCCCTACCGTATTGAGACTGATGCCTCTGACTATGCTGTCGGGGCTGTTCTTTTACAACAGTCTCACAATGACGACTGCCATCTTGTTGCGTACAAGTCCAGCAAGCTCAACTCTTTGCAACGAAATTATCTGGCGCAGGAGCGCGAGTTGTTGGCAATCCTCCACGCCTGGCGTAAGTGGCACGTTTATTTGGACGGTGCTGTCAAGACTACTGTGGTGTTCACTGACCATGCATTGTTGGTGTACTTGTCCTCTCAGACGTTACCTTCCAAAAGGCTTGCCCGTTGGCTGGACAAGTTTTCTGAGATGGACATTGATGTCCGATATAAAAGAGGTGCAGATAACGTGGTACCTGATGCTTTGTCTCAACGCTCGGACTTGGTCATCATTGATTCAATTGTTTCCGTTCTCCATGAGACTGACTGGCCCTTGATTATTCCGTATGTTAAGGACGATCTACCAGTCCCTCACTTTGTGACTCCGGCTCAACGAGCGCGTGCTTTGGCGTCGGTTAAGTTGTTTGAATATGATTCCGAGGCCAAGACCCTAATTTATTTAGGACGACCTGGTTTGGAGAAACGATTGCCCTTCATTGCTCATGGTCATTGTTATGCTCTCCTTAAGAGGGTACACAACGATGCGGGTCATTGCAGCCGGGATTCCACCCTTAGTCTCTTGCGTGGGCGGGGTTGGTGGCCCCATCGCTTGTCTGATGTCAAGGATTATGTGCGCACCTGTGCAACTTGCCAGATGTTTGAACACTCTCATCTTTCACAGGAGAATGCCAAGCAGACTTCCCTTCCATTGGTTGGGCCTTTCAAACGATGGTCTGCCGACTTCATCCAAATGCCTGAGAGTCATGCAAATAAATATCGATGGATGTTGACTCTCATTGATCATTGTACTTCGTGGCCTATTGCCGTGCCAATGCGTGATGCTACTGCCTTGGCAATTGCTGATGCTCTTCTGGAGCATGTGATTACCCCCTTTGGGTTGCCTCGTGAGTTCCTCACTGACAGAGGCTCAAATTTTCTCTCTGGCGGTTTGACTAAGTTTCTGGATGCTGGTAAAATTGGAAAGACTAACACTTCTGGTTATCATTCTCGTACAAATGGAAAAAACAAATGTTACAATGGTATTTTAGAAACTACCCTCTTTAAATTGAATACGACAGCGGATTTGTCCCGCTGGGAAGAATTTCTGCAACCAGCTTTGTATTCTATGCGGATTCACCGAAGTGATAGTAGTAAGCTTTCTCCTTTCAAGCTTACTTATGGTGTCTCACCCCGTTTGGCTACGGATCCTGCTTGGTTGACTGCTTCAGACCTAGCGGTTCCGGGTGAGGCTGATCTGAGGGAGCACCTACGAGAGCTGAATCTGAAACGTGGCACTGCCGTGGAAAATATTGCAAAGCGTTCTTTAGCTAATAAGAAAGTGTTTGATGGGAAACTCCCCCCTGTCCTTCGGACGTTTTCTCCGGGAGATGTTGTGAAACTCCGGAACAAAGCACATGTTAAGGGTGCCCCCCGTTGGTTTGGGCCTTTTGAAGTAAAAAGGGTGTTGGCTAATAATGTTTATATTCTTTTGGATCATGATGGCGCTGATTACCTTTGTCCTGTGAATGGGAACTCTCTCCGGTTGGTTTCACTTCGATCTATCATACTCAACGACATGTGGTCACCCCCGCCCATCATTGCACTCAAGGCGCAACAGAAAGACGCACGGGTTTCCAAGAAGCTGTTGGCCACTGCAAAGAAGATTTCGAAGGTTTCTCCAAAACAAATACGCTTGAAGTTTGACGGTAAATACATCACTCCGGCAACTGGGTCAGTTGCTCAAAGAGAGGGGAGGGATGTTGTAGCCGACACCTCCGTTGCCTTGGCTACTTAGCCCTGGATACGCCTAGTCTAGCCCCTTTTTGCCTTAGCCAGCCCTGCTAAATATGGAAGAGGCCGTGATTGTATGTCCAAGGAAACCCTCAAGTCATCAATGGTGGTTCTGACATCATATGACCTGATTGGGACAAGTGGAAACCCACTACACACCAATCAAAACACCATTGAGTTGCTGAATATGGAATGGTGCAGGATTGTCCTTGATGAAGCTTGGTAAGTGAAGACCCGCTTTCTGATAAGAGCACGTTCATAGACCAATGTCTTACAGATTTCATTTCTTAGTATGATCAGGAATCCTGAAACAAACCGAACAATCAACATCCAAAGACTCCAAACCACCTTTGTGTTGTGCCTCAGTGGTACTCCTTTCCAAAACCAAGTCACCGACATCCAAAGCTTAATCACCCTCCTCAAAATCTGGCCGTGGGACCAAGAATGGATCTGGCAACAGCACCTCATCCCTTGGATCAACATGGGCAATCCAAGAGTGATCCAAACATTGAACCGATTGATGGAGATGTTATGTTTGAGGAGGAAGAAGGAGGTGCTTTTAAATCTGCCGAGGAAGGTTGAGCATGTGGTATGTGTGACAATGGGGAATCCGTGGGAAAGATTCTACAGGGAATTTCATGATGAGTGTATTGAATCATTTGGACGGCTTTGAACACCAGGGCAGGCGTGGAACTCTAGTGAATTCTTCACTCAGCTGATGACAACGCTGCAACCAATACAATACACAGTTTGTATCACAAGAATTTGTATCAACCAAAATGGCTAAAACCCATCCTTACTGGTAGAGGAGCACAAGGGAATCACATTGGCCACAAAAGAATTTTTCTCAAGGCACTGATACGTGAAAAGATACATGCCAATACATTGCAAATACCGTATTGGTTGCAGCGTTGCTGATGAGGATTAGAGTATATTGCAATCATCCAATACTTGCACGCAAGGAACTACTTATCAGACATCAGTTGAACAACTGGACGTGGCAATGGCAAGACTTGGCCAAGATTGTTCACCTGATTGATCATCTGAGAAGATTTTTAGGAGGTGACGAGCAAGGTATTCAGAGGCCAAAGGCAGTAATATTCTCATTGTTTGTTTCATCCCTGGAAATGTGAGTGTGTCCTCATATCTATCCATTGTTTTATCAAACACAGGGAGCAAGATGCTAACATTTTCATGTGATTGCAAAGCATTGAGCGAGCTGTACAAGAAAAGGGTTGGCAATCAACATGGCTCAAGGGGAAGATGTCCACATCAGAGCAGGATAGCAGTCTTCATTGGTTCAGATCTGACCCAGACCACAACATTCTGCTTGGGTCAATACAATCAGCGGGGGTGGGTATAGATTTGAGATGTGCTCAAAATGTTTATTTGATGGTATGTATTTGTTCTTATATTTGGTGTGACAAGACAAAGCATGGATATAGATGTATTGTGTGTGTTAGGAGCCAAGTTGGAATCCAGGAGTAGAGGCACAAGCCATGGATTTTATAAACAGATCACTGGAAATGAATATACATCAAATTCAGAAGCGGAAGGCGGAATTGGCATTGTATGTCACTATCTATATATCTTTGGCTACATATGTGAAAAGAGGCTTTTTGGATTATTGCTTACATCACTGCATATTTTTTTTTTTTCAGGCTGAGTGTGCCATCAAATGGAAGCAATAATTATGAATGTGCACAGTTATTGATGAGTGATGTGGTGATGACCTAGATATATTGAATAAGATGACTTACAGAAATGTTTAGCAATACTCAACAGCTTTGGGAATTCCACACTGGGCTTTGGATTGAGGAGTAGCTTGTTGAGTACAGGAATTCAATCAAGGAACTCATTGGAGTAGCAGTTGAGCGGCAAATTCTGAGGGACGTAGGTGTAGTCAGTTGGTGGGGGCGTTGAGGTGGACGGTTGATGAATGTGTTCCAGGGTGAATGCTTGGACATGTCGGCGTCCTATGGTGGTGATGTTTTTGTGGATGTGGATCTCATCCAATTGTCTGGCAAGGGTGCTGAATTCTGCCAAACGCCAAGTTAAAGGAAGCCTAATGAGAACCTTTTTGGAAACTTCTTTGGTTTCTGAAAAGCACTTGATCATGTCAAATAGTTCCATCTCATTTTGAGTGATTGGGAGCTTGGACAGTGTGTCTTGGCAATGTTTTTGAAGCTGAATAAGAAAGATAGATTTGGTGAGATTCTTCCAACAATGAAAGATGAAAAGCAAGAGGTGAGACCCAACTTGTAATTGGAATTTGGCAATCTTTTCTTCTTCGCAGTTTGCCGCTTTGGAGAGAAATGTCCCAATTGTACACCGTCCTTACGTCCAACAAACCATTGGTGTAAGACACCTAACTGAAGAACATTGTTGGAAGATTTGGCAGGATCAATGTAAAAAGCCTTGAGGGCCCCCGCACGCTGCACATTCCCCCAGTGTTTGATGATGATTTAGCAAGCAGTTGATTCCATTAACATTCCCAGGGTTGATCCTATGCAAAGGTCCAACCAGGAAATTGTGATTTTTCAAGATCTTCAAGAAATAGAACTTGATAGACAGGGGGAATTTTCTCGGTCACCTTGGTGAGCGCAGATGTTGGAATATTGTTGATTTGATGAAGTAAGATGGAATCCGGCATGTCAGTCACAGAATGAAGGGTGGTTGATGAGGGTGAGTTCATCCATTTGTTGAGTAGCAGGGTTTGAGTAAAGCAAGCAATACTGCAACAAAGAGGTTGAGTCAAGTCTGGAAGGAACAACGAGAAGAGGTATTGAAGTTTTTGTCCACTAGTGGGAGGTTTGCTACCATTGATGAGAGTACGCTGGGAGGAGGAAGGCATCTTGTTACTGTGGTAGTGGGAAAATGAGGAAAGCATAGTTGGTGAATCAGCTTCTTAAATGCTATGAAAAATACTGACTTGGGATCTTGCCAAGAGCCACAAACAATGGCAGGTTGCAAAACAAAGGAACAATCATGTTTGGGCCACCAAGTCCAGTCTGACCAAACAAATATGTTCTGGTACATTACTTCATGATAGGGGAATTTATAACCGGGCCAGATTTGCAATGTTTGGTCAACACTTGCTGTGTCCATATGATTACGCTCCCACATCATTTGTGTAAAATATGTACACAGATGACACCTGAGGTGTTGCACAAAGGGAAATGTGTGACATGGCTCGGGGGACAGGTCGGTGAAACTTGTGTACTCTGGTGTACGGCCGTACACAAGAGTACCGATCACCCTTTGCCGACCAAAGAAGTTCAACTCCCCAGAACACATCTGATCCTTGGAAAACAAAATTTTCACGGATAACTGCTCAGACCAAGACTTGTGGTTCAAGCCATTCACAGATGACTTTGAAGTTGATCTCAACAAGGATTCACTACATGATAGTGTAGTGTACACTCTGGCAGAGGGAATGAGAGTATATGGTTCTTTAGAAGAGAAAAACAGATTTTTCCATGTGTGATAACACCTCCACTGCCGGCATTAACCGGTCGAACACGGCAGTTCGAGCGGTGCTCGAACAGCCGTGTTCGACCGGTGGTCGGACAGGCACTGTCCGACCGAAGCACCTGCCGGCGGGTCGGACAGGCCTGTCCGATCAGTTCCTGGGACCGGTTGCACAGGACCAGCCGGGACCGGTCGGACAAATCTGTCCGACCAGTTGGCTCTCGCTTCGGTCGGACAGTGTCCGTCCAACCACCGGTCGAACACGGCTGTTCGAGCACTGCTCGAGCAGCCGTGTTCGACCGGTTAATGCCGGCAGTGCTCCAAGGCAACTTGGATGTTGAAGCAAAGAACACCTAGAGCAGAAAGTGGATGATACATGTATTTTGAAAACTTCCATTGAGAGTGGCAGTTTGGCCAACTGCTGAAATCAGGTTCAGTGAGAATTCATGAATTAAATTCCTGAGATCGGATCTGAAGGGCATCAAGTATAGAATAAGAAGATAAAAAAAAATCTGTTAGCTCAAACCAACAAGAGGTATCCACATTCCAAGTGATTTTACCTTGTAAAATTGGATATTAATATCATCCCAGGTTTAGTGGCGAATGTGGGCATCATTGGGCACTTGCATAACAGGGGCTTTCAAAAAGGAACCATTAGATGCACAGCTGGAACAAGGTCATGTTAAATGTCATACCTAAGCCACTACAACGTCTGATTGCATCCCAGCATGCCTTGACATTTGGAACAGCTTCTTTGGGGATCTTCATGTCCTGTGCCTTGCTGTCCAATTTGCTTTGCAAGAAAGCGTGTCCTTCCCAGTTTGATATATGATTTCCTCCACCATTCTCATGAATGCTGTATCCTAAGTGAATATATCTTGCCTGTAATTCATGTAATTGGTTATCAATTGAAATTTGCTGGTTCTTAAGCCACTCTACTTGGGCATCAGTAAATCGGAAATATATATAATTGCCTGTCATGTTGGAATAAATCTACTCTTGTGGGCAAACAGTGAGAGTTGTGTGAGAGAAGGACAAAAGAGCAAACAGAAGCAACACTATTTAAGATATGAGCATCACACCTTTTATCAATGATCGTCCCTTGACCTCCTGAGGGGCCATAATTGGTGTGTCACACTTTTGGTGTTTGATGCAAGTCACCCTGCATGAAAATGGAAGAAACGGTGGCAAAAGAAACCCATGCAGAAGCTTCATGTGGATTCAACATGTGAGTCAATTGAAATACAAGTCACAGCCACATGGACTGAGATAAGAGATACGTCATGATGCAGATGGCATGATCATTGCATGTTCATTTGGACCAAGAAAAATGACGTTTATAGGAGACAAAGCATGGGGGCCAAAAAAGGCTGGTCAGATAAAGGATGATTTCTGTTGGATGCACCTCAGCTTCCAACCTACATTCTACTTGCGGCCGAATCCTTATCCCTCCATTGCTCTTGTGTTTCAACATCATCTTGATACCTCATCTCAACCCATCTAAAGCTTTCATCCATCAATATGTCATCTAAAAGACTATATATTTGCCACTGTGAATACTATTCTTGCATGAAAGCCATGCATGAGCAGGACGGGATGGGAAGAACTCAGGGTAGGCAAGGAGACCAAAGAGGGACCACTTTCACAGCCAGCAACACATGAAACCGGCCCAAGTCAGGTAAGTGCACAGCCTGATTGTGCAAAAGTGGTGATCACATATGCTGATCTCCATGAGGCAATAGACTGCTGCAACAGGTTCTAATACGGAAGAAACGGTGCCTCACCCCCGCCTCTGCTTGCAGGAGGACTTCTCCAAGCAAGTAATGGTTCAACTGGCCAAATCAGTTTTCAATGATAAGTTGAGTAAAAAGAGTTCCAAAATGTTTCTCAAATCTGCACGGGCACATGCCAACCTCCTGGCCAACATTTGGAGTTCCCAGTATGGTATCAACATAGAGCCCATGACATTAAAGAGGTCTATCAAGCCTATGTCGCAAAGAATACAGCAGAGCCAGCAAAGAGGTTGATTGAGCCATGCCTCGCAATAGAGACAACCCAGCGGAGAGATGAATTGAGCCAATCACGCGAGGAGTAGAGCGGATGCAGCAAAGAGGTCTAACAAGGGGATGGCGCAAAGGAAGAAGCGGAGCCAGCAAAGAGGTTTCACACAATGGTTCCTTCATATTACAAGATAAAAACTAGAAACACACGCACTGCAAAGAGCTGAATAGAGAAAGCCAAGCAGAGAGACGCGCCAATTAGATCACGCAAGGAGTCGAGAAGACCCAGCAAAGAGGCCTACCAAGCCTATGGCGCAAAGGATACAGCAGAGCCAGCCAAGAGGTTGATTGAGCCACGGCTCGCAATAGAGACAAACCAGAGGGAAGATGAATTGAGCCGATTGCGCAACGAGTAGAGAGGACGCAGCAAAGAGGTCTAACGAGCTGATGGCGCGAAGAATGAAGCGGAGCCAGCAAAGAGGTTGACCAGAGAAGAGGTTGGCCAAGCACACAACACAAAGAGCTGAGGGGAGCAGATGCAGTGTTGGTGATCACAAGGTGAAACTGTGGCTGCGGCCTTGTGTGATCAGTTGGGGTCTGTGTTGGATAGCAAACAGTATGGCCAGCCCAGATCAATGGAAGGGAGGCGTTAGACGGGGGGTTTTGGAGCAGGGAACTGACCAAGAGCGGTAAGGACCCGCGTGTAAATGCCAACCTAGCTATTTGTAGCCAACGCAAGGCACCAACAGCAAGAGGAGAGGCTGGGCTGGTGGAGGTGGTTGTCTGAGGTGGTGAGAGAGGTCAAGGAGGCGTTGGAAGGGGGTTCTGGATGGAAGCTTGAGGGCCGTCCTGTTGGTGGTAGTAGGGAGCAGGGAACCGCTGATCAACAGAAAAGAGTTGTCAGCAGTGGCATCAACAGGAGGTTGCAGGATGATTGGAACAGCTTGCCAAGCTATGAAAATGAAGGGGTTATTGTTGAACTTGATGGAACTGATGTCATGGGGGTGTTAGAGCTGGCCTTTGCAAGGGGAACCTGAGGACCTGGTTGTGTTGATTCTCAGAAGGGGCATGAACACTAGGGGTTGCTTGGAAATCAGAACTGCATACCAAGAGTGATGACGACGCGGGGGCACTATTGGACTTGATGAAACCTACGCCGCGGGCTGGAGGGGAGGCCTTGTGAATTCAAAGGGAGGAGTTGCTGTGGCTAAACAGAAAAAAATTTGCAGGTCAGCCACTTGCATAATCTGGTGGTGCAGCGCAAGTGGCGGTGGCTGGCAGGGCTGTGGTCGGCAACAGCCCTGCCAGCCACCACCAGGAGGGATGCTTACACAGATGGGTGATGATGCCCACTCCAATAGCCGGGTTGAATGAGCTATGGCTGTGCAAGGTGTTGATAAGCTACAATGCAGGACCAATTTGATGAGCTTTGGCTAGGGAAGGTGTCCGAGCCATTTGAATTGTAGCAATGAGATAACTTACTGATACGATGAAGCTGAACTTGGCAATGTGAATCGCTACCTCAGATATAAATAAATTGAAACAATTGATTGGCTGAGATGAAGACTTTGATGCAAACTGGGCGGAATTGGTGAGTTCAGATCAGAGTAGCAATTGATTCAGGAAATCAAGAAGCCTTTACAAACATGCACTGGAGTTGAAACAAGACGCACTCAATAAGTCTAACACGGATTATTCTGCATTCAACAGGTAACAATTTCCTAGTATAGCAGAATCAGAAGACTCTAGAAGACCAGCCAGGGGTAAGCTGCTTCACTTCAAGAAGACAGTCCAAATACTTCCACAAGGGATAGTAGGGCTGTGTTGGGCAACCAAAAAGGTGAAAAAGTCTCACCAATGTACGCGGGATTTCCAATACACGGCAGCCAAATGGGAAGAGGAGGTCTATCAAGTGAACAAAAAAAGGTGAAAAAGTCTCACCAATGTACGCAGATATTTCCAATCCACGGCATCCAAATGTGGAGAGGGTGTCAGCTCCTGGGAACAGTTTCAGAGGTGGACAGATGGAAACCAGTTTTGCAGAACTAGTCTTGACAGGTGCGGGAATAGTCTGACCAAGGCGTTCAAGTTGCGGTATGATGTTGTCAAAGTGTCTAAGGAATGTGAGTGATTGGATGTCATGTGTACAAATTTGGGGGATTGCATTAGCCAAAATCCAAGGCCATGAGCACATTGCTGTTTTATGAACATTTGATACCTTGATGTTAGATCACACTTGGGACAAGTCCTAATGTGCACGGAAAGGCCTCTTCACCAACTACACAGCTTGGGTCCACTTATAAGATGCCAAGTGCAGTAAATGCGCGTACATCGTCATAAGTGTTTGCCCCTGCTTATCAGGAAGGACAATTACAACAGGAGTGGTGTGATGCCCACTCTATCACTGCATGGGTGATAGAAATTTTCCCTCCTTCTTTCTGGGTAGGGAAGGTGAATGCTGTTTCCTCTCCTTCACATGAGTAAGAAGGCAAATTCCAACTCCTTGTACTAGAACAAAAAAGGATTCCAGGAAACCATATATAGAATTATTTAAAAATACTGGTCATGCCTATGTATTTCATTTTGAAATGAGGAAGCAGCAATCCTCATTTGTTAGAATCCTACTTTGCTATTGGAAAGTCACATGTTTCCCAAGAGTTCAGGAATGACTTTCAACCATGGGAGAACTGGATAATGTTAATTTTACAAAGAAAAAGACTGAGCTATGAGCCACATATCAGAGGTTTCAAGGGGATCCCTAGAATGAACTATGATCTAATTATTAACTTCAAAAAAGGTGTGATATACCACCACAAATTGGGTTACCCAGGTGTTTCAAGAGTAAAGAGCAGCTGGAATCAAAAATCGAAATGAATTTTTAGTATTTATCTCTCATGGGCAAAAGAAATAACTCATTTGTTATCAGAAAACATCATGAAATGATATATTATGGGTTAAATGAAGTTAAGATCTATGGCATGTATTCATTCCCACTATTTCCAGAAGGGCTTGGAGGAATGAGTGGTTAGCTGCATAATAAATTCACCTAGGTGAATGAGTTGTGTGACACAACTTACTCAGGTTTGTGGGAGTTACCCATGATGAACATATTTACTATTATGAACTTCAAATAACATATGATACATCATCACTATTTGGGGTTTCCCGGGATTTGCCAAGAGTTTTGCCATGTTACAGATGTCCATTTCTGCAGAGGTGGTGTTTGTATGTCAGCTGATGGTTCAGTGAAGTCACAAGCTGATAAATCACAATATGCCTTCCCATGATGACTAGCTTCTCCAAGACTTGAAGCCAGACTTGAAGAATCATGATAAGCCTAAGCTGTATCTCTGACATATTTACTGCTCATAGAACCACTGTTGAGGTGGTAAATTTGCCTCTATTTATGGATTCTAGATTTCCTGTTGTAGTTCAATCTGGCATTACCAAAGCAAGGCATTTTAACTGGGTCAAAGGGAACTTGATGTCTCCTTGCTGGAAATAAGATATCAGCATGAAGTCCTGAGACTTGGAAAATACAGTCAGCAGTCTGCATGTCATCTTTTGCTGTCAACTTCTGGGTAACATGTGTATGATGTATACCTTTTGCTTATTGCCTTTACTTTTTTACAAGCAATAGTCCCAATTTCTTTGGGCTGTGAGCCCACCATTATCAGAAAAATTTTACCATCAATGGTATTTTCAACTTCTGAAGACTTGTTTAATTTGTGTTTTGCTTTGTTGTTCTGTTTTTTTTACAATCATGTTGGATGATCCAATTCCCTTTTTGGCCTGATACCTGTTTCATTGTGACACATACCAGTCAACAATATCTTTTGGGAAACATATAGACTGGTGATCAACTTTACAAGGCTTCAGGTATCTGGTCTGTACTTGGTAGCACTAGGTATTTGGGGTGCAACTATGAGGCTAAAAAAGTGCTTTAGCAGTGGTGTGAATTCTGATTGTCACCTAATGAAACATGGCAAGGAATCTTTGAAGGTTTGATCAAAGAATCAGGAAGTGAGTTGGAAATGATTAATAACGGGAACTCATTAGATGAGGACCCAAACAGTCAATATAAAGGACTGCAAGTCGTCATAACGGCTTCGTTGGCACATGGGCATCCAGATGTGCCCCCTTGATTAATTGTGAGAAATCTATAATCAACAGGAAGATATTTTCTTCCAACAAGTCAAGATGATTACTCAGTTTGCCAACTCATAAGACCCATAGTACTTGAAGCTGTTTGACTGGGAAGGCAAAGAGCATTTACAATCTTCTTTGACTATAAGGCCTTGAAATACCCTTTGCATAGAATGTCTTGAACACATTATCATATTCATCAACTCCATCCTTCATTCACTTCTCTGAAATATTCAGATGTTGTTCTTTAAAATGCTCTGTCTCTTATTGGGTGTGAAGATTACCATTGGTGAAACCTCTCCCGGATACAACCGTTGCGAGTAGCCAAAGCAATCTCTCAGTCATTATGTGACTTCACTAAAACCATCAGCAAGTATTGCAAACCAACCTTGCGTTGATGAGGGAGAAAATTTGCTGAATCAAGCACGAGATAAACACCTAGATTTTTCTCATTATCAGATCTACCCGGTTGTTCTGTTAGAATAGATGAACAACCATTACCAACCAGTCAAGTTCAACCAAAAAAAAACAAGTATGCCATGAGCAGTTCTGGTCCAATACTGCTAGTCTCCATTCCAACACTGGTCTGTGGAGCCACGTTCATGTTTCTGGGGTAAATCAGCCCTATGTCAATACAAAGGAAACCCCCAATTACCCGCACAATCACCTGGGGAATAAGCAAGTCAATTTGTTTTCTTCATCTACCAGCATCCCAGAGTCTTTCTTGTTGAGGTATGTTGAGTCTCAGCTAAAAGACGTAGCCACATGGAAGGAATTATTCAATTCTTTGCCGGACCTGGTTCTACATGATGATGGCAATGACAAATTCCTGAGCCAGCAGCTCAAGGAAGCATTCATAGATCAATTTGCTCCTTTGCACCAACCCATGAATGAAGATGATGAATTTGGTAACTATTTGGGTTATTTACATGATGATGGACACTTGATGCCTAACACCCATGGTTGGTGTTACTGAGTAATGTAAGTGGCTCAGCAAATGAGCTTTCCCATGAAAGAGGAGATGATTGCAGACTGGGCTAGACTGGGTTACGGGAGCCCAGAGGGGACACTTGTGTCTCCCCAATTTTGTTTTTTTGCAATGGCAAAACTTAACATTTGGATGCTCAACCCGGGTTTCTGAATCAATTTTTCCAATTGGATTGCAGTTTCAGCAGCAAGGCTCCCTCAGCTGTACCTGAGCCATGGGTCAATGTTGGATTGTAGATTTCCATCACAAGTGTATATGTATCCTTGACCAATGCTTGGCTCCATTGAGTTAGGACAACTAGGAGGCTGAGCTGGGCATTGAGTTTGTTTGTATGTATAACTCAATGTCCAAGCTGGCCATTAGGGTTGCATGTACAGCTTGATGGGCAAGGGCTTGGCCACTGGGGTTGCACAGTTTGATGACTGCCTTGGCAAGGGTTAAAGCAACTCGATGGCCAAGTGCCTCCATTGCGTGGCCCCAACTTCATGGCCAAGCCCGGCCATCAAGATGTACCAACTTGCTGGCTGGGCTTCAATGTAGTTATAATGTTTCAACTTGATCATGGCTGAACCCGGCCATTGAGTTCCATGGCCAAGCACCGCCATCAAGTTGCACCAGCATGATGACCTGGTTGGTCATTGAGCTATACCAACTTGATGACCCGCTCGGCCCAAACACAATGGAGCTGGACACTATTCTTACCGCTGATCAAAGCCGGCTTTTCACTTGTTTGTCAATCATCCTACTCTGTTTCCAACTATACACACTTTCATCCTACATAGTCAGACACAGTCCCATACGCTGCAGCCTAGCCAGGCCTAGCCCTGCCTACCCTGGGACGCTGCGACATAAATCGGTGGGTGTACATAATACATATTAGAGCATCCGCATTGGTCGCGGAGGTTTAGCATAGTTTAGTCCACTGAGTTATGTTGGACTTACCTTAAGTCAAGGTGTGCAACCGCACCAGTTCAGGTTTCAACAGGTTTAAGTATGTGTAGTGGTGATGACTAATCTCCATGTCAGAGCTGTATACATACTTTTGTGTGCAGTTGCCGTGTGAAAGTGGGATAAATGCATATAATATGAATTTATCCCAGGATTAGTGGGGCATAAAATTATCCCCCACTAGCCCAAAAACTAGCTCCGGCATAGTTTAATCCGCGCTTAGTCCGCCCCGGTGCGGCTGCAACAGGGGACAACTTGTGCTAATCCAAGCAAAAACCGCGACCGATGCGGATGCTCTTAGAAACAACTATACAACTCAGGGTACAGTGTTGCAGACTTATTGGTCCATCAACCAAAGACATGTTACAAAGTCATGGAATACATTGCGTGCCCATGCATCATGCTCTGTAATCAGGGCTTAAACCTTCATCCTTTACATAAACAGTCATGGTTTTGCATTTGTATTTCCCAGAGAGATGAAATCTCTACATAGTACATTGAATAAGTCAACAGTAGTAACCATTGAGTTGACTATTCCATAGCAACTATTCAACTCACATCCAAAACATGTCAATCACCTCGTACATATATTGGCAGTATTAATTGGCTGTAAGCATGGATTATTATCATTAGGGGGAGGACTGTTGATTAGCTCTTTCCATTTCCATAGAATTCCATTCTATTACCAATCACAATCAAGGAAGCCAAGATCGTAACTCCTACATAATCATCAATTGGAGGACAACCCGTATTCTTTGTCCACAAACATATCTTTACTCGGGCCATTGAAATTCAAATAAAAATTAACATAAGTTAGTCACATTCAATGTTTTACTTTGGTGGTGATTCTTGCTGAGAATTAATGTATTTCTGGGAGGAAAAGCAAGCAGATTTGGTCATTGACAAAAGATGAGAGGATTTGAGGGACAAGATGGAAAGAAGCCAAAGAAGAATAAAAAGCCCCAGACTAGCAAAGGACAGGTGTTTTCAGATGAGATTGAACGATCCCGTAGACAAGTAGTGACCTCAATGCCACCACCCAAACATCAACCAAATTTACCCCATGATCAGGAGAACTATGAAAATAGAGATGATATAGGAACTCGTAATGACTTTCCTGAACACCAACCACTTGGTTCACCGGGAGAGGACCCTCAGGTTGAACGTTTGGTCCAGTATCTCAGAGCCCAGAATTATGCGCGACGGAGGATTGTCAATGAGGAAAACTGGGAGGAAGCTTATGATGAGATGTTCTCATGTTTTTATCAGTGCTCAATGAAGACATTGACCTGGGGCAATCCCAAGAAGTGGGATCAAGACTGGAAACCCACATGTACCTGTATGCAAACCCGTCAACGGCCAGTAGTTCTGGTTGATATATTAAGTTGAGCATATATCAATCCATTTTCATCTTTGAACGTAACTGAGACATGGAGCTTTTGTGCAGCCCGCAAGCAGAATGTGGTTGAATTTTGTTCCTGCCAAAGTGACCAAGTACGGCTTATTCAGATGGGCTACATTGGAGGTTCACCAAAATTCCCACAAACTGCATTTTCAATATGTCTGCTACGATTTCACCACAAAATTTGGAAACACTCTGCCACACCCATTCTACCCTTTGCAAAAGGAGTAGATGAGTTCCTTGATGCCTTTGACCCACTCATCTTGATACCGAATAGGAATCAAGAGTTGGTTGAGGCATTCAATGTAAGCTTTTTATCTTTTTCAATCAAAAATAATGTTGGATCTAATTTCTTTGTTGAAATTAGACTTGCCAGTGGAGGAGGACCTTCACTTCGGCCATTGATGCTTTCAGAGAAATGCTCAGGAGGGAGGAATTATTGGCTTTTGAGATCATGAGTATGGATTCCATGGACCACATGGCAGATATTTGCGCCAAATGCTTTGGACCTCCAGTTGTTGGGGTACAACCAGATGAGCCCAATTATATTGTTTGTATGGACGGTAACTTTCAGCACAGACGCCACTTAGCAGCAAGTGTGGAGAATCCAGACCATCTCAAAACTCCAAGTTGTTTTATCAAAAGTCAAAAGGTGTTAGAGATGAAGTTATCTATGGGCCCCAATTATATTGATGAAACTGCTGTGAGTGATTGTGAAACAAAAAAGAAGCGTAGAATTATCTTTAATAAAATCATATTCCAGGACCCATGTTCCCAACAACACACTGCAGCCGATGACACAAGAGATGTAAGCACGTGGAGGCAGTGTGATGAAACAGCCTTTTTGGAATGGCATGTCGGCATGACCAAATAATAAGATTGATCAATATTGTTCAAAGTGGAGAAAAGTGTGTTTCTGAATTATTTCATCACAATTCTCAAAATATGTCACTGATTATCAACGTAATTTGACACCTAGGGCACACTATCCAATGACCATGATTGACTACATGATCCAGAATGCAAAAGAAGAAAACGGAGAACCCAAGAAGTTGGCATTTCTTTATGATATTGGATGTCACACTGAGAAGGGAGTAATTTGTGTGCGTATCTCCCCTTTGTTTATTTTTGCACATGCTAATTATTGAGCAATCCCTTGTATCATCAGAGAAAGCAATTTTTGTCACAGATTGAACAAAATCTGCTCAAGTTTGGCACCAGTGTATTTCATGCATATGGCTGGGGTATTTCTGATGGGGAGGGAATGGAGTGCATTTGGGCCGGCCTGTCCCCTTTCATAAGTCAACTCTGCTACTCAACAAAGAACCACCAACTTACTGCATCAAATCTACGATCACTCCACCTCAATGAAAATGGGAAGGTTTTGTCCAGTAAGTTATTTGATTCAGTTCTTAATCTGACTCTGATATATTGGACTGATTTGGGGTATTCAGTCCAATTGCTTCTACAGAGAGGGAAGGAAATTGAGAAATCAATGAGAGAATCACAACAATTACTGTCTCAAATTGAACAAGATTTTGGCCACACAACAATTTATTTGAATGGTCAATGGCAGCGGCAGAGGCAGATGCAACTTTCTGCCATGGAAAACAATACACAAAAGGAGATTCAGAAACAAGTTGAGGAGCTTGTATTACTTGAGAATAAGCTTCGTGAAGCCCAGTGAGTATAATAAAAAGATCATGCATATCACTCACACATTGCCAAAGTAGTCATTGACTCTATTTCATTCAGACAGGAAATGCTGGAACTCCGACAAACCCAACGGAGAAGTTTGACCTCAGTTCAGAGAATGCAGATGGAACAGGCACCTGATACCCTGGGTTTTTTGGAACAAGAAATAGAACAGATTATTGATGAGCTTGGTTCAGATTATTTCTGCAATTTGCCCGGTTCTGCAGGTAAGTAATTTGCATCAATTCCATAAGAAAACAAATATTAATTGACTTATGGGCTGTATGGATGTAGACAATGAAAACAAGGCCTTAATCAAGTTAAAAGTTAGTAAATCAAAGCACTATGAAGCAAAGGTGGGTATCATAGAGCTGCAAAAGCAATGGGATCAACGGTCATTGGGTATGTCTATCTAGTATATGTTTTATTTTGCGCAGTCTTTAATATTTCTATAACTATTTACAGGAACAAGGGTCTAAGGAAGATTCAAGAAGCAAATGAATGCCAAAACAAAAATATTCAAGAATAAATGGCTTTCCTATAACAACCAAGCTAACAAATACAATAACAAGTTTTCCCCGGAAGTCAACTTGCCGACTCCAACATTTGATGATGTGAAATCTTTTGGTATAGAAAACCCCTTCTGGAGTATTGGTTCACTTGATCATTGAAATGAGCCATGGGCTGTCAACTCAAACATACGAGATGGAATCCAGGCCGTCCCCAATGTCACCCACTGCACAGATGAATTGCGACGCATATCAAGGGAAGCAAGACAGGCTGTAAAGTGGGCAGTCAGACTTGCCCCACGGGTGGAATTGGTTTATAACACATTGAGAAACGGTCAGTAATTCTGTCAGCTTGCTACTATGACAGAGCCAACCTGACAAAAGTAACATAAAAAGAGACATTATTACTACAGTATTAAGACCCATTTATACGACTAATAATGCACAAAAAACTCAGTTTACTTATTTTTGTCCAATGAGCTTAGCAAAGTTCTGGCACCATAAAAATAAGTAATGAAATAAAATAACAACTACTTTTTACAAAAATACTAAATAACTTCTACACCTTTAGAATAACTTAGAATATCATGTCATATTCTGAATCCTCATGCAAATTAATGTAGGGTCCCTCACTGGAAGTACCCCTAAATTTCTACTCCTTCACCTTGAACCAATTACCCGTAAGAATTGGCCACAAACCTATGTCACACAGACATTACACACGTATGTACTTGTTATATATGCATACTATATGTGAAATGACCAATTATGGACTTATAATTGAGGTGTTGTGTATAGTTTGGGAATTAGGCCCAATTGGGGTTTAAACCTCCAACCCCGCGCGTGGATTATATAATCCAATTGGAAATTGGCCAAATGCGTGGAAATAGCTAATCCCCTAGTTACCACATATGTACAAGTGTAGCTAGGGTAAAAGTAGATTCTACGTGGTTTATTTACAAGGTTTCATTAATAAAAACCTTGAATACATAAGGTTAACATAGCCAGCGTGGCCTTGAAAGATTGGCCTTAGCCATTTGTGGCCCATTTGCATCATTTGTGGCCCATTTCAGATACATTCACATGTCAGTGTTGCTATGTACCTTAGTTACAATGACTAAATAAGTTATTAAGTTCATGAAAAGCACTTATGACGCTGAATTAATGACCAGAAGTGTCATTGGGATGAGCCTTGTTAGTGCCAATCTCCCAAATTGGCCACATTGCACTGAAAACCAGTTACTACACGCACAAAGGCAGAAAGGTCCTCCACTATGAGTGAAATTAGTATATATAGAGCCCTCTTTCCACGCCAAAAGTTGTTCCCCATCATCAATTATTATTACAGTCAATCAGTTACGCTGTGTCCTGTCCTTATTTCAGTTACTCTGCCCTGTTTTGCCTGTTTTATCCGTGGTGTTCCCTTCAAATGAACCATTCTACGTGTCCAGCTCCTGCGCAGAAACCCTTCAATCTACCCAGCAGCTCTACTTCACCCCCCTACGTGGCTTTTTGGCTTGAAAGAAGCAATAGTGAGTACTTCTTTCATCCTTCTGTCCCCATTCTGGTTTCTTAATTGGAAAAGCACTTTGGTACCACCTTCTGTTATGCAGAAATCCATTGTTTTCTTAATCAGATACCACCCTGCTTAGCAGATCTCTGATTTAGAGGGCACCTACAAACACCCCTGCGCCAGCAGGCCCCTCTGTAAAAGAATTATATTCTTTTATACCTTCCTCTTACTACTTTTCTACGTGAAATTATCCTACTCTACCCTTATTTTGAACCCTTATCATCTTGTGTAGCTAAAAGGTACTAGCCCTTGGCATCACAGAGGCTGACAATTGGGGGTCTGGCTGGGAAATTACCAATATCCTCTTGTGGTAATTGACTCCTGGTACTTACTCTTCCCACTTTTGCTTTTCACTCACGCAAAAAATTACCAAATCCACAAAAAATCATTTATAAAATAAATCCACTAAAAAATATCCTTCTGCTTTATTTTTTACGCATTCTTTTAGTGAACCAATACACTAAATCTCTCATTTCTACTCCTGAATTTATTCATCCTCCTTTTGACCAAATTGCCCACTTTGAATTAATCAAACATTATCTCAAAGTCCTCAGATTGCGCAAAGAAGAGGAAATAGCTAACTATCAACCTTCTGATTGGGAAAAACTTACGCCTACAGAACAGTTTCAACTTTCTCTTTTTCACTCTCACCAACGTGCTCAAAAGGACACCGAACTTCTTATTAAACTCAACACCATCAACAGAAGAAATCAAGAGAACAAGAGGCGTGCAGATCTTCAAAGAACTTTGGAATATAAACAACCAATAGTCAGTTTTATTCTCCTTTATCTCTAATAAAATTATTAAAATCACCAAAAATACTTATTCTTGCGCCTGAATATCATCTAGTGTCTTCCACTACTACTCCCAGCTCTTCCAACTCTTCTACCACGGCCCCAGCTACCTCTGTGGCCAATTCTATTACTCCACTTACGGCTCCACCAACCAGTAAGTTTATTAATTGCGCCTACTTAATATTTTGTGGCCCTTTTCACTAATATGTCACGTGAAAATAGTCCTGTCAGGAAGTCTACCAGGGCTCACAAGCCTGATCTCCATGGCCCCTTACCCCTGGCCACTAGGCAACCTAGAGCCAGAGAAGTTGCCCCAGAACTTGGCATTCAAGAAGAAAGCCACCAGTCACCCCAATCCTCAAGCCATGGACGTGGACGTGGAACCAACCCCTTCCACCTCCTTGGCCAGTACCCAGAAACCCCAGACGGAGGAAGAGGACCTGGAAATTCAGGTGATAGGTATGTCCAAGGAGGACAAAGTAGCCAGATTGGTCAAGATACACGTGGCCAACCATCAGAAATTTGTGGAAGCCCAGAAATCCAAGGCCACCCAGGAGATGATGCTGAATCTTTTGGGACTAGCCCAGAAGAGTCAGAAAGAACTACAGAAGTTTATCTCCAAAAAGGAAGTAGAGGAGTACACGAAGGGATGGAACCCTTGGGAGGAAAAGAGAGTATTGTTTCCCCACACAGCCGACAAGAACAAGGGAAAGAATATGAGCAGTCTTTCTATGAACAACCGTCATTACAACAATCCCCAGAAGTGGAAGAAATTGGCCAACATCAGCAGCGCCATAACCAGCTTCTACAACAGCTTAGATTAGGTTTTTCTGTCATAGATAATTCTCTTACAATTGCGCATAACAACATCCTTTTGTTAGATAAAAATGCTAAAACACGCCACAAAACTGTCTTAGAATGTTTAAACAAGGCTCCTCCTCCGCCTGAGTCTTTAGAGAATTATATGTCTAGCTCTTCTCTCATTTTAAATCAATTGTCTAAATTTCTTAACTCACCTAAGTCTGTCTTTACGCATAATGAATCTGATTTTCAAGCTAAAACTTCTGAGCCAAAGATCCCTAATGTGCCCAAAAAATTAGAAGAACTTGAAGATGAACATTCCAAGTATTCTAATGATGATTTGGCGCATAAAATTAACAGATTAGAAGACATGTTTCATGCTAATACTGAACATATAATTAACAGAATTAATAAAAATGCCATTAACACTTTACACACCCAAAATGTGAAATTAGAACTTGAACAAATGGACTTGAAGAGAATGATGATTGAACTACAAGCTCAAGTAGCCTTAATTTATGATCAAAAAAACAAGAATGTTAATGGAACTCTATTATTAAAGCATCTGTTAGACGTGAAATTTGTATTAGCAGACTTAATTAAAGAAATCCCTACCAGAGCTATTCCTGTTAATAACTTTACGCCCAAATATAACAATCCTTATAAGGAAACCATACCTGAAAATAATGGAGGAAATAATAACAACTATCCTCATACCAATCAACAACAGAACAATAATAGTCAAACCAATTAGACCAAATATAATAGCAGTCCACCCATGCCTCCTAATAACATTGACCCTCCTAATAATTCCCCTACTCATAATAAACACCATAATGGGAGCCAAGGGAGTCATACTCATTCCTCACGTAACCAAGTATATGATAACAATATTAAAAACTTCATAGACCCTTCCCTTCTGAATAAATTGTTGCCACCAATTAAAGAATGAACCAAATTCTCAGGAGAGGGTGATTATGACCATATTAACTTCATTAAATATATTGAACACATATTAACAGTCTACAGAGCTCCTGATGAGGCTATCCTTACAAGGTTGCCCAGATTATTTGAAGGAGTAGCCTTTGACTGGTTTATTAGTAAACAAGCTACCATGGGACAACAATCTTGGCCAGCTTGGAAAGAATTGATCAAACAACAATTTGGCACTAGACTCTGGGAGAAGAAAATGCGCAGAGCCTTTGAAAATGACTATTTTGACCCAGTTAAACATAATCCCCATCAATGGTGCCTGAACCAGAAAAAGAGAATTGAATGCATTTATCCTAAATTAGATCAGGAACAAATAAATGATTTAATACTTAATCAAACTAAAGGCAGCCTAGAACATAAAGTCAGATGTAGAATCAATGACATGGATTGTGACTTATCTGCTCTTATAGGTGTTATGGAAGAAGTGGTAGAAATGACTGGGATCAATAAGAAGCACAATCCTTCTGATAAAAAGGATTACACTCCTAGAACAGATCCTCCCAAAAAGTTAGAATCTAAGCCAGCTGAACCTATTAGAAAAGAAAACACTCCTACGTGTTGGAATTGTGGAGAAACTGGCCACAGAAGTACTGAATGTACCAAACCTAGGAGAAAAATCAATAATGTGAAGGCAAGCCCTGATTCAGATTCTGAAGGTACCTTTGATATCATACAACAAGAACCCTCTCATACACATTATGGTCAAGATGATGATGACTCAGAATCTAGTGGCCATGCAGTGATGGTAATTAATGCTGATATTGGCAATGACTTCAGCATTAATACCATCCACGGTGAATCTAACTTACCCCAGGAATGGGAAGACAATATGGATATTGGACATATATCTGATGATAAGCCATTAACTCACAAACCTGAGGAGGGAAGGTGTTACACTCTAGGAAAAACCAGTTACACTAAGGTTATTTTCAGAGACTTAGCAGTTAAGACACTATTAGATATATAGCAGCTTTTTGTTCTTGTGCCAGTGCTACATTTTTGCAACAAACATACCCTGAATGGCGCAAACATTTATTACCTGTCCCCAAAGCTACATTTAGCAGTTGTAACTCCACCATGAAACCCATTGGTGTCATAAATTTGCCCTTAATATTCCCTCACACTAAGGGATCCCTCAGATTAAGTGTAGAATTTGTAGTACTTTCAGATGCCATTTGTGACTACCTTATACTAGGTAATGATACCTTTTGCATGTATGGCATTGACATTTTCCAGTCCAAAGATAGATATTTTACCATTGGAGGAGATTGGAAAAGAAAAAAACCAAATTTGCAATATTCATTCTGAGACTATTGCCCCTGTTTCTCAGGAACCTGACCCCAAGGAATTAGAGGATTTTAATCAAGAATATATGTCCCAAGATGCTATAAGTGACATACTAACCAATGCTCAAATATTAGATGCTCTTAAAGTATGCTACAAGAATAAAGAAGCCTTCTGTACCACTGAAGAACCCATTGGCAATGTCACAGGACATGATATTAAATTAGAATTAACTTGTGAACCTCCTTACCCACCTGCTCTTAGAAAAGCAGCCTACCCTTCTAGCCCTAAATCTAGAATAGCCTTAGAAGCACACATTAAAGAGCTTATAGATTTACGTGTTCTTAGAAAAGTGGGCCATAATGAGCAAGTAGAAATAACTACTCCAGTTATTATTGCCTGGCATAATGATAAGTCTAGGATGGTTGGAGATTTTAGAGCTTTAAATAATTACACTAAAGCTGATAATTATCCCATTCCAAGAATTGACCATTCTCTGCATAACTTATCCAAAGCTAAGTACATAACCTGCATGGATGTTCTTAAAGGGTTTCACCAGATACCTATTGAACTTAATAGCCGCCAGTTTATGAGAATTATCTGCCATCTTGGTGTTTTTGAATACCTCAGGATGCCCTTTGGAGTTAAGAATGCACCTTCCCATTTCCAAAGAATGATGGACTCTATTTTTGGATCTTTTATCCGCCAGTGTTGGATGATGATATATATTGATGATATAATCATTTATTCAGATGACTGGAAAACACATGTAGAAAAGATAAAAATAGTATTAGAAACTTCCATTAAAGCTGGTCTAAAAATGTCTATTAAAAAGTGCAATTTTGGATATGGTGAACTTAAAGCTTTAGGACACATTGTTTCTGGTCTGTCCCTAGCCATTGACCAAAATAAAGTAGCAGCTGTAATGCTCAAACCTTTGCCTCAGAATATCACTGAAATGCAATCTTTCCTTGGATTTTGTGGTTATTATAGGAAACATATTGAGAAATTTGCTATTTTAGCCAAGTCATTGTATGAGTTATGTAGTAAAGAAACCATTTATGAAATGACTCACCCTAGAGTACTAGATTATGAACAACTGAAGCTAGCCCTTACTACTGCTCCTGTACTAGCTCAACCAGATTATAATTTACCCTTTATCTTATACATAGATGCTTGTCTAGATGGCTTAGGCGCTGCCTTACACCAAGAATTCTTAATTGAAGATAAAATGGTAGAAAAACCAGTCCTGTTTATTTCAAGACAAATTAAGCCAACAGAGAAAAGGTATGGAGCCAGTCAAATGGAATGTTAAGCTCTTGTATGGTCCCTAGAGAAATTAAATTATTATCTTGAAGGTAGTAGAATTGTTGTAGTCACTGATTGCACAGCAGTTAAAACCCTTATGAACATGCAGACACCTAATAGGCATTTGTTAAGATGGCAAATTGCTATCCAGCAATACAGAGGACATGTGACTATTGTTCATAAAGCTGGTAAAAAGCATAGTAATGCTGATGGCTTAAGCAGATGGGCTTTACCAAACACTCCAGATAACCCTGCCTGGGATCCTGAAGATGAAGAAGATATTATCCCCATTTTAGGAATACATGTTTGTGATTTGGATGAAGCCTACTATACTCTTATCAAAGATAGAGTTACCAGTCTAATCCGGAATTTGTCAAATTAATAGACATACTTAGCAATGAAAACAGCTCCTATGAATTGATTGCTAGTTTACCTCCTTGGTTATCCAAACCTTACTCTTCTGGTAAGTTCTCTCTATTAGATGGAATATTATACTTCAAAGAAAGACATTCCAGTGTAATAGTCTTATGTGATCAACTTCAGATTGATGCCCTTATGAAAGAATGCCATGACAATGTTGGTGCTGGGCAGGATATCAACTTGGTGACGTATGAATTTCTGAGGACCAGACTCCGCTTCAACCAGCTTGAAGACCACCGACTACTGATCCCAAGCCTTTGAGCAGTTTTGCTTGGTTGAGTTCTTGCCACTCAAGGCCTGCCAAGAGCAGCTATTCAGCATCTTCTGGCCTTTTGGGCCCATCTACTGAATTGCTCTCAAGTACCACAACAAATCACTCAATAGTAGAAAGCAAACTGTGGGTTTCCACAACCAGATAACTCAACAAATCCCTCCAAGTCCATTGAGAAACAAGGATAAGATGATATCAAAACAAAAATAGCTGTGAGTTTTTGATTTGCAACATGGTTCCTCTGCTCATTGATCTGCTCATCTCGGTATGTCCCTAAACTATTTAGCAGCCCTATGAAAGCTACAGATACTCATTGTTTCTGAGAAGCTGCATATTCGCTTCTGAGCCTCACACATCTGCCTGCATACGTTGCCAACTAGGTTACCAGTTTTGTGGTGCACAAGTCAATGACCCACCTCCGATCCCATCAGAGCAAAGAACAATCAATTTCGTTCTTGGATACAGTCAACTGAGAGCTAGAGAATGGTGTATTCCACCTTGCTATTGCTTGCTGCACCACCTCTATCTGCACGGCTTGCTCTCCAGCAACCTAGTTACCAATCTCAAGATGTCCCGGCAATCTGGCAGCTTGGTCGAGTTCCTGCCTCCCAAACAGATTGACCATTCAGCATATTCCAGCCATTTGAGCCCATATACTGACTTCTCTCAACTACTACGATAAACTTGCCCCTGCAAAGTCTTCAAAAGGAATTGGAAACAGCGGTCTCCATCTTCTTGTACAAGTACCCCAGAAACAAGGCAAATGCTTCACTACATCTTGAGCGCCAATTTTGTACTTTTTCTGCTTTATCAACAGCTTGGCACATATATTCCTGTAGTTATGATCCTTTCTATCCAAATCAAAATGATGAGAAGCATTTAAAATAATATTTGAGTGTTCTTACCACTTTCATACAGCAGGTCCTCTTCGTTGGAAGGATAATTTGAACAGTATATCAGCAGTACATAATTTGAAAGTTCAGATGAATTCCACATCATCACATAGGTTTCATCAGCTCCGCGTTCTTCTAAAGAGCAACCATATGCTGCTCTGTGCCGCCAATCTCTATAGCGACACAACTGACACAACTGATATCTACAGCTCTTGCTTACCGGTACTGCTAGAAGAAGAATCTGTGCTGTATTCCTAGCAGAAAAGCTGCATAGAAGCTAAGAACAACTCTCTGAGTTGCACATTAGCAGGATATCTGACTTGGAACGTTGTTAGTCATTCAGCTTTTTAGTCATCTGTTTATCCTTGGTTTGTTCCGGAAACTAACTCGCTAAGAGAACAAAAACACAATGATTATTACCACTGCCAGCAATGCTGGCTCGGATGGTCGCATCCAAGTTTACATCGGATGCAGCCATCCGATTCAAACTCGGGCGCCGGGCCACCGAGTGAATCAAGAACCGATTCAAACTCGGTGGCCAAACGTCAGGGCCACCGAGTTTGAATCGGTCAACGATTCACTCGGTGGCCCGGCGCCCAAGTTTGAATTGGATGGTTGCATCCAATATAAACTCGGATGCGACCATCCGAGCCAGCTTTTCTGGCAGTGTACTAGTTGACTCCAAAGCTGCCTCTATGCTTATGCACCTCAAACTGTCATTCGCTATTCACCTAAAGAGCTCGGCTAGACTCAGCTTGTAATAAAGCCCTATGGGATATGACAGCAATCTATACCATCAATACTAAACAGACAAATTTTCCAATGGCTATAATGCGAGAGCTAAACAGCTCAGAGGTTCAAGAGAACAAAGGGCGCAACTATCAACCCATAAATATTGCTTTACATCAGTTCGTTTCAAGAACTGTCCCGGCATAATTCTGTAGACCTTTAGTGCAAAGAGACTCTTATTGTTTAAAATTAACTACATCCATGCTTATCATTTCTTCATTATTGTTTCATCTGAATCAAGAATGTCACCCCAACTCACCTAAAAGAATCTAACCACCTCGGTCCTTCATTAGTAACTATTCTGATTTAGATTGCAGTTGCCAGATTTTTGGGTGCACTGTCTCGTTCCAAATTCTGATAATACATGAGTGTGATTGATCCAAACCTCTTTCCTTCCTTCACTTGTCAGCATCAAATTGGAACAAAACACCAAGAAGTAGGCAAATCAAAATAACTTGGCTTCAAGAATAGTGCATGTCTATCACCACATATGTTGTTTTGTAACATACTCATTGCTTACCTTTTCAAGAAATGGAGACCGCCGATCAAATCGGAAAATCGAGATGAACTCAAACAAACCAGCATCAAGTCATGATGGCTCCACTGCTTCATTATAGAGCTGAGCAAGTGCAAAATACTCCTTATTCAACCTTTTTGAAAAGTAAGACCGCCATTCTAATTGGAAGCAGGAGAGGATTTCAACTAGCCATCTCAAGTCTTGATTGCCCCGCTCCTTCACCAATTTCCCCCTTACATTTGTGATTCCCTACTGTGTATTAATCAAATTGAGAAACAGTGGCACTCTCCCAACTGATGAGTGAATTGACTCAATCAGTTTAAGAAACTCAAGTCTGAAACGGGGATTTTGCATTAAATAGATTGTCATAACCTGCTATGATGATTGATTGTTATCTTCATCTATGCCAATTGCCTAATCTGGATATCCGAGCTACCAAACAATTCTTGCTATTATCAATTTGGGAGGTGAAGACAAAATTGTCCTTCTTCAGACAAGTATATCTCAGCCAGTATTCATCTTTTTGAAGAAATCAGACCGTAGATCAAACTGTAAGATCGAGAGGATCCTAACGAGCCTACCCACATGCTCTTAGCTCAACTCGTTCATTGGTTCTGAGCTCATAATTCAGGTTTCCATTACTTTTACTAAGTTGACAACCTTTGGAGGCAGTTGAACCCGTTGTAAACTTAACAATGTGCTCTCTGGGCCTGTGTGATTAACATGCAACAATAGGAAAGAAAGAAACATAGCCAGAGGTACTTTGAGCATTTATAACCTTCCTTTGATATTCACACCCTCTTTATCAACGTTAATAATCAAATTGTTGTAGACACCTAATTGACTGAAACTATATATTAGGATCAGAAAATAGCTTCCGGTACAACTCAGCCTAAGTATGGTACTTGATATCCGCAACCAGGTTAGTGTTGCTTGCAGAGCAGATTGACATATTTAGATAATTCAGGCTTGGGTATTCTTGAACCTAAAGGTTACTTGCAATGTCTTCAATGTGAATCTTCTTTTTTCTTGAAAAAGATTGAAACAAAAAGACTTGAGCTACCACATCAGCCTCTGACATAGAAATTTGACTTCAAGATTTTATGATAATAATAATTTGACAAATATTAGTATTATGAATTCTCTCTGTGAGTCAGAGACTCATCTTAGGGGTAGGGAATGTCAGCTTGCTACTATGTAAGAGACAAGCCAACATAGTAACAAAAGTAACAAAAGATATAACAAAATACAGATAAAAGAAAAATCAATGACAAAACCTTGAATATTATTCCAGAAATGAATTCTACATAGAAAAAAACCTAGGGTCCCTCAGCCAAGTGACCCCGTAAATATGGCTCCTTATATTACTTATACAATACAACAAAGATAACTTGTAGGAAGAATAGATAAATTACCATAAACCTGTTACATATGACTAATGAGACATATCACATATGTAACAGGTCTCATAGACAAAAAGTGTACTTGTCAATAAATGATACATTAAGCCTGAGAACAAGTAATACAACCACAGATCATGAAAGATCCGCAGCTCACACACATCTTCTACTGATCTAACCCAGGAAGATCAACTTCTGATCCAATTTGTTGATCAGTTGATCCAAAGATCTGTTCCCTGCAAATAAAAAGCTCTCTGATTTCATCCCCAGAGCCCTTGATCAATATCTAAACACCTCTGGTTCCCCCCAGAGAGGATTCCCCAGCTTTATCATTACCACTGAAAATTATCACTCAGCATTGTCCACTAGCTTATAAGGCTTTTGTCCAACCTTGTGAACCTTCAGTATATTATCTATCCCTCTTCCAGCGTCAACAGAACACTCACTATCATCATCATCCACTTCTGTTACCCTGTCACCAACCTTGGAAGATTTCTGTAACAAGAAATAGTGAGTACCTTTCTTGTTACCAATTCCTCCCCACCATATATCCTGGGCACAATAAACACCCCTGCTTGCAGGCCCCAGAAGATCAGGTTACAAGTCAAAACCACCCTGTTTACAGGTCCTGATTATTAGAGGGCACCCCAAAACACCCCTGCTTGCAGGCCCCTCTGGAATATTACATATTCCGCAAAATCTTCATTTTTATCATTATTTCCACGTCCCAAAAGGCCTCTAAAATTCCCAAAACTCATAAAAAATATTATTATATATTTTTTATAACCTTATCTATCCATTTTGCCGGCCGTGTTGCTAGAAGGTTAAGTCCTTTTTACGTAGCCTGACATTTGTCCTTTCTCACATTGCAAGCCACATCTCACTCTCCAGCTTTTTGCCCCTTTTTAAAAAATAACCTTCCTCCACCTCTCAACACCTAAATCAATCATTGATTCGCTACCCCAGCCTCCAGC
This sequence comes from Puccinia coronata f. sp. avenae, assembly GCA_002873125.1. Classification (NCBI taxonomy): domain Eukaryota; kingdom Fungi; phylum Basidiomycota; class Pucciniomycetes; order Pucciniales; family Pucciniaceae; genus Puccinia; species Puccinia coronata. Next base: position 117,534 of record PGCI01000172.1, on the reverse strand, counting down.
ATGACTAAACCAGCCCTCCCGCCTGTCCCAACTCAATCCACTCACTCTCCCGCTGAGGTATGTCATGAGCCTCTCAGAAGACTGCATTTACTGAACATCTTTATCTTATCAACTGCTTACAGGATGATAATAATCCTGAAGCCAATCGTGGTCCACGCACCCCGTCCCCAAACTTGACCTACACAGCGGTGGTGAGCAGCTCCATTAACGCTTGTGGCGTTGCTTCTTTACGGACTCAATCCATGACTCCCTCGGCTCGTCAGGTATGTCATAGGCATACATCATGTGTGCAACTCTCAATGAATAAAGTTGCAACTGACCAACTTTGTTTGATAAACAGGGCATTGTTTGCTTGCCTCCAGAAGGTTGGCTTGCACCCGTCACGCCAGGTATTGCTTGCTCGTCCGTGCCTGTCTCTTCAGGCAGGGCACTCTTGCCTGTCTCTCCGGGCATTGTGCGCCCAGAGAGACATGTGCTTGCCCCCGTCTTGCCACGAACTTGTGGCTTGCCTCCAGTTGCGCCCGACTCTCCAGGTGTGGTCCACCCAGAGAGACGGAAGCTTGCACCCGTCTCTCTGGGCATTGGTCGCCCAGAGAGACAGGTGCTTGCCTCCGTCTCGCCGCGAATCGGTTGATTGACTCTTGCTCCAAGACTAGCACCCGTCTCTCCGGGAATCAATCACCCAGAGAGACGGAAGCTTGCACCTGTCTCTCTGGGCATTGCTTGCCCAGAGAGACAGGTGCTTGCCCCCGTCTCGCCGCAAATTGGTTGATCAACTCTTGCTCCGAGTCTAGCACCCGTCTCTCCGGGAATTGTTTACCCAGAGAGACGGAAGGTTGCACCTGTCTCTCTGGGCATCGCTCGCCCAGAGAGGCAGGTGCTTGCCCCTGTCTCGCCGCAAATTGATCGCTTGACTCTAGGACCAAATCTAGCACCTGTCTCTCCAGGTGTGGGCCACCCAGAGAGACGGAAGCTTGCACCTGTCTCTCTGGGCATCGCTTGCCCAGAGAGACAGGTCGCCGTCTTGCCGCAAATTGATTGCTCGAATCTAGCTCCCACTCTAGCAGCCGTCTCTCCGGGAATTGTTCACCCAGAGGGACAGATGCTTGCGCCTGTCTCTCCCGGCATTGTTCGCACAGAGAGACAGGCGCCGGCCCCCGTCTTGCCGCAAATTGATGGCTCGCCTCTAGCCCCCAGCCTAGCGCCCGTCTCTCAGGGAATCATTCTCCCAAAGAGAAGGGCGGGTAATAATACCAACAAAGCAACGCCGTCTTGTCGTCGCTCTACTCAAATTGCTGCGCTGGCTTTAGCCAAGCTGACTCAGGTGGTAAACCAACAAGTTCCCGAACCCATCATTGATCCTCATGACTCTGAGATGTCTGGCTCCGAATTGAAAAGTCTTGGAGAGGAGCCTCTTCATATGGAATTGGTGTGATCGTCACCCCCCTCAGACTTTATGGATGGCAAGGACAGCAAACAAGCAAATAAGTCCTCTGAAGTTAAGCCAAAACAGAAACGGATACAAACTTGGTTTGTTTTTATTTTCTTAGAACTGGTAACATTTGATGAGAACAAATCTAATCTGTATTCTTGCATTTATCCCTTCAGGAAGCAAAAAAAGAGGTTGTCTGCAAGTAAACAAAGTAGCAAGCCGGCAGGATCAGCGTTTGTCATTCTTTCTTCAGTATGTTTGCATGATATACATAGGCTAACTGACTGCTACTTTGTTTCCTTCCTGTTCCTCCCTTTTCTGATTCTGATTCCATCTCCATGCCTTTCCAATCTCTGTCCCAGGTCTTGTCATTACTGTTCTTTCATTATCAACATGAGCACATTGATATTGCTCACATTGAAATGACTGATTCCACCAGTAAACTGACAGCCCATCAGCAACAGAGACGGAACAAGCGTGTGAATGAAAGAAGGAAAGGAAAGCGGGAAACAAACAGAAGGAAAGACTTCACGACAGCTCCTCCTTCTCCTGGTGCCCACATTTTAACCAGGAAGATGAATCCAATCTGCCTCTTTCCAGAAATAACACAAGATTTTCACCAACGGTATCTTGAATTTCAGCGCCAGACTGCCAAACATAAGAAGTATCCCAAAAGATACCCAAAACCAAATCAGATATTCCCTCGCAATCCCACCAATATTGAAAACAATAAAGCGTTGAAAACAGTTAAAAAAGACTTCTACCTCATCAATAACAACTACAACATGATTTACAACAAGAGAACAGGCAAACTGGTTGCCTTGGCCAAGTTCATTCATCTGGACAAGCTATTAGAAAGCCAAAGGAACGACTACAATTTCTTATGTCTCTTTCTACATCGGTGTAAGGGGTTCATATCCCCTGTAGCATCTAAATCCCAATCTTGTGGTGGTGTGATGTGGGCGATCGGATGGAGAAAGGGGTATGATGGGCTCAAAATTCTAGGTCGGTATCGTGATCAAGAAGCTATAGATAAGAATATCATTCAATTCAATACTCTCATGGACGGATCAGCTCAAGCAGGAGAAATCCTGTGGAAAACCTTTCACGCCTTTGGAAACGTTGCCGTCAAAAAAAACAACACTTATATGAGTAAATTTAACATTCCATCAATTGCGGACAACAATTTTCCCAAGAAGGCAGGCGACAAATCCCCATTTGGTTTTGCATCTAATTTGGCCTTCTCCTTGCATGGTTTCTATAATCACCATCACACAGACAAGGGTGATTTATCAGATCTTCCCCTTGCCTTTGCCCTTGTCCTTCCAATCTCTAAAATCACCGGTACAATTGCAAGACAAGAAGATGGCTACAATGTTGAAAATGGCCAGTTCATCTTTTGTGATCTAAAATTAGCACTTGAATTCAAACCCAATCACATTTGCAGGTTGATATTTTGAGCTCAGGAATACGTTCACGGGACTTTGCTTCTGACAGAACCCACTGATTTCACCAAATTGGGACTGTACTCCTTGCAGGTTGCAACAAGAGCCAGCAATGCATGTAAAAAATATATGAATGGTGATTATGATGATGACTCTGATACTTATTTTGGTGGCGTTTAAGATCTTGTAAATACTTAGCATACTTCTATAAATTTTAAACCTAAATTTCCTTTCTATTATTACATTGTTTAAACCATGTTGCCCCAATTGAAAACAAAATCCAAATTTTGATAATTGAACTCATATTCCAATTGTATGTTTATACTTCAAAAAATTCATCAACCTGGTCCTAACTCATCTGAGACTGTGTGAAAAATTCAAAATAGCACAAAATTATTTTTTGCTATTTTGAAAGGCTCACCAAAGACAAATTAATATCCCTAAGATCAAATTCAGTTGTTTGATCTGATTCTAAGTGTTTTTTCATCTATTTGTCATTTGTAGTCACTCTCTCAAAATGGTTGATTGTAGTCTGTAACGCACAAAAAAGTGGCAAACCCTCATGGGAAGTTACCATGCATATTGTAATTGATGCTATTTGGAGCAAAAGGAATCCAATTCACCTTGCAAGGGACAGGTTTATTTATGTTTAAGATATAACTGACCTTTTCAGTACATTTCCAAGCTGCATGCATTGGACCTGGTAAGTTTAAACAACTTTCAAAGATGATTGAGCTCAAGCAAGGAAATATGGGTGAATAACTGAGTGGATGGGATGCTTCTACAAACATATTGTTGAGTTGAGTTAAAATATATGGATATCATATTTTTATTGATTCATTTTAATGGAGAATTGACTTGGTATATTGACTTTAATTAACTTCATTTGTATCCCAGTTTATTAAAGCCACACTTTTGGCAAAAGCTGGATCATGGGTTTGGCCTATGGCTTCCTGAAGAAAAATTGGATTTTGAATGTACATTGCAAGAGCAAACTTTCAGATTTGGATCGGGCCCAACTATGCCTAGACATAAGAAGGGGGTCACCTGAGGCCACCCCTTTTGTGCACAAGCGACAAATTATGGGGGCAAACTGGGGGAAAAACTATGCTGGGGCACACCCTTTTATATTCAATGTAACACAGTCATCGGCTTGAGTTGGAGATCTGCTTCCAATCAAAGGCAGCTAAACCAGCCCATCCAGTATTTTGTGGACCCTTTCCTACGCAACTGTACACCATTGTCATGTTACATACTACTAGAGACATGAGCTCACACTGCCAGCAAAGCTGGCTTGGATGGCCGCATCCGAGTTAACAGCGGATACGGCCATCCGATTTAAACTTGGGCGCCGTGCCACCAAGTAAATTGTCAACCAATTCAAACTCGGTGGCCAAACACCTGGGCCACTGAGTTTGAATTGGTCAGCGATTCACTCAGTGGCACGGCGCCCGAGTTTGAATCGGATGGCTGCATCCAATATTAACTCGGATGCGGCCATCCGAGCCAGCTTTGTTGGCCGTGTCAACCAGGCCATTTGAGCTGGCATGGTTGGCTTCACCTCTGCGGGTAACCACACAAAAGTTGCCAAGATCAGTGTGATGATAACACCTGGCCTGGCATATTACAAGATTTTTCACTATGGGGTCTGGAGAGATGGTTGGACCCGGAGAGATGGTAGCTTGACAAGTGCCACTCACCACTTGCCTGAGAACTCAGCACCGCTAGCTGGAAGTTTTTTTTTTCCTTTTCCTTTGCTCCCGGACTCGTGCACACCTCGTTGGTACCAGCTCGGCCAGCAGGTCATCCTGCCCGCTGGGCTGGTTCCAGCTTGGCAAGCAGATCAACCTGCCCGCTGGGCTGGTTCCAGCTCGGCGAGCAGATCAACCTGCCTGCGGGGCTGGTTCCAGCTTGGCGAGCAGATTAACCTGCCCACGGGGCTGGTTCCAGCTTGGCAAGCAGGTCAACCTGCCCGCTGAGCTGGTTCCAGCTTGGAAAGCAGGTCAACCTGCCCGCTGAGCTGGTTCCAGGTTGGCAAGCAGGTCAACCTGCCCGCTGAGCTGGTTCCAGGTTGGCGAGCAGGTCAACCTGCCCGCTGAGCTGGTTCCAGGTTGGCGAGCAGGTCAACCTGCCCGCTGAGCTGGTTCCAGCTCGGCAAGCAGGTCAACCTGCCCGCTGAGCTGGTTCCAGCTTGGAAAGCAGGTCAACCTGCCCGCTGAGCTGGTTCCAGGTTGGCGAGCAGGTCAACCTGCCCGCTGAGCTGGTTCCAGGTTGGCGAGCAGGTCAACCTGCCCGCTGAGCTGGTTCCAGCTCGGCAAGCAGGTCAACCTGCCCGCTGAGCTGGTTCCAGCTCGGCGAGCAGGTCAACCTGCCCACTGAGCTGGTTCCAGCTTGGTGAGCAGGTCAACCTGCCCGCTGGGCTGGTTCCAGCTTGGCGAGCAGGTAGACCTGCCCGCTGGGCTGGTACCAGCTTGGCAAGCAGGTAGACCTGCCCGCTGGGCTGGTACCAGCTTGGCGAGCAGGTAGACCTGCCGGCTGGGCTGGTACCAGCTTGGCGAGCAGGTATGCCCGCTGGCCTGGTACCATCTTGGCAAGCAGCTAGGCCTGCCCGCTGTGCTCGTACCAGCTTGGCTAGCAGGTAGACCTGCCCGCTGGGCTGGTATCAGCTCACCAAGCAGGTAGACCTTCCTGCTAGGCTGGTATCAGCTTGGCAGGCAAGTAGCTGCTCGGGGGTCTGTATTTACACAAACAAATGACTATTGAGCTCCCAGCCCCAGGCAAAGGAGGACGTGGTCTGCAAGAATATCCCAATCCTGCTCCAGAAGCTAAGTTTTCACACTTGCTTGATCCATCCCCCATGTTAAATAATCAATCTTGCCCTGTTCTGAAAAGCGGTGCAAAGATCCATCAGTCCAGGTGCCTCCTTGGGTTCTTATACCAGTCCTTTGGGCCAAGGCTCTGAAGCAGCACCGCATTTCCTGGTCCCAACATTGAGTTCATATCATTTCCCTCCAAGCAATACACCTGTTTTACGCTCCAAGCTTGCACTTGATGGGGGTGAGTTTTTGGGCCATAATTTCACCAGGCCTCAATTTGTCTTCTAAGTTCTATTGGTAATTTACGGCTGGGGATGACCAACAAGGCAGTCCAGAACCAAGCTCCAATGAGTCTGCAATATATTTGATGTTTTTGATTGACTTCAACCAACACTGAGCCTGTATCCATTACGCTAAAAGTAATGGTAGCGGGGTGTAACATAGCAGAAAAAAGCAGCCATACTCTGTAGAGGTATCATATTGGATCGGCAATACAATAACACTTTTTCTTGTGTGATGTATTGCCAGGAACAATACAATACAAAGAGAAAAAAACAGTGTATTGGCCTTCTGATACCACTCCAATACTTGATGTATTGGAGTGTTATTGGTGGGATCAGCCTTCCAATACAATACGCTGTTGTCCAAAACTGTGTATCAGGAAGACTGATACAATACACTGGTTCCAAAGAAACAGGCATCAGATGGCCACTATGATACACGGTATCAGCTGTTACAATCCGTTTATGGAAATGATTGCACCGTTGCTTCAACAGCTTAGAATTTATCTTTACTGCAACCTCCATCAAAAGCACCAGCAAGATACTGGTGCCGTTATCCCAGGGCAGTGCCCTAATAAATTATCACCTTTGATCCTCTTTTGATGTCAGAGATATTTTGGGGCAATGTTAAAACTTTCTTTTTGGTGCAGGAGTGTGGACTGGTTCTGCCCCAGACCATTTGGAGAGCACCTGGTTCACAAATTCTGTGGCCTGAGTTTGGCAAAGGGAAGAGGTATGGGGGTGGGTGATCATGGCAAAGCGGAGGGGGGTGAAGTGAATGGGTGCTTCTGTGATGGGTGAATTGCATAGCCAACTGGATCCATCAAACATGTGAGTGGTGCATGGAATTATGGAGGATCAGGTGGGGCTGGGTGTGGAGATTTAGAAGGGGGAGACATGATCAAATGTTTGTGGGATTGCAGGGTGAAATTTTTGGTTATGGGGAAAACCTACGGGTCTAAGGGTGGTGGGCGGCGCAGCCGCCTTGTCCTCTAGTTTTAATGTATGGACTGTTGATGAAACTTTTTCTTTCAAATTCATTAATGTTTTTCATGGTTTTCTCATTAATTACAAAAAGTGCCACCATTTTATCTGAGTTGAGGTTATCTCATTCAAATTTGACTGGGATACACCCGACCCAGTTAATCTTGGTTGAATCTCAAACAATGTAATATAAGTCTAAGCCTAAGGTACCTTGCATTTAGATTTTATTGTTTGAGTTGAAACAAAGTTGAACTTTCTTGATTGCCTCCCAGTTCAACTGGGATACCATCAACCCCAACCTAGCTATTTATTTGAATACCTTCAGTCCAACCCAAGCAACTACTGGAAGTCAAATCTGAAAGTACGACTGAGTGAAAAGAACTTATTGAAGGATTCTGGATAATATATCATGGGACCATGGGATGTGAAGTTTATCTTTTTACCAAATCTTTTGCCTGTTCAATTTACAAAAAAAAATCATAATCTCTCCTTTAAAATCTGGGGTTATGTTTTATGGTTCAATAAATTATATCCAATTCCAGATATTAATTCATCTGAATCTAAATGGAAAATCTCCTTGGAATAAAATGCAGGGTTCCAAATCTTTCTATATAAATTGAATGGAAATCAATAGGAACAAGGGTCATATTATATCCATTGATAGTCATGACTAATACTTAGTAATTACTATTATCAAACTTATACTGAATTCAAAATATCATAATAAATGCCCTCATGTAAATGTTCTTTAGGAATTTGATTCAAAGAGTTTGACACTCAGCTCTATTTCAGCTGTGTGAAGTCTATCTTTTTGTGTTTAGCAGTTGACTTGCATAGAAATTCTGCTAATGATTCATATATTGTGGGTGTTTGTCTGTTCTAAGACTTCCTGGAAGCATATTCAATTAAGTTCATTGCGTCTGAAGGCTGGCAATGGAGCCTTGGAGGCACCAAAGTCAACTCCCAGTGGATTTCAATTGAATATGCAGATGTCAATTTGTGGGTGAATGTGTGTATGCAGATTTCATTAGATTATTCATTGATTTTCTCCTGCATTGAATTTGAAATGAGTAACTTACGTGATAATAGAACATCTTCCATCTGGATCTGGTTGTGAACAACTTCCCCATCAACCATCAGATAAATCAAACTTTTTCTTCAAAATCAAAACTCCTCAATCAAGCTACCCAATCAAGCTTTTACAGAGCTCAATATTTCTAACTCAGATACCATGCCTCCAAAAAAATTTTATGGACTAGTGTCTTCAATTGAACAACTGATTCTGCAGGGAATCTGAGAGAAACTCTTCTTGCGTTAGTCCACCAAGAGTGACTAACAAGACCCAAACAAACACAACGAACCTGAGAGAAACTCTTCTTGCGTTAGTCCACCAAGAGTGACTAACAAGACCCAAAAAAACACAACAAACCTAGAGGGCAAGTTGTGAGAAGAAGGTGAGATGAGCTAAGGTTGAAACACAATGATGTTGAATCTATTTCATAATCTGACCTGAGAGAAACTCTTCTTGTGTTAGTCCACCGAGAGTGACTAACAAGACCCAAACAAACACAACAAACCTGAGAGAATGAAAGAAAGAAGAAACAAAGTCATGAGATCAAAGGAATGAGAGACTGAGAGAATAAGAAACAAACCTAGAGGGCGAGTTGTGAGAAGAAGGTGAGATGAGCAAAGGTTGAAACACAATGATGTTGAATGAAGAAAAAGAGCAACACAAAGACTGAGAGCTATTTAATCTACATACAACCAAGGTTAGGTTTCAACCTAATCTCACTAATCTGCTCATGCGCAGCCGAGTGAAAATGACTGCTCGAACTTTAACCCTAAAGTTCAATTCCCCCTCTCATTTTCCACCGGTGAGATTGATTCCTTCAATGCAGGCTGTGTGTTTTGGTTTTGCGAGAGATTTGGTGAGAAAATTGGCTAGATTTTGATGCTTAGGGACGTAAACCGGAGTTACTTGACCATCTACAATTGCTTTTCTGATCCAGTGAAGATGGACTTTGAAATGTTTAGTTCTGTCATGAAAGACAGTGTTTTTTGAGAGTTGAATGGCTGCCTGATTACCGGCCATGATTGGAATTGGATCGGGATGAGAGATGTTTAGAGATTCTAGAAGACGCTGGATCCAGACTGTTTTGCGTGCGCCTTTGTACATGGCTGTATACTCGGCTTCTGTGGTGGAGGACAAAACCAAATCCTTGTGCTTTTTGGCTTTCCATGAAACGAGACTGTCACCCAGCATGGCAAGATAACCATAGTAGGAGAACACATCTTCCTTTTCATTTGCATAGTCAGCATCAGCGTAGATTTTTACTGGACTGATTGTACCGCCTAGATTTATCCCAAGGGTAACGGTGCCAGCCAAGTATTTGAGGAGATGAATGCACACTGCCCAGTGTTGAGTACCTGGGTGCTTGAGGTGTTGCAACAGTTGAGACATAGTGAAGGAGATGTCCGGGCGCGTTGAAACCGCCAGGTAGTTTAACAGACCAATTGCTTGTCTGTAGTTGATCTTCAGCGACCTGAACTTTGCTTGCTCCTCTTTGGAAGCAGGAGAGAGACGAGTATTGGGAACCATTGGTGTGGAGACTGGCTTTGAGTCAGCTAGGCCGTATTTGATGAGGATCTTCTTGGTGTATACGTCCTGCGATAGATGAATGGATTTCCCAGTCGACATAATCTTCATTCCAAGTAGATGCTTCATTTGACCCAGGTCTTCCATCAGGTAACGTTCTGAGATCAGTTTCTTGAAACGGGTCACGTCTTTACTGACTATCACCATGTCATCTACATATACGTGCACCCAGCACTTCCATTCAGCGTCATCCAAGACAAAGAGACACGGATCAGCCTTGGATGGAGAGAAACCGGCGGAGGTGAAGAACAAGGACAGTTCATGATACCAGACCCAAGGTGCCTGCTTCAGGCCGTAAATTGACTTGAGCAGGTGGAGACACTTTTCCTTAGGAATTTTGAGGCCAGCTGGAGCCCGTAGAAAGATGGTTTTGTCAAGTTTTCCATTGAGAAACACGTTCTTGACATCCATTTGATGAATGTCAAGTTCACAAGAAATTCCCATCGCTAGAAGTGACCGAAGAGCCGTTGGACAACCTGTTGGAGCATACGTTTCAGCATAGTTTTCCCCTTGGAGTTGAAAGTTTCCGGCCGCACAGAGCCGTGCTTTGAACTTGGACAGGGCACCATGCTCATCGTACTTCTTCCTAAAGATCCAGCTGTACTTAGCAGCTCGTGATTTGGGGAATGTCCACAACTTCCCACACACCCAGTCGCGCCATTGCCGAGAGTTCCGCCTCTATTGTAGCTGTCCAGCTGTCTCTATCTGGATTCTTCATGGCTTTTGAGTAGGCCTTTGGCGCCTTGGATGTTTGGTCAAAGAACTGAGCTCCAGCTAGGAAGCATTCAATATGGAAATCAACGTTGTCATCAACCAACGCTACATGCGCCCTACGTTTAGTGGTGAGAATATTGGACTCATCAACCGATGAGGAGATGTTTTTTGGTGCAAGCTGATCTGCAGGTTGAAGGACGTAGTCAAAACCCGGACAAGGCTTTGGGATAGACAACAATGACGGAACTAGATCCGCTGCCAACTGATAATCCAAATTGCCACTAGACAACAAAGAGTCGGATGATTGATCTGATGTATCATGAGTGTTTTCAGTTGATGGTTCTCCTGTGTTGACCAAGGGAACCAATAGTGATTCGTCATCTTCAAACACTTCAGATAAGTCTCCGACTTCAGACGGCATCAGGAAACCAGCTGGACGAGACGTGGAGATTCCTGGATAGAGAGCTTTGTCAAACCTGACATCATGGCTCAACTCCACACGTCCCTCCTCCATCAGGATGCGCCAGTTATGCATCCCGAGCTGGTAACCGACCATGATTCCCTTCTTTGACGTGTCGGCAAACTTGGAATCACGATTTGACTTGATTATATTGACGTACGCACGACACCCAAAGGGTAAGCCTTGAAAGCTTGAACTCTTGACCAAACCAGATTTCATACGATGACACCCAGCCATTCTTGCACGTTGGAGTGACGTTTTCAAGAAACACTGCTGTTTCCACCGCAAACCCCCAGAATGAGTTATTTAATTTTGCTTGCTTGAGAAGAGTGCAAGCCTTTTTGGTGGTTGTGCGATTACCTCTTTCAGCAACGGGGTTTTGCTGAGGAGTGTACGGTGCTGAAATGTGAACCGTTACCCCTTTGCCGGCGAGAAAGGCTTTGAATTCTTTCGAGTTGAACTTGCCACCACCATCAGTCACAACATTCTTGATGGGACAACCTTGAGACATAACAATTTTGAAAGCATAGAAATGCGTCTGATTTCTTTTTCAACAGATAAATGAATTTATAAGAAGAAAATTGATCTGTGATCTTGAAGTAGTATTTATAACCATCACTAGTGGAATATGGGCTTATACGACCGCTCAAATCCATGTGTAAAAATTCAAGAGTGTGTGAAGTTTTAGGAAGGGAATGGGAATAAGTAAGGCGATGAGATTTTGACAAAGTGCATTCCTTGCATGACAGTTTGAAGTTGGGGAGATTATACATCTTCTTCAATGAGTTGTTGCTGGGGTGCCCCGCTTGCCTGTGAAGATTGAGAATGTCATCAGATTGAGTCAGAACGGCTAGTTGTGAAGATTCGGACTTGCCTGAGATAAACTCGATCCTGATTAAGAAGACATCGTTTTTGCTGATCTTGACTTTGAATATGTCCTTGCCCGCATTGACTAGCTTCATCCTGTCGTTTCTGACGTTGACTAGAAAGCAACCCTTTTGATATAATCGAGCCATGCTGATGAGATTACCGACTAGCTCAGGGACATGAAGGCATTTGAGTTTGACACTCGCTCCCGTTAATGTTTTGACGTAGACGAGGCCAGTTCCAGCGGACATGGTGATCTTCCTGTTGGCTAGTTTGATCTTGTGTCGCTTCTCAGTAGAATAAGTCAAAAACACAGAACAATCGGCAATCATATGATGTGATGCACAGCTGTCTAGGTAAGCCGTGTGCGAAGGAAATTTTTGGGAGTGGGCCTTTATGACACAGTGCCACGCGTTCTCGGAGCTGGATCTAGATGAGCTCCGCTTGGAGGCTTTCCTTGCTTTTGCTCAACGCTTCTCTCGACGCTTCTTGTACGCGGCTTTCTTGTCAGGATGCAGCTCAAAGCACTGCTCTCGGGTGTGAGTGGAGGTTGGATCGTGAACACTGTCCTTGCACTTGTTTCCGCCTTTGCTTGATTTGGAGGTCAAAGCTTTCATCGCGGACTCCTCGGCTTTGATTTTGACAGTGATGTTGTCTTGACTTTGATTCTCAAGCAGGGATTGGAGCTTGTTGATTGTGAGAGGGCGATTTTGCATAAGTACCTCCCTGGTGTGAATGAGAAAGGCAGGTATCTTCTTGAGGATGTTCTCGCAGAGCATGTTCTCGTGAAGCTCGAAGTCCGTGGGGATACCAATACAAAGACCAACCGACCTAAGGTTGTTGATGTGTCCTGCTAGGTCAACAAGGAAATTGGCAATGTCGGTCCCTTTGAAAGCAAAATCCAAGAAGTCGTTATAAACATTTGACTGATTTGCTATCTTGGATGAGAGGTAGTGAGCTTTGAGGGTCTTCCACATTTGAAACGGATCATTTTCAGTGGCAGTGTTCTTGAACTTGGAGTAGTTTGACGTTCCCATAGTTCGTTGGAGAACACCGGAAGTTTTAGTCTTCCTACTCTTAAACGTCTTGAGTTCGGAGGGAGTGACCGGTGGAGCTTTGTCTTTGGCTATGAATGAGTACAGATCACATTCTTTTAGGTAGCCTTTGACTTGGATTGACAGCTATTTCTATGAGATGTTGGTCCAAAATGGCCCAAATCACTATGAATGTGCTGATGGAACAGTTTAAAGGACTATTACTAGTCCTACCCCAATAGAATAATGGGTTATTTCTGCACTCCTGTTACGCCAAAAGTTGATATACAACAGCTTGGGTAGGAGAACAACTATAAATAGTTGTTATTTTGAAGCTATAAAGCAACAAAAAGGATAATGGTAGGAAAGCACGTGACAGAATGGCTGCAGGCAGAGGTGGTGGTCTTTCAGCTACTATTTTTAAAGAGGATTTAGGTGCAGTAATTGGGGATAATAATTCAAGCTAAAAGCTCCAGTGGGAAAAGATTTAGATAGAGAAACACTACTCTAAAAGTAGGAGGAGGATACTCACTTATACTGAGTTTATAACTAAGTATGTGGGTGAATAGGCTGAGGAATCCATCTTTGGGCTTCAGAAGCCTTCCTTTTAAGGCCTAGAGGTCCCTTTGGGGGCGCCATGAAGTGCCTCTGGGAGTTTAAACAAGCCAGGGAATGAGCACAAACTTCTACGTGAAGATTTGTGGCCAATTCTTGGGATGTGAAAATTTATTATCCTGTCCCCATGGCATCATGAGTATGTTTATGAACCATTTACTCATGAAGCCACACTAATAAGGATAATGAATTAAAAGAATTACCCACACTTCTATGGGAAGGGTAATTCTATTTCTACTACTTGGGAATTTCTATAAATAGTACATTCCTGGTAGAAATAAATTCTCAGCCTGGGAATAAAAGGTTTTATGTTGTTGTACAAACTTGTTTATTCTTTCTCAGCGCCTAAATATGCTTGTAATTAATATTAGCATATTTGGTTTATTTATTTTTAAGTATTTTTATCTTGTGGTACTTTGAGAATAGACAAAGTACCAGAAGGAGTAATAATTAAGGGGTACTTTCAGTGGGTAACCCTACATAATTTTACATGAAACGTTCATTTCTGAAATAATATATTAATATTTATAATTATTGAAGAAGTTAGTCATGTATCAAATTAAAAAATAGCAGTCCTTTGGATACCTGAAGTATCTCTAGGGCTGACATTCCCTACCACCAAAAAGGATTACTCATATAATGATTAATTCTTGGTATTCTTATGTCTTCTGAGGTATTTCTCAGAATTTGGAATATCTTTGGCTGGTAACCATTCATCTTGGTTAATTGGATTTCTGTATCTCACCAAGTAGAGTTTATCTTTAACCCCTCTGACTATCTTTTCCTTTAGTATCTTATGGACAACTTTTACTTCAGGAGGTTCTAGAGGGGGTAATTCCTGTTCAGGTACTACTTTTATCAGTGGAAATAAATCAGCTTCTGCTTCAGTATAATGTTTCAGAAGGCTGACTGGAAAAGTTGGGTGTTTTCTTTCCATGTCTCCAGAAAGTTCAACTTCCACAGCATTGGCACCATGAAGGGCTTTAACCACAAAAGGTTCTACAAATGTATTCTTCAGCTTTTTGGGCCCTTTAATATTATTAAAGTTAACTGTAGAAATTAACACTAGGTCTCCTATTTTAAAGGTAGGTAGCTTGTGTTTTTATCCCACTTTTCCTTACTACACTGAAAAACATCATCCATACATCTTTGTGCATGATTTCTAGCTTTGTCTAGCATAGATTGGAAGCTAGCAGCAGTGGGATGGATGTCAATCAATTCTTTTCTCAGGCTATCCTGAGGAAGTCTTGGATTACATCCTTTCTCTAGTACAGAAGGTGTTTTCCCCGTAGAAGCATGGGTAGAAGTTCTGTCGGCTAATTCCAGTGCTGGCAATCAAGTTACCCAATCATGAGTAAATCCATCAGAATCTTTAAATTCTAGGCCATATGCACAGAATCTTCCAAGCATGTCCTCTAAGGTTTAGATCATCCTTTCAGCTAATCCATCTGTCTGGGGATGGTAAGCTGTAGAAAAAGCTAATTTAGTACCAAACAATAAGTATAAATTGGTCCATATTTCAGAAGTGAATTTAGGATCCCTGCCCCTGTCACTGGTTATGGTCTTAAAAAGACCAGTCCATGAAATAACTCTATTCCAGATCATAAGAGCTGTCTCCATGGCTGTATCATCTTTGTGACATGGGAGGAAAATAGGGGTTTTACTAAATCTGTCAACTATGACAAGACAAGCATTATAGTTCTTTTTTCCTCCAGGTGGTAAACCTGTAACCCAGTCCATGTTAACTATTTCCCAAGGCATGGTAGGTTCCTCAATTTTCATCATGTGGCCAAATCTCTTGCCTGTAGCTTTATTGGCTCTTTGACATCTATCACAGGAGGCACAGTATGTTTGGAAATCGTTTTTCCAACCACGCCATCAGGCTGTGTTCTTAATTCTATCTTCTGTTCTGTCAACAATCAGATTTCCAGAAAATTTAGAGTCATGACACTCATACAGAATAGTATTAATAATAGGCCTGTCTGTGACAGTGAGTACACATGTGTGTTTGCTTCTGTGATATATAATACCATCAAACAAATGAAATCTTCCTTCAAGGTATGATTTCTTCCAGTCAGAATCCAAAGAAAGAATTAATTTTCCATCTTTATGATCAATTTTAAGAATTTGACATAGTAGAGTGCAATTTTTATCTTGCTTATAACTCTTTCTGATGTTTTCAAAAAATTCATCTTCAAGGTCTGTGATACTTATGCCCATGATAGGCATTTGTTCCACTTCCTCTGGGACCCATTCTGAATTGTCAGGAGTATTGGGTAATGACCATCTGCTTAATCCATCAGCATTTTTATGCATAGCTCCAGCCTTATGGATTATGGTCATATTTCCTCTATATTCCTGGATTGCAACTTGCCACCTCAGCATATGTCTATTGGGTGTGGACATATTAAGTAATGATTTTTAAAGCAGTACAATCTGTAATTACTTCAAATACACTACCATCTAAATAATAATGCAATTTCTCTAGTGCCCATACTAGGCATAGACATTCCAATTGACTTGCTCCATATCTCCTTTCTGAATTGTTCAATTGTCTGGAGATGAAAAAAATTGGTCCTTCTACAGGCATATCTTTGATAATCTGTAGTTGGTGAAGTGCAGCACCTAATCCTTCCATAGAAGCATCCACATACAATCTGAATGGTTTCTGGAATTCAGGCATCAATAAGAGAGGTGCATTGTTCAAATGTTTCTTGATTTTCTGAAAGGCCATAACTCTTTCATGGGTCATTTCAAAGCAAGCATCATTTGAGCATATCTCATACAGGTTTTTGGCCAATGTTGCAAAACCTTCAAGATGTTGCCTGTAATAACTGGCAAACCCAAGAAAAATCTGGAGTTCTTTCTTTTTGGAAGGTGCAGGCTTTTTCAATACTGCTGCCACTTTGTTTTGGTTTATGCACAATTATAATCCTGAAACTATGTGGTCCAAAGCTGTAAGTTCTCTGAATCCAAATGCACATTTCTTTAAAGAAATTTTCAGATTGACTTGAATTACTTTATTAAGCACAGTTGTCAATCTAGCCATATGTTCTTCCCAAGTAGATGAAAATATAATTATGTCATCAATATACACAATTAGCCATCCTTCTGATAATTCCGCTGTAAAGATGGAGTTCATGATTCTTTGGAAATGAGATGGGGCATTTTTAATCCCAAAGGGCGTTCTAAGGTATTCATGGACACCTTTATGGGTAATTATCCTGAGGTATTTTCTGGCTCTCTCAGTGACTCTATTCTGGTGAAAAACTTTAATTAAGAGCATCCATACTAGTAATATACTTTGCTTTAGCAATATTGGTCAAAGTTTCAGCAATTCTAGGGATAGGGTATCTATCAGGCACTGTGTAATTATTCAAGGCTATGAAATCTCCCCCCATCCTGGATTTATCATTATGCCAAGCTATGATAACTGGAGTAGTAATTTCTACTTCTTCATGGTGGCCAATTTTCCTCAAGACATTAAGTCTAATTAACTCCCCAATGTGTTTCTCCAACTCTACTCTGGCTCTAGGGCTGGCAGGGTAAGCAGGTCTTCTCAACAAAGGGGGGTATGGTCTTTCAATATTAAGAGTAATATCTACTTCATGACCTATTACAGCTCCAAGGGGTTCTGTATCAGATGCAAATGCATTTTGATGTTTAAACAAAACTTCTTCAAGATGTAACACTTGATTTTCATTAAGTTTATCACAAACTTTATGTTGTTTCAGTTGATTATCTACACATTCTTCAAATTCAGGGTCTCTTAAAACTTCTTGAATTGCTGTTTTATCCTTATTTTTGAAGAGGAATTCCTTCTTTTTAATGTCATTTCCAATAGTAAAGTATCTCTCCCTACTATTAGTCATATTAAATTCATATGAATAACATTTTCATCTATATCAGATAACAAAGATCCATGTTCAAAGATCATTTGTGAACTCTTCAGGTTCTTCTTCTATGACATTGACTTCTGCTTCCTCTGATCATATATGGTTCACACCCTCTTTCTTAGCCTGTTAACAGGTATCAGAAGTGTGATTACTTGAGTATTTCTAGAAATTAATTTTGTTCATTTAGCTTTCAATGATCTTTTCTTATGAATATTTCCTCAATAGATCTCATTAATTTTTTGCATCAACAGTTCTTGTAACAAATCTAGCTCAGTGTTTGATTCCATTGAATTTTTATCTTAAATATGGTCTCAGAAGGATTTATGTTCAACTGTCTCATACTGCTGTAATTATCAATTGATATCCTTCTTATATCTTTGATTTTTGTATCAATGTGATCTACATTCTCAATCAATATCTTTTTTTTTTTTTTTCAAAACAAATCTCACATTGTTGATTGTCCCAGGGGGTATGTCAAAGTCAGGAGAAATCATCATATTTTCCCAAGCTCTGGATACAGCACTTACTAGATCTTATATAAAAGAGTGGCCAATTCTATTTCCTGGTATCTTTGACCTCCACTGAGCTTTTGAACAGTGTGATTATGTGTAAGGAACACTAAATGTCCTTCACTGTAGCCAACAAAGAAGGGATCTAGAACAAGATACCTAGTATCTTGGAGAGACAAGTTTTCTAGAACCCACGAAAGGGGATGAATTGCTAGCACAGTAGAAGATTAAGATTAGTCTTTATATTTACAAAGGTTAATTATGTACGAAAGGGAAAGGAAGGAAAGAGGAAGGAGAGAGAGAAGAGGGAAGACTCACCTAGCACAGTAGAAGATTAAGATTAGTCTCTACTGAGCTAGGACGGGCGTGGGGAAGATGAGATTAAGTACTAAGAATGATTATGTCAGTAATTGTGATATGTGTGTGAACCTGCAGGATAAAAGGTTCACAGTCTCCCCTCCTATATAAAAGAATGAAGAAAGAGAAACAGACACTGCCGGCATTAACCGGTCGAACACGGCAGTTCGAGCGGTGCTCGAACAGCCGTGTTCGACCGGTGGTCGGACAGGCACTGTCCGACCAAAGCACCTGCCGGCGGGTCGGACAGGCCTGTCCAATCAGTTCCTGGGACCGGTTGCACAGGACCAGCCGGGACCGGTCGGACAAATCTGTCCGACCAGTTGGCTCTTGCTTTGGTTGGACAGTGTCCGTCCGACCACTCGAGCAGCCGTGTTCGACCGGTTAATGCCGGCAGTGAGAAAGAAAAGAGAAAAAGAAAAGAAAAAAAAAGTGGAAAATGAGAAAAAGGGGTTAGGAAGGGGAAAAGACGGTGATGACAAAAAGAAGGAAAAAAAAAGAAAAATAGAAATTGACGCGGGTTGTATTCCGGAAGGGGAACCAGGATGAGAAGGGTCGTCCAGTATGGAAGGACCAAATCCAAGCTGTCCCGTAGTGCGCCTGCATTGACCTGGGAGAGAAAGGCAAAGTTTGGGTGCTCATGGGAGTGGCCGGGGTATGTTTTACAAAACGAGATAGAGCATCACTCGGCGGTGCACAATGGGAGGAACTTACTTTTGTGGTAAGTCTCCTTGCGTCATGTTTCCTTGACTCTTGCGTGCAATGAATTGCTTGACTTTGGACACATGAAATGTCGGGTGACGTTGGTCACCTGCAGGGAGCTGAAGCTCAACATTTTGGCCGTGGTTGAATACGCGAAGGATTTCATAAGGACCTTCAAACCTTTCTTTGAGTTTATCTGATCCCGCCTGTCGAGATGCACGCCAATCTGCCAAATTAAGTAGTGCAAGCATGCCCGGTTGGAGTGGAAGCCGATCTGTCACGTGCTTATTGTGTTGAATTGCCTGTCTCAGACGACTGGTACATAGTTCGTCTCGGGCAGTGGCCCAAGCTTTCTCACGAATTGCCAACCATCTGGACAGCGCAGGATGGTCAGTGTTGTCGACAGGGTTAGAGGTTTCAAAAAGAGTAGGTTGCCTGCCCAAGATTAGATCTAACGGAGATACGCCTGTAGAGGCGTTAATGGCGGAGTTGATGGCAAATTCCACTGCTGGTAAGGCTTCAAGCCACTTACTCTGCTTTTTTGCAGTGAATGTGCGAAGGATTTGGCCGATATTTTTATTCGTCCGCTCGCTCCGGCCGTCTGCTTGAGGATGGAAGGCGGAAGAGCGGTGAAATTGTGTGGACAGCCGCAACATCAGGGAGTTCCAGAATTTTGCCGACCAAGTTTTGTCCCTATCACTAATAATGGATACGGGTGCACCAAACAGCGCGATCCATCCGGTGAAGAAACAAGAGGCGGTTTTTTCAGCGTTATCTTTCTGAACAACTGTCAGCCTCTGTGATGCCAAGGGCTAGTACCTTTCAGCTACACAAGGTGATAAGAGTGCAAATGATGGGTAGAGTGGAGTATTTTCACGTAGAAAAGTAGTAAAGAAAGAAATAAAAAGAATATAATTCTTTTTTATAGAGGGGCCTGCTGGCGCAGGGGTGTTTGTAGGTGCCCTCTAAATCAGAGATCTGCTAAGCAGATAGTAACATGTTGTAATGGCCAGATGTTGTGAGAGGGCCCACAAAGTCGATGGCGATGTGGGTTAAAGGAAGGCGGGGAAATTCAGGCGTACCCATCTTTCCAGTCGGGGATGTAGTAGGAGCCTTGGTCTTCTGACAAACCTCGCACAAAGACACAAACAAATTCACGTCTCGTGCCATCTTAGGCCAGAAAAAGTCGCGGCAAAGTTCAGTGATTGTTTTGAGATAACCAAGGTGTCCAAGGCAAATATGGGCCTCGTCCATGAGGCGGTGTTGCAAACCCCCTGTAGCGGGAATAAGTAATCAACCATCAATGACAATAAGGTTGTCGATGATATTGCAGTCTTCCCTTAAGGGAAGACTGGGCTTGAGGGAGATGCAAAAGGGATCAACGTCGTAGCCTAATATAATTTGGGATTTGAGCGCCTCTGAGATCACAGATTTGAACTTGGAGAGCGCTGCGACGCACGCAATATTGTCAGCCGTAACAATGGGGTCGTCGGGAATGTCCTTGTGTGATAAAGCATTGGCAACTGAATTATCCTTGCCCCGGATATAGTCAAATTGAAGGTCAAAATCCGCCAATAACTCTGTCCAACGGGCTTGCCTGCGTGACAGATTCCGCTGTTTCATTAAGTAAGTCAGGGAGTGATGGTCGGACATGACATGAACTTTCATGCCTAAAAGAAGCATTCACCACTTCTGAAGAGCGTGGACCACAGCCAGTAGTTCTTGCTCGTGGACCGGATAGTTCCGCTCGGCGGGAGTCATCAGATGGGATTTGTAAGCGATTGGCAAAGCAAACTTCCAATCCTTACCCTGAAAAAGCGCTGCACCCAAACCCGAACCACTGGCGTCCGTAAAGAGCCACAGTGGGTCAGTTGAATCAAAATCGACATTCTTCAAGCAAGGCAATGAGGTCATGACTCGCTTGATGTTGTTGAAAGCGTCCTCTTCAGCCTGACCCCAACGGAAATCCTGCTTGTCCAATTTAGTGCTGGTGAGGGGGGTCAGCGTCCCCACGTATTTCTGAAGCCCCCAAATGATTTTTTTCATCCATTGGACGGTCCCCAGAAACTTCTTCACACCTTTGGGTGACTTGGGAGTTGGCCAGCCAAGAATTTGAGAAATCTTCTCGTCGTCAGCCCAAATTCCATCAGCTGAGATCCAATGCCCTAAAAATTTGACCTTTGGTTGAAACAGTTTTGTTTTTTTTGGACTACAATAAAGGTTGGCGCGGCGGAGGCAGTCTAGGACAAGTCGCACATGTTGCTTGTGGGAAGAGGAGTTGTCAGAAAAAATGACAATATCGTCCAAGTAAACTACACAGAAATCATTGATCAGCTCACCCAACGCCTCTTCTAGGCGAGCTTGGTGTGTTGCTGGCGCGTTTGTCAGCCCCATAGGCATCACAATCCATTCATAGAGTCCCCACGGCGTTTTTACTGCTGTCAACGGGATATCCGCCTTGCGCATTCTGGTTTGAAAAAATGCATTTGTCTGATCCAGTATAGAAAAATTTTTTCCCAACAAAACCCCACGGACCAATTCGTCCACATTAGGGAGAGGGGACCGGTCCTTTACGGTGAAACTGTTAAGAACGCGGTAATCACAAACCCACCAAGGTAACACCAAAGGGTCTTTCTTTGGAATGATCATGCTTGGAGAAGCATATTGGCTGGAGGAGCGGCAAAGACAACCAGCGTTGACATGTTGATCTAACAGTGTTTGCCATGCCGTAAGATGTTTCTGAGGGTAAGAGTATTGTCGCTCATTGATCATAGCGTCCGGATTGGTCAAGACGATCTTGTGGCGGACTCGAGAATCTGTGTTCTGAAGTTTATCGGGGAAAGTTCCGTCAACAAAACAGCCCCCTAACTCTGCCTCAGCGGAGACTTCCGGGATATCCACCGGGAATAAGTCTTCAAAATCTCTCAAAATTTGCCGTGCAACGTCATCATGAGATGGGGAGGTAGTTAATGTAGAAATGGAAATTGGTTGAGTGTTTGTTGCACCACGGTAACGGTAATCAAACATGCAAAGGTTGGAGTCTTTGAATTTGATGCATTTGGAAGGAACGGAAACGGAGAGATTGAAACGCGCTAAGAAGGGTGTGCCAAGAATTATATCATAATGTCCTTTAATTGGGCCCACCCAAAGAGATACATCGCTGAAAGACAAAGAAGAGGGGAGGTGTACGAGATTGGTGGAGACAAAATATTTGAGAAGAAGAGGGGTGGAGGACTTATCATCCAGTGCGAGGTGAACGGTTGTATGTCGTGAAAGAGGATGCAATGTCAAGTTTGCCCGAACTGCTGCCAATTCAGAGATCAAATTGATCTCTGAGCCCGTATCAACCAATCCGCGTAAGCTGAAGTCTCCACATTGGAAAAGCAGAATGATTTGATTGGATGGAGGTGTGGCTACATACCCTTCTTCTCTGGATAACCGGAGTTCTTTGTCGATGGCCGCAAATGCAGCAACAGAAGCTTCATCTAAGTCGGGGCAGAGTGTGCTATCCTCCACAGCGGATACCAAGACCTTAGAGGGGGCCCGTCCCGCAGGGGGTTGGGTTGGTTTTCCGGCTCCAGATGAAGAAGGAGCCCAAGCCTTGGGAGGCTTGTAATCCGGGGGTTTGGAGGGTGTGACGTACGTGGGCGGGATTTCGACATAACAGCGTTTCTTGCAGTGATGGCAGCGTCCTTGCAAATCAAGAAACGAGTGGACTCGCCAGATTGTGTCTTCACGCTGGGACCAAGTCACGGGGGCTGAGTTGCTCTGCGCCAGGTTCCCAGTTGGGCGACGCATGGTCAACGTCTTTTGAGGTAAGCCTTTGTAAAATAATTGCGTCCGTGACTTGAACTCGATGTACTTGAATGGTCGTTTTGCTAGAACCTCATGGTTCTTGACCAAAGCCTTCAATTCTGCGGGTAGACCGTAAACAACAGCCTCGGCCAATTCCAAATCGGAAAGAGTGGTGCGACGTTCATCGCCTAGGTCCGCAGGGGCACTATCAAAATTCACAAGTGTCTGGACAGTACGCGCCTGTGTGCTGAAGGATAAGAAACTTTTGTTGTCTCGTAAACGCAGATCCCGGAGTTGATCACGTTATAACGTGGTGTGCCATAGCGAGGCAAGGGCAAAATCAAAAAGTTCTGACTTGAACTTCTCCCAAGATAACTGGATGAGAGAGTCCACGCGATTTGAGTAGAAAGCAAGCACATTAACCTTGCGGATTAGACTGCCGATGATACAGATTTTGTCGGTGTCGTGAAATACTCCTTTGGAAGCAAAGAAAATCTGTACCGCATTAATCCAGTTGAGGAATTGTCCGACCTCGTGAAAGGGACCTGAAAAAATGGGTCCATCCGCGGTACAGAATCGTTGGAGGTTGATTTGGTCCAAGGAAGACGTGGGATTAGCCTGACGGGGTTCTGTCAAGCATTGGCTCTTGGTCGACATGTGCAAGATGGCTTTCTCAAGCTGTGCGATGCAATGAGCGCTTGCCTCCTCAAAACGAGTCATCCGCTCGGCCGCTGCCGCACAATCCTGCTGCGCCTGCAGCAGCTGATTATGCTGGGCTTCCATGAGCATCCGCAAATAATCAGGTTTATTGTCCATAGGTTGATTGGCCATCACCGGCTGGTTGGCGGAGGATCGTGGGAGGAAAGGGGATGGAGGAGAGCCTGGGGGATGGAATGGAGTAATGTGAAATTGTGGGGGAGTCAAAAAAATAGGGGGTTCTATAGCAGGGGGCAACGGTGGAGGTGTTGCCTGTCAAGAGGGGGAAGGCGGGAGTTGGGCGCTTGAGGATGAAGTGGGTGCAGGAGGCGACGGCGGCAGGGGAGGGAGTCTGGATTGTGCCGCGCGTTGTTGAACACGGTGATGGAGGCGGCCAACTAAATGAGCAGCAGTACGTTTAGCGGCGTTAGCAGCTCGAACAATAGATTCAGGATTGTCTTCAAACGCCAGGAGAGGTTGGGAATTTTGCCGAGTTGACATAGACCGGCGAAAGAGTCCAGTCGATGGGTTTCGAGAAAAAAGAAGTGTAAGGAACACTAAATGTCCTTCACTGTAGCCAACAAAGAAGGGATCTAGAACAAGATACCTAGTATCTTGGAGAGACAAGTTTTCTAGAACCCACGAAAGGGGATGAATTGCTAGCACAGTAGAAGATTAAGATTAGTCTCTATATTTACAAAGGTTAGATATGTATGAAAGGGAAAGGAAGGAAAGAGGAAGGAGAGAGAGAAAAGGGAAGACTCACCTAGCACAGTAGAAGATTAAGATTAGTCTCTACTGAGCTAGCTGGAGGGGCGTGGGGAAGATGAGATTAAGTTCTAAGAATGATTATGTAAGTAATTGTGATAAGTGTGTGAACCTGCAGGATGAAAGGTTCACATTATGACACTCTGTTTTTCTTCTTGCTTAATGCAAAGATCTTGTTTTCTGGGAGATTTGTTGCCAACAAAGCTGTCTGCGGCACACTGCTCCCCTTATTCTTTTGGGATCTTGTACCTGGAGAATTCTGCCTTTAATAGCGTACTGTCTGGGTAGAAGATCTGTAATTTGTCCTTCATGGCTTTCTCTCATGCCTTCTCAATGGAACACTCCTTCTAGTGATTCCACTCCTAGAAGCAAACTCAAAGTGCTGTACATAGCGTGAACGATTGCAGGACTTTTTTCCAGCTGATGACCAAGCACCTTTACATAGGCTTCCAGAGCCTATTGTTGCTCCCTTCTTGTCAAAGTTGACTTGATTTGAGCCAAACAACATTCCTACGGCTTTCAATGAATTCGCCAAGAGTGCTGGTTGGCTTGTGAAAGCTGTCATGCACTCCAGAAAATGCATGTACACAGGCTAATGAGTCTGCATGAGAAACAAACTTTGAGATAGCTTAGCCATGATGACCTGCAGGCTCTCCGCCTCCTTGGCTTTGCCTTCCTCCAAAATTAGATGGAGGCTTCCCTTCTTGGTCAATACCCGAACTGGTAGACGGTGTCATTTTATTTCAGCTCAAAAAAAAATGCAAGATTTACACTTTTATGAGCCTTTGGACGATGTCCTGTATGTGTGTGTTGCCACTGTTTTGCATTTTACTTGATGAGTTTCTTGGCGGTGAGTTCGTCACCTTGCCTTTGGTAGCTAGGCTGAGGAGACCAGTTAGAACAAACTGTTGTTGGTTCTGTTGTTGGTTGACTGATCTGCTAGTTATTGAAAAAACCCTCAAGAAAAAAAAGAAAAGGAGAAGACGATCAGAAAATTTGGCACGGCAGCTCCGAATATGAAGATCTCGCGTTATGATTGGTATTCTTGTTTTATTTTTAGGATGAGTTATGAAGAAGCCATTGCTAATCTACTAAAAGAGTAGTAACCGGTGGTCAGTTAACAGACTTGGTGATTGATAGCTTTGTATTAAATCAAAATTTAAAAAATCAGAGACGGTGAAGCTCTAGAGAGGATACTCACAAGCGCGCAGATATTTTTAAAATATTTTTATGAGGGGATTTGATGATTGCTTTTTGAAATTTTCTTAAAAGTAGGAAAATTTGAAAAAGTGGGAAAAAATCAAAAAATCGGATTTTTGCTTCATTACATGGGGTAAAAAAGAAAAAATGGAAAATGTTTTGAACAACAGGTGGTATTTCAGGTAAAAAGCACAATGGACCCCCAATTGACAGCTATTTCTATGAGATGTTGGTCCAAAATGGCCCAAATCACTATGAATGTGCTGATAGAACAGTTTAAAGGACTATTACTAGTCCTACGCCAATAGAATAATGGGTTAGTTCTGCACTCCTGTTACGCCAAAAGTTGATATACAACAGCTTGGGTAGGAGAGAAACTATAAATAGTTGTTATTTTGAAGCTATAAAGCAACAAAAAGGATAATAGTAGGAAAGCACATGACAGAATGGCTGCAGGCAGAGGTGGTGGTCTTTCAGCTACTATTTTTAAGGAGGATTTAGGTGCAGTAATTGGGGATAATAATGCAAGCTAAAAGCTCCAGTGGGAAAGGATTTAGATAGAGAAACACTACTCTAAAAGTAGGAGGAGGATACTCACTTATACTGAGTTTATAACTAAGTATGTGGGTGAATAGGCTGAGGAATCCATCTTTGGGCTTCAGAAGCCTTCCTTTTAAGGCCTAGAGGTCCCTTTGGGGCGCCATGAAGTGCCTCTGGGAGTTTAAACAAGCCAGGGAATGAGCACAAACTTCTACGTGAAGATTTTTGGCCAATTCTTGGGATGTGAAAATTTATTATCCTGTTCCCATGGCATCATGAGTATGTTTATGAACCATTTACTCATGAAGCCACACTAATAAGGATCATGAATTAAAAGAATTACCCACACTTCTATGGGAAGGGTAATTCTATTTCTACTACTTGGGAATTTCTATAAATAGTACATTCCTGGTAGAAATAAATTCTCAGCCTGGGAATAAAAGGTTTTATATATTGTTGTACAAACTTGTTTATTCTTTCTCAGCGCCTAAATATGCTTGTAATTAATATTAGCATATTTGGTTTATTTATTTTTAAGTATTTTTATCTTGTGGTACTTTGAGAATAGACAAAGTACCAGAAGGAGTAATAATTAAGGGGTACTTTCAGTGGGTAACCCTACATAATTTTACATGAAAAGTTCATTTCTGAAAAAACATATTAATATTCATAATTATTGAAGTAGTTATTCATGTATTAAATTAAAAATAGCAGTCCTTTGGATACCTGAAGTATCTCTAGGGCTGACATGGATTGACCAGTCAACAAAGTTGTAGTTTGTTAGAGTAGGAATATTGGAGGTGGAAGGTTTTTCTTCCATGGTAGCAATAGATGATATTCAGCAGTTATAATGGCCCTGGGTTCATAACCAATTGAACAACTGATTCTGCAGGGAATCTGAGAGAAACTCTTCTTGCGTTAGTCCACCGAGAGTGACTAACAAGACCCAAACAAACACAACAAACCTAGAGGGCAAGTTGTGAGAAGAAGGTGAGATGAGCAAAGGTTGAAACACAATGATGTTTCATCTATTTCATAATCTAACCTGAGAGAAACTCTTCTCGCTTTAGTCCACCAAGAGTGACTAACAAGACCCAAACAAACACAACGAACCTGAGAGAATGAAAGAAAGAAGAAACGAAGTCATGAGATCAAAGGAATGAGAGACTGAGAGAATAAGAAACAAACCTAGAGGGCGAGTTGTGAGAAGAAGGTGAGATGAGCAAAGGTTGAAACACAATGATGTTGAATGAAGAAAAAGAGCAATACAAAGACTGAAAGCTATTTAATCTACATACAACCAAGGTTAGGTTTCAACCTAATCTCACTAATCTGCTCATGCGCAGCCGAGTGAAAATGACTGCTCAAACTTTAACCCTAAAGTTCAATTTCTTCCCAAGCCAGTTTACCAGAAAGTGGACTACTTCGTTCATCTAGAGTTAGCTCAACAACCAGTAGACATCCCTCAATTGTCTTGCCACCTTCAGATTCTAGACAATCAGTCAATAGACCTTTACCAGCAGCACCAAAATCCAACAATAAGAGAACTCAAAGCATTGCTGTATCTGAAACAGAGCCAGCAACCAAGAAAGTCATGTCACAAAAAACAAACCTCAAAATCAACAAAAGAAGAAAAACAATGAAAAGAAACGCAAGAAAAAAAATCAATCCCCCCAACGATAGCAATTCTGGTTTGATCATAGATTTGCGTCAGGACTCTGAGACTGAGAACGGCAATATTTGTGAAGTCAGAAAGGAAAACAAAAAGAAGTACAATTCTCCACTGGAATTCTTTGGAGAACCATTCTACCCTGACAAAGCAATGGTAAGTCCAAAATCATTTTTTCTGTCCAGCATGTGACATGTGAAATTTTAATTGGCTTCTTTTTGTTTGGCTATAACACTCACACTCACAGGAAGAAGAGAGGAAGAAGAAACCAATCACATACAACTGCAAATGATGCAAGAAGCAGGTTTGTGGCGGGCATAATTCAGATGCAAATCTGCAAAAACAATCGAGATGGATCCAACCAGGCTGGGCGTGATGGATCAGGTTGTCCCGACAGAAATCTGGCGATTCAAGCTGGCGCGAAAATACCGCCTTCAGTAAACAAGACCAAAGCACTCTGCGAGAAAGACAAAGATGGAAACAAAAAACTAACTTCGTTTTTTGGACGCACCGAAAAGTTCAATAAGAAAACACTCAATCAGATTCTGATGATTTGGCAAACACGTAATGCGCTACCATGGTCACGCATAGAGGATTTTGACTTGAACGCTGCTTTTCACTATTCTCAACCTGATGCTCTGCTCCATAAACGCAAATGGGCTGCGAACGAGGCCAAACAACTATACGTATCTTTGCAAGGAGCCATGCTTGGTCATTTGAAGGTGAGTTTTCTGTTGCAACATTTGGTTCAAAAAAGAATCTAACTCTGGATAATATATAATTTAAATTTAGAATACTTCCAGCAAATTAACCCTTGATCACAATGTCTGGATGACAAAAGGGAAATTGTTATGCGTTCATCGGAGCTTCTGTTGCGTATATTGATGACAAATGGGAGTTCAACATGTTCCATCTTTCCTTGAAATTGGTGTCGTGGTTTCATCAGGGAAAATGGCTTGCAGAGCCACTTGCCAATGTTTTGCAGAAGCATGAGATTTATCCCAAGATAAGTAACTTTCCTCTTAAAAAAATCAAAAAACGTATGACTGTTTCAATATGACTTATATCAGGTTTTTTAAATGATACATGCTTGCTCAGACTACCGATTCTGCCTCAAGTAACAATACCATGGCATCTAGAATGTTTGATATCTTGGCAGAAAAAAAAGGAACAAACACTTTTGACTGGCGACCCGAGAGCATGCACATACGCTGCTTCTGCCACAAGATTGCTTTGATTGTCAATGCTGGTCTTGCTGAACTGGGAATTGTTGCTCCTCCCCCAGCAAAAATCAAGGAGTCAATACTTGGAACGTTCCCATACACGGACAATATGGAAACCATATTGGAGGAAGACAAAGAGTTGGAAGACGACCAACAATCTCCAGCTACAGGTCCATTCCACAAAACTGATTCCAACTCTGACAACGAATCCAAACCAGAACATGATGAAGAGGAACTAGCCACACACCTTGGACCGTTTAACTAAAAAGGTCTGTGGTAAAATCATCATGTTTTTCATCTCAAAAATGCACACAAAAGATGAAAACTGATTACGTTTTTACCTATCCAATTCCAGCTGGATTTTGTTGTACAAAAAATCACCTCAACAAGCGCATGGCGTCAGGTTTTTGTTGGAAAAGCCAAGGAAAAAGGTTTGAAGTTGCGTAATCTCATTGCTGGATATGGGATCAGGTGGAACATCAAGTTTGAGAGCCGTGAGCGTGCTTATAACGCACCTGAAGTAAGTCTTTTCCTTGTCATTTATTTTAAATTAACAAAGAAATTTGTTGAACCATTTTAATTTTTTATTTTTCAAGGTGATCAATGAGATCCTCAAAGAAGATCTTGAGAAAGTACATGCTCAACGTGCACGGCAAAGAGGACAAGGTTCCCAGAAAGAGCTTGGTCATATCCAAGAGATAACAATATTGTCACATGAATGGCAATCAATCAAGGAATTAAATGACAAATTGAAGGTTAGATAGATTTTTTAAGAATAATATATATAAATATTTAAACTGACAATGATGAATCATATTTTCAGTATTTTTTCTTACTTACAAAGAAAATGGAGGGTGATGGCCCAACTGGAAGCGTGGCAATACCCAAGTATCAGAAATTGAGAAATCATCTCAAGAAAAAGGCCAATTTGTTACACCGGAGAGATCCCTTACGCCCAATTTTCATCAAAATGCTTGAAAAAACAGAGACCTACTTGAAAGAAGCTCTCATTTGCGAAACTCTAGTTATTTCAACAATTCTAAACCCATCGTACAGGCTTGCTATCTTTGAGACACATTTCCCAAACAAAGAGGCACAAGTGAAGAGGAGACTGGTGGAATTGCTTGAAGAAAGAAAGGATTAAATGGCAGAGAAAATTTTACAAGATAAAGAGTGTGGAAAGGCGACAACAGCAACAGAAGAGAAGGAAAAGGATGATGACAATATTGGCTCATTTTTTAGTGGTCCAAGCAACAATCCAGGCAAGGACGAAATAGATATTTACTTGGGTGGAATGGATTGTATCATCCACGGAGGAGAAAAGGATTACACATTTTCAGCGTTGAAATGGTGGAATGTAGGTTTTCTCATAATTTGTTGATTTAAAATGATTTTTATCCTGATTCATTAACTTTCCAGGAACATGAACTCAAGTATACAATACTTGCAACCTTGGCAAAAGACTAAATAGGCTGTATAGCCTCCTCTTCTGCTGTCAAACGCACTTTTTCTTTGGCTGCTGATGTCTGCACTAGCAATTGTGGAAAGTTGTTACCCAGAACAATTGAACAATCAGTAAGTAGTTGCATGTGGCTGTGTGACAAGCTTCCTTTAGGTGATTACTTCAATGGGGCAACAAAGCAGATAAATAACTTCAAATTATTCTGTGAAGAGAAAGAGGCCAAAAGATTGAAATGCACACAGTCACACTGATAGAAAATACTTTTTCTTGCTTCTTTTTTTACCACCAATTTATTTTTTCAAATAAAAAAAATGCTCATCAGAATATTTTCAAATTATACAATATTTTCAAATTATATGATATTTTCAAATCATATGATAAATTTTTTGCTCATATATATATCTATGTGGTAACTATGTTACAGTAACGTTTTATAAGTTACAAGCAAGTTATCCAAAATTTTAAAAATGGTAATGTAACTTGATTTTAGCCAAGTTATCAAGGAACGTAACTAGAGAAAAAAAAATTATCTTCAGGGAATGATAACGTAACCAAAAATACTTTATCCGTAACGGGCAGGGAACGTAACTGAAAAAGTTGAGTTACAACCAAAGTTACCCACCTGGGTAATGTATCTGCCCATCGTTGATGGACTGGCACAGGTAATGGCCCTAAGTCCAAGTAGAGGAGTGAAGCACAAAGTACCGCTAGTCGGGCGCTGGGTCCCGTCTGGGGAAAGAGCACCGCATGATGAGTCCCTTGGGCCACACTCTGCGCAGGACAAGATCCCCTCTCTCCCCATGACTCTTATAGGGGAACCAGAAGACTAGCCTTGCCGTATTTGCTCGCCCTCACGCTCTCGCATCCCCTCTCCATCTCATCTCCATGTCCTCTCCCCTCCTCACTGCTAGAGCTCAGACGCTCTATCTCATTTTTCTCTTCCTCCCGCCCACCCCTGCTTGAGGGGGGGGGACCCTGCAGGGTGGATGGCTTAACGCCGTAACCCCACCCCTGCAGGGACATCACAAGGCCATGTGTAGTTCCTACCTGCCTCGGAGAGAGAGGGTCTCACCAGTGTTGGGGTGTCTCTCCCTACACCCATACGCCAGCTCAACTGGACCCCCAAAAGGGGCGAGTTGATCTACGGGAAGATGCCCATGCTAGAGAAATAACTGCGCCACATCCTTCCCAGGAATGCGTGCAGGACTGGACGTGACGTGGATTGGATCGGATAGAGCCTGGGTCTGAAGATGAAAATGAAGGTGAAGACGAGTCAGAAGAAATCAATCATTTCGAAAATGACGGAGCTCAACTCAATGAAAATTAGTTGTAACACTTCTCACTTGCCTTCTCCTACCTTGTAGATACTCTTGAAATATCTTACACGCAGCATCACATCATATGTTGTAGATTTTTTGATCTGAATTCAAATTTTAAGCTTACCTGCCGGCAGAATGATCTTTGCAAGCAGGTTGCTACCTGCTTGCAGTGTGATAAGCTAACTCACCAAGCAGGTAGCAAGCTGACTGGCAATGATAGCAACCTGCTTGCTGCGTTACCTTGGCAAGAAGGTAGCAACCTGTGTCAGCCTCTGTGATGCCAAGGGCTAGTACTTTTTAGCTACACAAGGTGATAAAGGTTCAAAATAAGGGTAAAGTGGGGTAATTTCACGTAGAAAAGTAGTAAAGAAGAGATAAAAAGAATACAATTCTTTTTTATAGAGGGGCCTGCTGGCGCAGGGGTGTTTTTAGGTGCCCTCTAAATCAGAGATCTGCAAAGCAGGGTAGTATCTGATTAAGCAAACAATGGGTTTCTGCGTAACAGAAGGTGGTACCAAAGTGCTTTTCCAATTAAGGAACCAGAATAGGGACAGAAGGATGAAAGAAGTACTCACTATTGCTTATTTCAAGCCAAAAAGCCATGTAGGGGGGTGAAGTAGAGCTGCTGGGTAGATTGAAGGGTTTCTGCGCAGGAGCTGGACACGTAGGATGGTTGATTTGCAGAGAACACCACGGATAAACCAGGCAAAACAGGGCAGAGTAACTGAAATAAGGACAGGACACGGCGTAACTGATTGACTGTAATAATAATTGATGATGGGAAACAACTTTTGGCGTGGAAAGAGGGCTCTTTATATACTAATTTCACTCATAGTGGAGGACCTTTCTGCCTGTGTGCGTGTAGTAACTGGTTTTCAGTGCAATGTGGCCAATTTGGGAGATTGGCACTAACAAGGCTCATCCCAATGACACTGCTGGTCATTAATTCAGCGTCACAAGTGCTTTCCATGACCTTAATAACCTATTTAGTCATTGTAACTAAGGTAAATAACAACACTGACCTGTGATTGTATCTGAAATGGGCCACAAATGACGCAAATGGGCCACAAATGGCTAAGGCCAATCATTAAAGGCCACGCTGGCTATGTTACTCTTATGTATTTAAGGTTTTTATTAATAAAACCTTGTAAATAAACCACGTAGAATCTATTTTTACCCTAGTTACACTTGAACATATGTGGTAACTAGGGGATTAACTATTTCCACACATTTGGCCAATTTCCAATTGGATTATATAATCCAAGCGCGGGGTTGGAGGTTTAAACCCCAATTGGGCCTAACTCCCAAACTATACACAACACCTCAATTATAAGTCCATAATTGGTCATTTCACATATAGTATGCATATATAACAAGTACATACGTGTGTAATGTCTGTGTGACATATGTTTGTGGCCAATTCTTACGGGTAATCACTGCCAAGACGATTGTATTGGATGGCCACATCTGCAGTTACGTCGGACAGTTTGAGCCAATGTTACATTAGTTGGAGTGTCTGACGTAACTGCCTTGCAAAGTTACATCGGCGGTGCTAGATGTAACGTTAACAGGGTCCGATGTGACATGGCCTGCTGGCAATATTACATTGCCGGCTACCCCACCAACGCATCCCATTGTCGATGTTGAGTTGGCCGGGGTGTAAACCAAGGCAAAGGCCCCCCGACTCAACATCAGCCCAAACCGACTTTGCATTGGCCATCACCAAAGTAATGGTTGACTCCAGATTGACTCACCCCGCTTTTGGATTGGCAGTCGCGAGACTGCATCGGTACGGCTTGATGCAACCTCGGCTGTGGTCGACACAATATTGGTTTTGCTTGATGCAAAACCGGTCTTCGTCAATGCAAACCCGGTCTTTGTCGATGCAATCCCGGCAATTGTTGACGCAATCTCGGTCAGAGCATCCGATGCAATCTGATTTACTGTTCTAGGGCCTCTTGGATCTGTGTTATACATTGTTTCAATGGTTGGGCTGCCCATTGAGACTGACACTCACTTATCTCGGCACTGACAGGCATGTCCCAATGGGTGCCCTGAGGACGCGTCAAGACAAGCCTGTCTCAATGATCTCAGTGAGTCTGACCCAACAAGTTGACCTGTTGGACAGATCAACCAGATTCTGTCCTGATGGGTCTGAACCATTGAGACAGGCAGCGGTGGGGTGGTATCTCTATACTTTGCTTTTTGTATTTCTCCTTTCTTTCCTATAAATCGTCCACTTGTTTTCATCTTTTATGATTTCCTCATGAGACTTATCTTGTATTCTCTTTCTTCTTGCTAACAATATTTCTGTTCTGCACTTGATTCTGCTCCTGCCTCATACGACCCTGTCCCTCTTTGGAAACGCCAAGACTGGCAATTCTTTACACGGGCAGGCAACACATCCTACAACTTTCACAAAACCAGCCCTCTTGGTTGCTTCCAACAGGATTGAGCTGCTATCAAGACCATGTACACAACAGTCACTCCCTTGCCAAGCCGGCAGGTCTCCTTTGTTCTTTACATCATAAGTGTGTACACGACTCACCAATGACGGTTGCTCCCCCGCAAAGCCAACGGAGCTCATTTCTTCTATACATCATAAGAGCACATGGCTTGTACTTTTGTTTACAACAACAATATTTAGATCAATCCCAAAGCTGCTTTTTTCATCCGGATTTTTTTTGTTCAATATTTCCAAAAACAAATTACTGAAAAAAAACTTTTCTGTCGAATTTGCAAGATATCCACCGCACTTGGATTCCCAACTGATTGGGCATCTGAAAGAAAAAAAAATAGCTTGTGACAGTTGTTGGTTAGCACATCATCGAGGAGGTTTGTCGTTGGTACCCTGGGGGAGCTGTTACCAAAGCTTCATGTGGATCCCTTTTGTTGGATTGATGATTCGGGTAGATAGCAATCTCCGCCAGCCTTCAAGAATTGCATTGTTCCATTAACCGCGGGTTCCCAGAATGTATCTACTGAGGGTTTGTCATAATCAGTCGGTCCAATTCTATCAATTTGCATCACATTTCCTGCTTTCTCACTGGAGGAAATTTGTGAATCAATCAGCGTGGGCGTGACCGTGACCATCAAAACCGCAGCTTGTGGCAGCTTGGTAACTTTCTTGCCAGCTTGAGTATCACAATACGAGATGTTGACTTCGACAAGGGGGATATCGTCGTTCATGTCATCACAGGTCATCAAACTGGGCTTCATAGAATTGCGCAAATGGATCCGTGTCCCCGATGCTCCTGACGGACATGTCCACGCCCAACTGATTCCTGAAGAAATCATCCGTGCCTGTCTCGATCTGATTTTGCTTCCCAAACCGGAGTTGTCCGAGCTCAGATTAGCATGCTGACTATCTGAGGAGATCATGTGGGAGATCCCAGATCTTGGCTATGTTAATCTTCACATGCGCATTGGACATAACGTGGTAATATCATGCCGTAAGCTGTAGAGGGGAATTTTACGATTGAAATAAGTTTAGACTAAGGTTCATAAAAGCCCTTCAGAAGAGGCAGCTTACCAAAGCTGACAGCAGTGACGAGAGACACCTTCTCCTTGCGTTTCTCAAGCCTTCGTTTTGACCAGCGCAAAAGATCTGCTCAATTGCAAATTTGACCCGCTTGAGGATACTTGCCTTCCCGACTGTGAGAAATGGTGTGTAGAGAAGATGGCTGGGGTGGGTCACATTGCTGCTACTACCCACAGTAAATGTGACGAGACTGAGTCGTGACCGCAAGAGTCGAAGTTTGAGGCTTGAGGGGGACAACCCGGGAGAACCGGCAGGCTCAGGGAATGGAATCAAAATGACCCAGACTAAATCAATGGGACAAAAGTTGTGACACAATGAGGCTGAACGAAATGCAATATTGTTTTTCACAGAGGATAAATCACAATAAGCGAATGCATGCAATGGCGGTAGATCTTGTTGACCAGAGGTGACTTCGGCAGACTCTTCTCCAACTGAAGTCAGGGTCAACATCGAGGTGACCAAGTTGGTACCGGTCATCTGTGAGCTGCCACCGTCATTGTCCCGCGGAACTTTGGATCATGATCAATGACAGATACCATATGGCGCATGTAAACTCGCCAGCAGCTGTGACAGCGGTACGTTGAACGTTTGTACAGAAAAAGTTAAGGTATCGAAGGAGGGCTGTCAGGCCCCCTTTGCGCACAATCAAGGATGTCAATTCTTCCAAGATTTTTTCAAGGGTCTGTAAGGGGCAAATAAACAAAAATGAGCATGTTGAAAAGTAAGAACAAATGATGAAAAACATGGAGGGGAAAAAACGGATTTACACTCAGCGATTGCTCCGCCAAATTGATGAAATTGATTTCCAGTAATTTTGCGCAGAGAACCGGAACAGCGCCATGGTGAACAACGGTGTGTGCACTGCCGGGTAGTGCTTCCATCAAATTGGCCAAACAGCGAGAGGCCAACAACATTTGTTCAACGTCTGTGCCCGAGCTGGGATGGTTGAATGAGCTTGAGCTGCTACCGGTGGCTGTAAGGGCGGCGACCAAGGCAATTTCATCTTCCTTGTCCTCAGATTCAGTGCGTTCACTTTCCCCCCGTTGGATAGCCACCAGTTCGCGAGCCAACAAATCCGTTTAAAAGTAGCCAGCCAACGTATCCTTGGTACTGACAGCCAAAACTTTGGCCAGTTCTTGCAAGGCTGCCAAACGACTTGTAGACGACCCAGAGCCTCGGGATTAGAGGGATTGAAGGATATTCTTGAGTCAATGAGTGAAGCCAGCCATGATTCTGCCTAAACCACGCAAGCCACTGATGCCCATGGCAGCCAATCCAGCTAGAGCCCCTGAATTCAAGTGGCTAGTCATTAGTGAAGCCGCTGTTAGAAGGGAGAGCGAGGAGTTTTCCGGCTCACCACTGCTACCTCCACCGACCCCATGAGCAGTGGTAGACGCACGGTCAAATCCAAATAGAGCGTTGCATGCGCGCAAGGCGGCCATCTTGCTCTTGTCCATATCTTTGACATCATCAACTCGTGGAAGGGGGCCTGTTCCGGATCCATTTCGTCACCAAAATCGTCATGCATGCCACCATCATGTTCTTTGACAAGATTGGGATCATCTACCTCGCTGTTACTTGGACTATCTTGTTCATCATGTTGTGATTCATCATTGACACCATGATCTAAGGTGGAGAGGCCAGAGGTAGGGTCGGTGGCCTTGTTTCCCGGACAATCGGATGAAATCAAGTGCTGAACATTCATTTCAACGTCTTGTTTGGAGGACTTGGTAGGTAGTAGCGGGGGCAAAAGCCGGGTAGGAGGTGGAAGCCTTGACCACCAAGTCCCTTTGCATCGCGATCATTGTTTTAGCCCAACTGGAGATTATGGGGAGCTCCTCTGTTCTGTTTGCGTTTACCACTACCCGTGAGCTTGGATGATTTCCTAGCGGGTGACGAGCTGTATTGGGCTAAATGATGGCTGGTGGAAGAACTGGGCTCTTTCTTGGCATTGAAATTGTTCAAGGTCCGAGCTAAAGTGGCTGGAAAATCATCGGTAATTCCTTCCAGAGAGTTTTCCGCCTTGCCTGTGGGTGAGGGCTGGCCAGTGATCTGGCCATCAGGCTGAGACCACACGTTCTTTGGGTGGGAGTCAAGGGTGGAGAAGGCTAAGGGCGACTTGCTCCATGACAATGTCAATCCTTTGCAGTTGCTCATGCACGTTATACAAGATGAGCGAGGTGGAGTGGCCACTGGAGGAGTCTAACAAAAAAGAAAATGGACATGTAGCCAGTGTCAGTGAAATTACATGTTTTTTTTTAAAATGAGAAATGTTTTTAAAACACCATTAAAAAATTACAAACAAAATGAGACAAGGGAAATACCAGGGGGGGCAGGAATGGAAGTTTGAGTTGGGCTCCTGTTAGGACTGGACGACCTGCGCTGACTGGACGGCGGGGCAGGATCTCGCGACAATAGGACATCCTGTCCGGTGATGAAGGTACAAAATAAGTTCCATTTTGAGGGCTCCTTCCCCGTGTTTGTATTCATGACACAATGCGACAAGAACCATACTCGACCAACTGGCGATGGCCTATTTCTTCTGGGGCTTAATGGTGTTGAGCTGACTCAGAGGACCCGTCGGAATTAAATCACAGAGCATAGAATTCAAGATCTTGTGTTTAGATTTGACATCAGGTGGACCAGAACTCGATGGTAACGTAGATGACTTTGCAGGCAGCTTGCCCTGGCGGTGATATCCAAAGTCGGCATACAAGTGAATTGAGAGCTTTGACTGAAAATAGGAGGTTGAATGATCGAGAAGACTTGAGAGGCTACAAGCACGCTACGGTCAAGAGGGTGTCAATCGAGTGCAAGGGATTGCTCCGAGAGTAGATGAGAAAGAAAGCTGTCGGTACTGTTTTGGAGCAGGCTGAAAATCCAACGTCGTCCAGACCAAGATTGGTTTGCATAATCCTGGTGGCATTGTAGCTGACCGTGCCGGACCAATGGTAGATGGTAAGGACCGACTGGGAGGTGGAATGGCTCGGACGAGAGATGAAACTGGGGCGAGAGGCAAAATGGGAACGCATGCCATTGAGAACATCATTATCAACCTTTTCCATCGTGTTATATTTCCCCTGGCGCCGCAAGCTGGGGGTCTTGGCCAGTCCCCCGATGATCTCACTCGGTTTGCTCTTAGCCTTGCCCTAGACGATAGGAAGGGGTATCCTGGGAGTCAATCTTGGGGATCTGGATCCCGTTGGCGGTAACCTGGAAGCTCTGCTGGTCGAGATGTTGATGGCTGAACCAGGATGGGCTTGGTCTGATATTTGATACAAAACTTTTCATGGGCCAAGGCGCCAAAGGATTTCGCGCGACCAAGGAGGGTGTTAGTCCGCTCAAGTTTTTTGATCAATTGACCACGTGTGGGCAGGTTGTTCCCGGAGCCGAGCATGTCAGCCAGTTCTTCGAAGCGCCCCTGAGGGTCTGGAGAGTTGAATTGGAGGATGCTCAAGCCTCCCTGTACCTGGAACTCGTTGATGAAGCAATCACTGGGGAAGAGCTTGTGGGTGGCTGTGTCAACAAGATAGG
Source organism: Puccinia coronata f. sp. avenae (assembly GCA_002873125.1). Classification (NCBI taxonomy): domain Eukaryota; kingdom Fungi; phylum Basidiomycota; class Pucciniomycetes; order Pucciniales; family Pucciniaceae; genus Puccinia; species Puccinia coronata. The sequence goes on along the minus strand of PGCI01000172.1, from coordinate 79,019 downwards.
CGACGAGCATGCCATAGAGTGCGTTTGTCAAGTCGTCCTGCTGTTGGAATGCAGCCTCGGATCGGAGGAGGACGGTGACGGTCTCAATAGGTTTGATAACCAAAGACTGCCTTATTTTGAGTGATCAGCTTGACTGACGCGGTTGGTTTCAGTGAGGTTACAAACGCTTTCTAAAGCTCCTGCCGAGGTGAGCAAGTGCTGGATCAAAAGGAAGAGTGGCTTGATAAGGCCAGGTGATGTCGGTAAGGTGTTTGGCAATTGCTTTGTTGACCTCTTCTTTGATTCGATTAACAAACACCTTGAGGCCATTGACTCTGTTGAAAAGGGAAAATGCTGAGGTGAATCCATAGAGTAGCCCATCCAAATTGGACGCATCTTTGATGACAGTCCCGATCTGATTGGGATGAGAGTTCTTGCAGATATCAACTAATACAGGTACGACACCGGCGCCAAAGAGGAGAGTGCCAGCGTACATGCTAAGTGAAGGCAGCTCAGAAGCAGAATACTGTGTTGATTAACTCGTCTTTACGTGTGGCTCGCTTGCGCTCAAGCTCCTTCGTCATCTTGAGCACCATCTGCATCAAGGCACCGTGACTAACAGAGACATCAACAGCACCGGCAACCTGAGCAATCTTGCTGCGGTATCCCTTCCAATGCGTAGAAGGCAGCCAGTTAAATGTTGCTTGAATGTTGCCACCAAGACCGTCACTACCAACTTTGTGATTGATGGTATAGATCGCCAGAGAGCCAGCAGTCGCACCACGGCAAATTGCCGGACGTCCAGAGATCAGTTTCTGAGGGCCATTGGAATCCGGAGCCGGTGGAAAAGCTTCAATTCACAATTGATTTCTAGCCAATGTTGCTCGATGAGGTCAAGGAGGCTGGGTTGATGAAACTCAGAGTAGAGATCTAGCTCGTTTGCAGGACCCAGCAATTCATCCTCTCGCTCTAACTAATTCCAATGACTGTGCTTCATCTTCACAAACGGATTTGTTGTCAACCATGTCCCACGGAGTAGCCATCAGGGTCTTGCGCGTAATGGAGTGAATATTATGATTACCGGTGCCCAAGGCTGGATTCAACACTGATTTGCCGCAATGTGCAATCAGGAAACAAGATTTTCAATAAATGATTGGGTACGCCAGTTCAGGAGATTGGGTGAGGGTGATTGCTGTGGCGAGTGGACGGGACTGTTGGGGGAAACTCCCTTGCCAGATGCTTGCTTGGACACTTGGTTGGACGAACCAGGCACCCGCTTGTCTTGGCTCAGATGATGCAGGGTGCGGTCAGGCAGCACTCTATGTTGGATGGTGCAGATGCTCAGTCGGATGGGCTAGATACCGGGTCCAAAGCGCCTCAGTTGGAGACGTCGTGGCAAGTCTTGATCTTGAGGACATCTTTGAGGTGGGGGCTGGGCCTGAGTTGATTGGCCAAGTTCATGTCAGACGACTCAGAAGCAATGTTGGACTGCTTACAAAACGGGTTGGGTGGTTGTACAGGTAGCTGGGAGGGGCCAGGTTGACCATTGGAAGTCATATTCATGGCAGTGGTAAGCACCGGGTACCCGGAGTGTCATTTGGAGCAGGCCTCTCGTGCGGCACTCAATTGCTGAAACGTGATGAGCAGGGCAATGTAAAGGTGTTGAGGCACCTGTGGCGTTCTTCAAAAGTCAAGATTTTTACGTCCGGGCTGCAAAGCAAGGGAATAGCAGTTAGCAAATGGAGGTGATTTGAAGGGGATCCTTGGGAAGAGGTGGAGGAACCGAGGGCATGATCCAAGAGGATCTAGAATCTTGTGTGCTATATGTATAGCGTAATCATGGGTGAGTGAATGGTCTATGTATGACGGCTAGGTCCACAACTTGGCGGGAGCGAGAAGATGAAAGTTGAGATGGGGGGACGTGAGAAGACTTGCATTGAGAGGTGCATTCAGCAGCTGTTGTCTGGCCCGTGGGGGAGAACTCTATGCATCTACTGGCTCGGGGGAGATGGCTGGAGTTGTGTCATCTGGGTTTCCTTCCTCGGTGATGCGTTATGCTGGCTATGCTACGGCGGATTGGAGCTGGATGACCTAGGGTTTTCACCTGGAGCATTGCTTGTCTCATGATTGGAATCCACCACTTGTGTGGAAGCCGTGTTAGTAAATTGAATTGCTTTATGGATCTGATGGCTCTATGGTTGAGGCGTGCTGTCAACACTCCAATTTTTGGCCGAGCAGGAGAACTTGGTGAAAAGTCAACACTTTGGGGTCCCCTTGTCATGCTTGGGTGGGTTTTCATCTTCTCAAGCTTAGTAAAATGTTGCTCCTTGGGTGTTTGGAAACTGTGACGGCTTTAACAAAATTTAATCAGTGATTTGTCAAATAACAAAGGGATAAAGACGACTAACCACAATCCTCAACATCCACGGTTGGGTGTCCGCATCTTGCGGTCCGGCAGCGTCTCAACGTTCAACCCCACCTGCGAGATATGGCCTCGCCCTCGCCGGCCCATCACCCATCGGCCAGAGACGTTCAATTGCCATATCCACCAAAGCCTAGGATCCTCCGTCACGAAGTCCGGCGTCTCCATCGCACTGCCAGGCCTAGGCGTACACTCTTGGATGAACCACTGCACCTCGCCAAGGCACGTGTCACGTCCTGCATGGAGCCGCAGGCTAATGTGGGAGGGGCAGTTTGGCAACAGGGTGTGATCATCCCTTCTGTGTCTGAAAGTGCGTGACAGAGTTGCCCAGGGTCAGCAGTTGTATTGCTTTGAGGAAAAATAAGGATGGGTCTAGAGGTATTCATTCTTGGATGTTGAGCTGGAGACTAGATTGGTGGGTAGCTTCAGTGGATTGGTGGGTAGCTTCAGTGGATTGGTGGGTAGCTTCAGTGGATTGGTGGGTAGCTTCAGTGGATTGGTGGGTAGCTTCAGTGGATTGGTGGGTAGCTTCAGTGGATTGGTGGGTAGCTTCAGTGGATTGGTGGGTAGCCTCAGTGGATTGGTGGGTAGCTTCAGATGTGGCGGGCATTGGCATGTCTTTGGCGAGTTCTGAATTTTGAGTCGGTCCAAGAGGTTACTTCTAGCTTTGAGTGTAAAGAACCAAATTGACCAGGCAAGGCAATAATAACGGGTGGATTGGATAGCCTGAAGGGGACAAGAGGAGTTTTCCCGTGGTCAACCTCACCAACAGTTGAGACCTGGCTAGGTATCTTGCGGGCATAATGAACGATATCTGAGGTAGAGATGCCCAAGATGGTGGAACAGTGGCCAGGGTCGGGGGAGATGACGAGATGGGTGATTTTGGGGTGGGACTCTAGAAATTTTTCAAGCAAACATGCTTGAGACCATCTGCGGCTAATGTTTCATGAAGTTGCTGGAGGTCAGACAAGAGAGAGAGGCGTTGGGAGGTGAAAACTTTCATAGTTGTCCAGCCAATCCACCCATTCAATTTCTCAAAGCACAGTCAGTCCGCTGCTTGCACCAGACTGTGTTATTGAAAGCATTGTGAGGTTTGAGGCCGACTTGCACATAGGATCTGCGGGGGGAAAGACCCCCCCCCCCCTGGTTGACCTCAAGGTCAGATGCTTCGTGTTCGGAGTCCCTTCCGGCTCCAACGGTTTAAACTGATGAAGGTCTCCTTTCACCCGCAACAATTTTCCGGTCCAATGAAGATTGGACCAAACCCTCAAGCTCAAACCAATCCGGTTTCTCGCGGGGAGATGATAGCAGTTGCTCTGGATTATCCCGCTCCTCTTCTTTGTCTATCCGACGCCCCTTAGTCATTTCTTGTTTACCGGCGCTTTCATTCCAGACGGGGCCGCAGTAAAGGAGGGGATCCGTGGTCACTCGGGCACAAAACTTTTGGTAGGATGCTTCCACTTCTGGATTTTAGCCGATCGAGATTATTTGAGCCAATCAAGATTGGATGATAATTTTGGTAAAGTCTTCCGTCAATGGAATACTACTGGGGATGATGGATGTGCAACGGATTTTTTTCAGAGCGCCCCTATGCAAAGAGACCGAGTTTGATGCATGTTGCAATAGACTCTGGGTGGAACGTGGGGCTTTGGAGAGACTAGTAGATTGTTAATCAGAGGTTGACTTGACAGCTTGAACCGATGTTTGGAGGCCGGCAGTCTGAATCTGGTGATAATTCATATGAGAAGAAGCCAAAGAAGAACTGGATTCTTCAGGGGTGCCAATAGATCCTGCTGGCCTGAAGTTGACGTTGACGCGTTGAGCAAGAATAAGGGAGACATTAAGAGCTACTTCCGCTCCTGACCATGTTATAAAGGCTTGTGGACCAATCTCTTGAAGTATTGTTGCCGAGTGGAAGTTGAATGGGCTAGCGAGACTGGAAATGCCAGATAACACTGAGGAAAAATTCGAGCCGGGTTGGTCTTTACTATTGTGACTACTGCTAGTGATACTACCTTCTTCAACGGAGCCTGAAGGAGACAAAATGGTGATTGATGACGCAAAACTGGCTGGCAAGAGCTTGAAATTTCTATTAAATCCAGCGTTCGCAGGCCCCAGACTAAGGCCTTGAACACTTGATAGTTCAAAGGAGATCCCTTGTGATCTGCCAAAGATGCACCGATGGACCGGCCCAATGCCACCCTGTGGGCTTGATTTAGCGAACGATAGCCACCACGTGTCTCATTGACGGGACTTGAGGGATGGAGTAGTGATTGATCAGTTGATGTGAAGCCAGGTGTCTTTGGATGCGGGATGCAGATAAGCCCAGCAAGGAGGGTGTGGAATAGGAAAGTGTTGATTGAGTAAGAAGATTAATTAGTAACTTGTATGATGCTGAGTTATCCATGGGGGAAAGGCCAGCACCTGAAGGAAGACCCCCCAAAAGCAAAAGTAAATTGAACAATAAATAAATATGTTTTTTTTGGGAAAAGGTATCGTGAGAGGAAGGACTTGCCAAGGTGTGACTCAGTGAACTGCCAATCCTCACAATATCTTTCCAGTTGCTCAAGCTACTAGCATCAGAGTTATTCAAGCTAGTCTTTTAACCTATCAACTAAGATGGAGAGGGTTTCTTGCTTGCTGGGGGAGTCAGAGAGGCTGAAGTGTGGCGGCGGATGACACGACCTCTGAATGCATCAACCTCCACAAGAAGATTAGGAGGAATAGTGGAGATAAATCCATCATCTTGTTCCAGTAAGACGGCCTCTCTTAGGCTAGGGTTAAGGCCAGCGAGGAAAGTGGCCGGGTCAATCTCAGGAGCCGCAGGAGCCCAAGTACTGCCAGCCGCGGTGGTGTTCCGTGCTTGATCTTTGCCTGAACCTTCTGGCTGAGGAACGCCAGACTCAGTTATGGATGGCGGCTAGGCAGGCTCTGCAGGGTCCTGCAGACTTGATCCCTTAGCAATGGAGCCATTCCTATTGGCAAACTGTTAGGCTAGATGGATGACCTCCTCAATATCATCCTGTGGGTCCACGTCTTGCATAGCGGTATTCTCAGGCATCAGCTGCTGGGACGGCTACAACGGTTGGGGTTGAGTCAACTGCGTGAAGATAAACAAGGCCGGAGGAAATTCAAGCAGACTTAAGTTTGGACTGAGAGGTCGACTGCTCCTCACCTAGTTGATTACCAAGGTGGGTACCATTGTGCATTTTTGCATCCTCATGGCCTGAGGGTTGAGAAGCTGGAGGATTTGGTTCATCTGTTGAGGCATTGACCAGAGCCAAAGACTCAGCAATACCTGTGACATCTACAGGCATCGGCAACACCCCGTCATCGTTGGGCGCCGGTGTGACGGCATTGGCTGAAGGCGCAGGTGCGGAGTAGGGTGAGGACTGAGCCGAGCCGAGGTTTGTTCACGTACAAGGCAGGCTTCAGCGGCAAGCTTGTCAATCTTTTCTAGTTTGCGAAGGCGCTCCTTGGGATTTGGAGCTAGCAGGTCTGAGATCGCTCGTTGGATTCTGGAAGGATTTTTGGAAGAGGATGAAATTTGTTGGAAGACCCGTGTCTTCTCAGACCATCTTGGAAGAGTGGCCAGCGGCAGGAGGGTTTGGCCAGCAACTTGATCGGTCAGGTGCTGTGAAGCGGGAAGAATTCCACTGGAATAAAACTGGTTAGGCGGTTGTTCATCATGAGCCAGAAGTGCAAGGGTAGCATCTGTTGAATGCAGTGCGATGTGGAAATCCACCAAGCGCTCCTTGATTGTAAATACGTGTAATCCCTCGTGTTCAGCATCTTGAGCCAACGTTTTGTCTAGCACCTGTCCACCCGCCGGGAATTCAGGATTTGTCTTGGGCCACCGTCTGGAGGAAGGTTTGACAGCACAACTGCTGGTAGAAGTGGACTTCTTGTTTCCAGACTCTTTAGAGGGCAAAAGTTTGATACACAAGCTGGTTTATTTTTTTCCTTAGGCTCCGCTGGTATGATACTCAGGTCTTCCACAATCCTTACTCCTTGCTCCAAAATCTTGATCAGCCGAGTGAGATCAGTCATTGACACTGTCTGGATTGCTTCTCCACTAGTCTGTTCCAGGAATGGCTTGACAGGATTGGCGGACGAAGTTAGTTCACCTTGATGGGAAACGTGAGTAGTTGAGGTCAATGACTGACAAGGGGTTTTGGCATCACTTGTGGCTAGGGAAGAGAGGATGCGAGTGGATGACGGCTAGATGGGAGAAGAACTGGATACAGCGGCAGACAAAGTGCACCTTTTTTTGAGAGGATGCGGAGACAGGGCAAGATTTGCTTCTGTGGGATTATTGTTCAGTTTTGAGGAATGGGCAGACCAAGTAGCAAGATTCATGGCCCATGGATTGGGTGAGTTGGTTGTTTGACGGTCCTTGATAGGTGGCTCTGAAGAAACTGACTTCTTGGTATCATTAAGACTGAGCCTGTGACGTCTGGAAGTGTTTGTGTGATAGGGTTCTTATAGAATGTATGGCAACGGTCAAAACTATATTTTCTCCAACAATGCCAAAACTTTCATCCGCTGAGGTTCCAACTACGATTAGACCACTCTTGTTGGGCTCAGCGGTAGAAATTTGCTGTGAAGCAGAAAAAAATATGTTGCAGAAAAATGTGTTTGAAATAAGAATTACGATAGAAAGCAAAAGCGAAGAGAGCATACTTGTTTGAGCTTGTCGGCCAACCAAGAGATGTCGGGACATTGGATTGATATCTCTGGGCTGATCTTTAGAGCCGCCACAATTTCGAAATATATGGCTTGTAGATCTGGGAATCCCGAAATGGTAAGCATCCAAATGATTTGTTGTTCAAAATCCAGGAAACGAGATTGATAGAAGAAAGGGTTAATTGGATGGTGGTACATGTCGACAAAGTAGCGGAAGGCGGGGTTCATGTTGGCCGCCATGAGCTTGATCAGGAGACAGCTCATTGTCTGCTCCCAGAACCCCAAAAGCTCCACCAGCTCCCACGTAATTGGGCTCAGCTCTTGTTGCAGAGCTGCCGCTTGTTGCGTAGACCCGTTCCCCTGCCTGCATCATGAAATTAGTTCCCGTTGGTTATATATACCTTTGGCTGGTCAACCATGCGCATACTCACTAAGGTGCCTCCAGAAGCCATCTTGCTTTTCCAACTGCAAATCACAACAGCCTACCAGCACCCAAACACAAAGTATCAATGCTTAATATTCTTATTTTACATTTCTCAGAAGAGATTCAAGAGTGAAAAAAGTGCGCGTCCGTCTAGCTTGGTGACTTTGGCAAGCATGCACGTGAGGAAGTCATAATGGTGGCTGAACATGCGGACGTGGACAAGGTGCTGAACATGCGGACGTGGACAAGGTGCTGAACATGTGGACGTGGACAAGGTGAGACTTGGGCGGATGGCTGCCCAACGAGTGTTTCGCCTGGAGCTTGCAAGTAAGCGGCGAGCGCCTTGAGACAGGCCATGCTGAGGTCCCGGTTGGCGCACTGGCAACTGGCCTCCTTGCCCAATATGCACGACTTCTACATGTAGGACGCGGGGAAGGGCAAGACAACCGGGGTTGTTAGCTCAAAACAGGCGGTACAAGGGAGGGCCAAGGAGGGTGGGTAGACAAGTATCACGTACCATGTGTACGTTGGTTGCCCAGGCCAGGAAGTAGTCAATCATTTGGTTCTTGACCGCTGGGTTGTTGATAAGGGGCGGGCAGTCCTTGTGGTGGACAATGAGCTTGCACTTTCAAGGCACAGGGCTGGGCCATCTTGTACTTGATGCGGGTAGCAATGGAAAGGTAGTCAGAGACAAGGGAGCCAAGGCGGTTGGTTTAGCGGAAAAAGTCAATGGGCAGCGCGCTGACGCGCTCCGAGCTCTGCTTGCTCAGCGGCTCCCCGATCCACTCAAAAAAGAGCCGCAGCAGCGAGATTGCTTACTCAATGAAATGGCTGAACGGACTCTGTGGCTCTAATCACTCGTTCTCAAAGAAGTGCGCTACAATCAACCACAGATGCTTCAGCAGAATCGGGAACAAACCAGACGTGTGAAGCTCCGTCCCAAGTGCATCCTTCTCCCCCTCCCGCATACGCAAGCCGTCCGCTACCAGTAGATCCACCATTTCCTAATCTCTTGCTCGCCCGGAATCCATAAGTCCAACGTTTCGAGTGCGGGGGCAAGAAACCAAAAAAGTGGCTCTAAAAAAGAAAGGGGGGCTGCACGCACCTGGATGTAGCAATCCACATTCCGTGCTCTGCCGGGAATGGCATAGAAAAAATTGTGGGGTAGGTCCGTGGGTATATAATGATCAAGAGGTAGAGATGTGGCAACGTTGGGGTTGTGAAGGGCGGCGGTGGAGGTCAAGAGACCCGAAATGCTAATCCAGGCGTTGGCATTTTCCTACACAATTCCATGATGGTGAAAATGAAATGAAATAAACCAGTCAATATACTGAGAATTCTTGGAAGAAAGGGCGCGCGTAGGGAGAGAGAGAGACAAGCCAAGACACCCTTGCCAGATATGGGACTGAGGGTTGGCGGAGTATTGTAAGCACGATATCGCCAGGAGCATCTTCAAAGGGGCAATGTCTGACAAGTGTGGAAAAGAGCTTCCATTGGCGCAAGGCCTCTTCCCAGCTCTTCCCACAGTGGATCAATGATGGGGGAGTTACAGGACATGGTGCGCATGATCAGCTTGGACTTTTTAGCTTGCACGACTTGGCCTTCAGAAAAAGGAGACAGGCGCAAGCCAAAACAAAACAAAAATGATAGTATGGCGAGTCCCGGAAAGCGGAGGGCTTGCTTCATTTTAAGATTGGACTTACCTCCTAGCCTTTTTCCATCATCAAGCAACCCTTACAGAGTGGTCTTCAGCTGATTAGCGGTGACACTGGAGTCCAAGCCGTACAGCCAAAGCACGCTGGGATGTTTCCCAAATATGCTGATCATCTCCTTGCAGCATCAAAGCAGGAGAGCCAAGTTGTATTGGTCCACAGCACACAGACCAAGGGGGGTCGCCAGGTGAAATGCCCAAAGATGTGATATTCACTTGCATATGATTTGTTTGACATAGGAAAAGACTGCTATCATCAAGGGGAGAGAAGAAAAAGAAACGGCCAACAAGACCCGGAAGACTCTTTTTTTTGAGGGGGAGAAGAAACATCACATACACCATGGCCTCCTTTGCTGTATTCAGCCGCTTCATTGAATCTATCCAAGTAAGCCTTGAGCAGCTGAAGGACTTATCTTTCTTCTTTGCGGTAAACCCAAGACTCGAGCAAGCTTTTGAGGATAGCGTTGCCGACAATAGCCCGCGTATGTTTGAGGCCGAGGAGCAGGGCCAATGTGAGAGCGGGAGGAGTCAGAGATGGAAGATTGAAGGATAGTATTGGAGGGCTGATGGTAGTTGCAAAGTACATTCATTGCGGCCTGGCGGACAGAGCGCGGGTTGCGGTTGTTGAGCAGCAGCGTAGTCAGATACACAACGTCTCCAGATTGTCCGGGTTGATCTCCGCGCCAGAGGCTAGCCTTGAGTTCAGCTTGTGCAAAGACCTCCCCGGCTAAACCACTGATGACCCCCACCCAAGTGGCACAAAAAAGGCTAGCTTGCAGTCTTGTGTCCACAGGTTTGGAAGCGCGCAAAATAGTTGAATCTTTTGTGAGCTCTCATCCAACACAATCACTTTCAAGTTGGACCGCATGAGGATGTGGAATTGATTTGACTCGATCACGGCAGACATAAACACATGGCGTAGTGAAGATGCTGGCAGGGTACAGTTCTTTGAGCTTGACATTCCCGTTTGACATATTGTCCGGGTCATTGTCAGACGATGCATCGGGTCTGGTGGTGCTCGTCAAGACGGGATCACCAGCCAATTTTTGACACACTTAGATGAATGTGAACTGGAAGGGCAGAAAGCTGTTTTGTGAGAGACATTTCTCCAGCAGGGTGGTGTTGGCAAAATGGCGGTCCAGTTTGCAGAGAGCTGCAAGCGCTTCAGACAGGGATCTGGACCATCCCATCAGCATTAGTGAAGGGGAAGGAGGTGTTGAGCAAACGCGAGTTCAAGTTGAACACTGGTTTTAGAGCATCAGTCTCAAGCCAGGGCCTTCGGCCGTCATCTTGGGAGAGGTGGCTGCCTTACAGAGATCCACGCAGCAGGCGGTGCCCATATCCGTCATCTTGGCCGCCTTGAGATGCTTGCGGAGGCTCTTGGTGAACGCCTGTTTCTGCACCGTCACTTGAGAGCGGTTCTGATCCCCGACGGTGATTTTGAGCACAATGTCCGGCACAATGTCTGGACACACCGCCACTAACATTGACATCATCGGCCATGTGTAGGAACGCTTTTTCCCATGTTGAGATGGGGCGTGCGCAACGTCAAACAGGACATCCGGAGCGCCTTCCAGTCGGCCGTTGGATTGCACTAGATTCACATATTTGTTTGGATGGGTTTTGATTCAATTCCAGATGGAGCGGCGCAGCACCAGGGCAATATCCGATTGGGCCAATTGCTGGAGATGAACGAGACAAGCTGAGTAGATAGTTCCAAGATGATTGATCTGAGTTGGAATAGATTGAGCAAACAAAAATCTAGAAGCCGTGTATCTGAGCAATCGGGGAGTTCCTCTGATCCTGACCAATAGGCAATGCAATTTTTGATCTTGCACAGGACAATGGTCCAGCTTGACGCCAAGGCAAAGAAGCAGATTTTGGAGACCTGGGTGAGGATTTTGATCATGAGGGAAGGGACAATGGACTTGTTGTCTGTATCTCTTCCAAAGATGGAGGATTGGGGGTGGCTGGTTCCCAAGAGATTGACATGGGCAGCGTGAAGTTAGCACAGGGAGAAATCTTGACAGGGTGATGGATCGCTTGGGCTTCGGCACCATGCACAACCTCAAAATTAATAGCATTGTCAAGGCTGATCTTTGAACGGACATTGGCGAGTTCATTGAGCTCCTGACAAACTTTGAGACTAATTTCTGCCAAATCAGGCAGCTTGTCCATCCCTCTGTTCAAGTCGGCCCACACCGACTCAACTTGGGCCACGTCGAAGAGCAATGGGGGCATGAGACCAAGGATGTTGAGTGCATCTCCTTGGCTGAGAATGTGCGGACACCGTGTATTTCAACACCCTCTGCAATCAAGTTGTTTGCCAACATCAACCCGGTACCACTGCAAAATGAAAAAAGATGCCAGTTTAGTTGATTGGCAACAACAATGTTGCAAACATGAAATATACAGTCCAACGTACCGAGTCCATCCAATCACAGCGCCAGCAGGCGCCAGCCAGACACAAGTACTCTCACCAGGATTCAGAGGACCATTGGTTGAACAAGGTCTCGAGTGAGATTTTTGACTCGGAATAGAGGCCATCATTACTGAAGCTTCCGTGGTTGGGGGACAGGGACAAGACCACTTGGGTAGGCCGGGTGACAAGCTTGAGCGCATGCTTTTTCTTCTTGACTTCACCCATCAGTCTCAGCAAGTTAGTCAGCATGACTCGGTGGGCGAGTTTGGATTGGTCATCCAAGCTGTCAATTTTGCGCCCGTTCTCTGGAATTGCTGCAAATGGTAGGATGTAGTCAAGGTCCATAGCCAGCCTCTTATTCTTATTGGTTGAGTAGATGCAATCAACCAAGGCTAAGAAGGCAAAAAATAAGAAATCAACAATCCATCACACTGTTTAATAAAGGAATAGTATCAAACCTTCAACATCTTGCTTGGATCCCTGGTTGAAAGGGAGGACTGTGAGTCAACTACCACGCAATCCAACTTCTTGGTAGATGGCTTGGTAGTATTTGACTGTTGCACGGGAGTACCGGGAAGTGGTGACAATGACATGGGCCCCTCCACTCAACAAGCCCTTCAAGATCTCGACTCCAATACTGGCCTTGCCAACGCCCGTCAGCAATGCATTCTTGTGCTCGAACGTGGTTTTTGCGGATGCGATCTCCGTCAAGACATCAAGATAGAGCTAGTTTTTTTCAGGCGTGAGTGGTGATACTGTGGTGATTTTTTTGTTGTAAAACCAGTTGCTTCCCACCTTCCGCTTGAGATGTAACAGTGGCGTCTTGTTGCCGGACAGGGCAGTTGGCTCAACCTGCACAGGTCTCAAGAACTGGCCGGAGGGGCAACGACTTCGAGGTCCGTTGCCAGCTCGGTTGTGCTCGTGGCGCAAGAGAACCTTCACGACCTCTCCGTACAATGATTAAATAGCCGCCATTTGAGATTTCCCGGCCGTTGGCTGAGACTTGACGAGCTTGTATAAGTTCTGGATGGACTCTTGAACTTTATCCAACTGTAAAACATTGCAAAGGGTGAGAAGGATGATATTTTTGGTTGATTAAGCTAAGCCAAAACTCACGTTGTGGTGTTCCATTCCCGCTCCAATGCCAAAGAGGTACATTTCATATATTACAAGTTCACTTTCAAGATGTACACTAGAATAGGATACAAGAGGAGGAAGATCAGGGAGGAGTAAAGAAGGAATCCGGAAGAATACATGATACACCAACATCACAGAATCAACAACAAGGAAGAGTTACACCAACAGCAAGCAGGAAATACGGACGATGGTAGCAGTACAAGGAGCAGACACAGGGGGAAGAAGGGGAAGAAGGACCAGGAGGAGGAGAGGCCTAGACCCTGAACAGGATGGAAGCTGGAAGGATTGGAAGAAAGAAGGGGTGATGGAAGATGTTTCAGCCCCTGGATGGAAGGATAGAAGAAGGAAGAAGAATGGGCTGTATTGTACACAGTACAGGGGGGGAGTGGGCACAGAAATGATGTCATGCTGTGCAGATATGATGTCATGCTGTGCAGACATGAAGTCATGCTGTGCAGAAATGATGTCATGCTGTGCAGCAATGATGTCATGCTGTGCTGAAACCATAGCAACAAGGAGCAGGCTGTGCAGCTGACCAGTTCGCCTGCAGCATAAATCCCTCAAAGGACCTTCCCTTGGAGCTAAATTCCCTCATCTTTTCCTATATAAGGAGGTCATTTCCCCACCACTGTTGTTTTCTTTTTCCTCAGCCACTTACTAAGAGAGTATAGTGTGTCTCACCAGTCATCAAGTTAGTCATCAAGTTAGTCATCAAGTGTAGTCATTGAGTGTAGTCATCAGTGTTATCAGTCAATAAGTCAATCAATCAGTTATCAACCCCAACAATAAAAACCTTTCTCAAACCCCCAATCAATCAACAAACAACCCAATCAATCAAAAAACAAATCAATCAATCATCAACAAACTCAACAATCATCAACAATTACCCGCAATAGTCCAACACACTATTGCACCTTCAAATAATCAATCCCACGGTTTGATTATCCATATCATTAGTTAAAAGCGGTCTACTCAAATACAACAACAAATAAGGTCTAAGTCTGATTGAGATTACTATACTTAGTAAACTTAATCTTGAAATCAGCCATTTCTCTTTCTATATTGATTTTAAGATTCCTTACAAAGGGTATAGTATTTATAAAGGGGCAGGCCAATAAACCACCAGTAAACTAACTGTTTTAGCCTTTCAACCTAACTCACCAGTTTATTTCCCCCAGCCGGATCTTTACCAAATATTATCATTTGTCCCACAGGAGTCCTACATCTGGTGTCCCAACAGTGGCCGATTTCCTTCAAATTAGATCAAATCCGTTGTTGTTTTTTGCGGATCACCTCAACTAATCCTGGATCAAGAAAACTCTGTGGACGTAGGCAAGGATAGATTTTGAATACGTGGCGCAGAGTGGATACGAGTTGAGGAGAAGAGTCAAGCCAGGAAGAATAGGATATCACCCAGCAGAAGATCAGTCAAGAATAAAACATCAAATTGGAAAAACACAATAAAATCAGAAAAACAAATCAAAACCTTCCCAGCATGGATAAAACACTACAGGAAATGCAGGAAACATCAGAAAGGATGAAGGTACAGCAGGATAAAATGTATCAGTTCGAGGACTCCCTAAAAGAGATGCATGATATGATGGCTATGTTTATAGAACAAAGCAAATCACCAAAAGACGTACCATTACCAGAAACACCATTGCAAAAAGGACGAACCCCTCGATTCACGACATCAACCCCATTCACAGGAAGAACAACTGGCTTGGACACAACCATTCAGGACAACGAAGAAAGTCTAATGGATTCATCAGAAGAGGAGGAACCTCAACCTACCAGGACCAGGTCATTTCGAAAATTACCGGACAAAGAGAAAGGTGTGGTACTGGACACCAAGAAGCCGAACGTGGAATTCGACGGGTCCGAAGTAGAATTATTCATCAAACAAGTGGAGAAAATAGCAATATTACAGAAGGCCGGAGGGCGGGATGTAGCTTTACAATTACCATTTATGATCAAGGACAGGAAGATTAGCAAATGCATTGAGTATATGGAAGGACACAAGAATTGCAACTGGGAACTACTGAAGAAGGAACTTATCAGCAAGTGGGGAATAGCAACACCCAAGAGACAATTTGATGAGAGTTCAGTATCCAATTTAGTTAGCAAGTACTCAGACAAAGGTGGAATCCAAACCAAGGAGGAATACAGGACGTTTATTGGCGAGCTGGAGGAGATCTTGGCCTACTTGACGAGGATGGAATACGAGGACATAAATGCAGAAAGCGGAGAACCACTCTGGAGAGCAATTGCCTTGGAGATACGCCGAGACATTGCACGAGATCTAGCCCACGATATGAAGTTGAAGAAGACCAAGGACGGAAAAGCGCTGGTACCCAAGTTGGCTCAATTGAAGGACTACGTGGAAGCATCACTATCCGTTTTGGACCTGGAAGTAGGAGGAAAATCCATGAAGAAATTAAGCAAGGCACCAGAATTTAAGAAGGAAGTTCAAACAGAGACAAAAGCACCAGAAGGAGCCAGTAAAATCCAGACCTTAGATGAAGAGATCAAGAGATTACGAACGGAATTGAATACCAGTCAGAACTCAAGAAGATTACCACCACAAATGTCAGGATATCAGCCTCCCCCAGCAGGACAGCGACCATTTGGAGCAAACCCGCTTCCCAGGAACCCAATCCAGTGTTATTACTGCAAAGGAGCCAATCATACGTCCATGTTTTGCGCAAAATTAGGTGAAGATATTGAAAAACGGCTAGTATTCAAGCAAGGAACAAATTTCTATTATCCAAATCGTCAACCAATTCCAACAGACGTCAAAGAATCAGTTTGTGAGCTAGCAAGAAAGTATGTGGAGAAAGAAGGAATGACTCAGCAAGAAGGCAAGAAGACCAACTCAGCGACTTGGACCCACAATGAAGAATTACCAATGCAAATGCCCACAACGTCTATGATAGAAATCAACCAATGGGATATGTGGAGCCCGCCAGTCATTCATTGCAACGAGCAGGATCCGGAGTACGAGGTTGGATTTGGATTGAGAAGATCAGCAAGATTAGGAGATAAGAGTCAGCCTACTCAGTCAAGACCTGAGGAAGTTATCAAACCAGCAGAAAGTGTACCCAAACCTCCACCTCCAAACCAAGAAGCAAACAAGAATCTGGCAGCACCAAAGAAGAGAAGACCAAGTTATCCGGGAGCGTGGGTAGAAGGAGCATCAGACGACGACAGCAGTAACGGAAGCGTGATTCAAGAACCAGTCAAATCCAAGGGTAAGGAGAAGGAAAAGAAAGAGGAGGAAGAAGGCTTGAAGGAATTAACAGGGAAACCAACGGACAAAGCTAAAGTTGGGGGGGGACTAAGGAAAAATATATTGAAGCAATCCTTCACACTCACCTTGGAAGAACTCTTACTTGTAGCGCCAAGATTTATTCAAGAATTACATCACTTTGCAGGGGAAGAATCCATGACCATCCTTCAAAGCCAACAATCCGGACGAGTAAACAGCGGTGAATTTGAGGAAGAACTGGATGGCCAACGACCAGAGTTTCACATGGACGACTATAAACCATTACAACCTTTAACGTACGCATGTCTGTTGGGATTCGTGGACGTCACCATCAACGGAAGAAAAGTCAAAGCATTAGTGGATAGTGGATTAGAATTAAACATCATGCCGGAAGATCAAGCTATAAAGTTACAATTACCAACCAAGGAAGTTCACATGAGGATTACGGGTATTGGCGGTCACACTTCTCCAGTAGTAGGACTTGCTGAAGAAGTACCACTCCATATTGATACACAGAATAATAAATATGCTAACTTCTTCATAGTTCGGGGGAAGGTCCACACCGTTCTGGGAAGACCCTTCTTAGCTGATCATAAAGTCCGTTTAGAGTTGTCGCAGGATTGTGGAGAGATTCTAAGCTATGAGGTCTGGGACGGAGCACGTTTATGTATACCTATCTGCGCACCAAGGATCCCAGGATGGCAAATGACCCCACTGCGACGTCATGTCACGAACAAATGTGTCCACCAACTTCAGTTGCCGGAATACTCAAGTGAAGAAGAAATTACCTTGGAAACATTGGCCAGCAGCACGGAAAGCCTGAACGCGGAAGAACCTGACAAATTTCAACAGATGGAAGGATTAGGGGAGCTCATAGTCAGCCAAGAAGAAATGGCAGAAGACACACCAGTTTTGGAAAAACCAGAAGGGAACTTAACCACAGAGGACAACAACAGCAATCACCTGGAAGATGAAGAACCATGGACAACAGAAGCATGCATCCCAACCAACAATGATGAATGGCTAGAATTTGAAGTATATGAGCCTAAGCGGAAGAAAAGAGCTTTCAAGGTCAATAGTGCGCTAGGATTGGATTATTTGGACGGTGGATTCCCAACTCAAGATTTCTTACGGCTATACCCGGAAACATTCCCACCCACCGGAGGCGGCATTTGGGAAGAGCTTCCTGGATACCCAGCCGGACAGATTGGATTTGCGATGCTATTGAATAATGATGGGTTGTATGGATACTTGAAGAACGACAAGATCTGGTCGGCCTACTGGTGGATGTCTCCCCAATATCAACAAGAAGTGTATTTTGGAAGCCTGGGCGCATTGATGTTTATGAAGCAACACCGGAAATGGGCAATAAGTCAGGACAGGAACGCCATAAGCAAGCAGAAAGAAGAAGAATTTTTAGTAAACGCGGTACGAGGAATGGTTGAAATCTTTGGATGGCTCACCTGGGAAGGATTCTGCTGGAGCTTGCGTCAAGAGCAAAAGAAGATGGGAGACCAGTATGCCACATTCTGGCAGGACTGGGAAGACTGCTTCTTTGAATGCTAAGATAAACTCACCAACAAAAGTGTATATAAGAGTAAAAACAGAAAAGAAAGAGAAAAAGAATAAAAAATAGAAAAGAACAAAAAAAAATCACTCAAGTTATCATCCATTCCACTATCAAGCTTAATTCTTTCCGCTCAGGCATCATCAATCAGTTTCAGTCAAATTCTGTCCCATCAGCCTCAGATTTTGATGAAGAATAATTAGCCAGAAAAAAAATAATAAATAAACAAAAAATAAACATACCATCAGTCATCATCTCTCTATACTCAGCGCACTCCAGGTCTAAACCCAGTGAATCTCCCTCTCATCACATTTTTCCTTATTCAAAAGTAATAGCAGTTAATTTCATGAGTAAAAATAAATGAATAAAAATATAACTATAAAGAAAAGAAAAAAAAAAAAAGAAAGAAAAGAAAAGAAATAAATAAATAAATAGAAAAACCAGTTAGCTATGTACATTAGGGCTGCTCATCCAATCATATCAATCACAAAAGGATATCCACACAGAAAAATAAAGATAAAGAAGTTTTTTTAGGTTATCATCATTATTTTCCTTTCCACTTTTTTTTAGGTCCCAGCGTTCTCGGGTTGGTTGAAATTTAGTCATCCAAAGGTGTTGGGCAAAAGCCGGCAGTCTGCTGCGTGTTGTTGTTGCTGGGATGTTGAAAAGCAACCTGATCAAGGATAGCGGCATGGAAGCGGATGAGAATAGGGGCGCAATGAGCTTGTTAATTGGGGGACATCGCGGAGGTGGAGCGGTCAGGATAGGCGACGGCGTGGGCGAGACAAGGGGCTTGGGCTTAGCCGCCAGGTTCACAAACAGAGCGTGATCGATCGGATGCGCCGGAATCGTTGGCACGACCGTTGGCTAAAGGAAAGAGAAGAAATCTCTGCGCCGTCCGGGCAATGTTCATGTCCATAATCAACGAGGCAGGCGGTGGCTAGCAAACAACAAAAAAAATCGTCAGCATCAGTACAAGCAGAGAGGAGCAAAAAAAAAAAAGAAAAAAAAATTGGATGATGGCTTACCGGCATTGTGTCAGCTGAGCCTTCCTGATTGGAAGTCTTCAACGGCCTTGTGTTTCATGGCCATCCACGTGCTCTCGGATTCCTGGTTGGGGTTGGCACGGGTATCTGAAAAGAATAACGAAGCCACGTACAAGAGGAAGCAGGAAGCGAGCTGCTTGTTTGGGATACGGCATGGATATCAGCCTAGCCAGCCCAGACAGTAGTGGATGAAGAAAGGAAAAGGATGATACCGAGCTCAGCTTTTAGGATTGGTCGACGACCAGCGGGCGGAGAGTAGCGCCAATCTGAACCGCATACGGAACGGGGCACTTTATTCAGGCGTTCTTGGTATGACTGGGGATATGGCACGGCAAGGGGCGAGTTTGTATCAGCAACTCAGCGAGCGAAATAGTCACTGAGGAAAAGAGATCAGGGTAACGCGAGCTCAGCTATTTATAGGCAACCAACGACCAAGGCCGAGCTGTGGTACCAATCAAAAGCTGTATACAGATGGAGGCAATACACCTACATGACGTGTTGCGTACAGATGGAGGCGGTGTACCAAAGCATTGTTGTGCGCACGTCCACAGCATCTTACGTCAGGTACATTTGCGAGGCCAGCGTACAGAACCAGAAGACCAGCGAGGATCCGTGTTGAATCGGACCGTACTTGTCATACAGGAGAAAGAAACCAAGTGTCCACTGTCAGCTAAGGAAGGCAAGAAGAAAGAAGAAAAATGTCTCACCTCCAGGTCAAAGTATCCAGTCCACGGGTGCAAGAGATCTTCCGGTTGAGTAGCTGCGAGCACCCTTCTGAAGGAAGCACGAACCTTGAGGTATACAGGTCGCGCAACTACATAGGAACTTTTTGGGGGTTTCACACCCAGTTCACAAAATCTTCCATGGAACAAACTCCAGCTGGTTTTCACTCAGCACGGTCCATAGCACAGGTACCGTTATTAACATTCAAAAATACACAGCAGGAAGTGAACAGAAAAACATTAAAAACAGCAGTGGCAGAAAAACAGAAGAAGCCAAAACATGTCAATCAGTAAAAGTATGTAGAATGAAACCAAATAAATAAAAACAGAATGAAAAATAGATCAGCAAAATCAGACAAAAACAAGGTGAAAACATAAAAATCAGTGTGTGTAGGCTGCATTCCAAAATGCTAGCTGAGGGAATGGGTGGGACATGTCAAAAATTTCTTTTCTTTTTCTTTCATTATTATTTCTTCAGATTACATAACAGGTACACAATTAAAACAGGCAAGATAGAAGGACGGAACGGCAAATTTTTTTCAGTAGGACAGCAAATCAAACACAGATTTGGCTCAATTGATCTCATACCAACCAACCCATGAATAAATTCAACAGACGGAAGAAAATCTTATGCGCTCAAGTGATCAGGATCCATTATTTATCTTTTCAGTTCAGCAACAATTCACCTAGGCCGTATAGCAGAAACAATTCCAAATGCACAAAAACAAATTCAAAAATGAAGGCAGAAGAACAGTTTTATCATCATCACTCTTGTCAGACCCCGCCCAATTTTGTCAGCTTGCTACTATGTCAGAGACAACCTGACAAAAGTAACATAAAAAGAGACATTATTACCACAGTATTAAGACCCATTAATATGACTAATAATGTATAAAAAACTTAGTTTACTTATTTTTATTCTATAAACTTAGCAAGTCCTAGCACCATAAAAATAAGTAATAAATTAAAATAAAAAACTACTTCTTACAAAAAAACTGAATAACTTCTAAACCTTGAGGATAACTTAGAATATTATATGATATTCTGAATCCTCATGCAAATTAATGTAGGGTCCCTCACTGGAAGTACCCCTGAATTCCTACTCCTTCACCTTGAACCAATTACCCGTAAGAATTGGCCACACTTATGTGTCACAGATGACATTACACACGTATGTACTTGTTATATATACATACCATATGTGAAATGACCAATTATGGACTTATAATTGAGGTGTTGTGTATAGTTTAGAAGTTAGGCCCAATTGGGGTTTAATCCTCCAACCCCGCGCGTGGATTATATAATCCAATTGGAAATTGGCCAAATGCGTGGAAATAGCTAATCCCCTAGTTACCACACGTGTACAGGTGTAACTAGGGTACTAGTAGATTCTACGTGGTTTATTTACAAGGTTTCATTAATAAAAACCTTGAATACATAAGAGTAACATAGCCAGCGTGGCCTTTGATGATTGGCCATAGCCATTTGTGGCCCATTTGCGTCATTTGTGGCCCATTTCAGATACAAATACACGTCAGTGTTGCTATGTACCTTAGTTACAATGACCAAATAGGTTATTAAGGTCATTATGAACACTTGTGACGCTGAAATAATGATCAGCAGTGCCATTGGGATGAGCCTTGTTAGTGCCAATCTCCCAAATTGGCCACATTGCGCTGAAAAACCAGTTACTACACGCACACAGGCAGAAAGGTCCTCCACTATGAGTGAAATTAGTATATATAGAGCCCTCTTTCCACGCCAAAAGTTGTTGAGCATCATCAATTATTATTACAGTCAATCAGTTACGCCGTGTCCTGTCCTTATTTCAGTTACTCTGCTCTGTTTTGCCTGTTTTATCCTTGGTGTTCTTATTAAATCAACCATCCTACGTGTCCAGCTCCTGCTCAGAAACCAACCAGTCTAACCAGCAGCTCTACTTCACCCCCCTACGTGGCTTTTTGGCTTAAAAGAAGCAATAGTGAGTACTTCTTTTATCCTTCTGTCCCCATTCTGGTTCCTTAATTGGAAAAGCACTTTGGTACCACCTTCTGTTACGCAGAAACCCATTGTTTGCTTAATCAGATACCACCCTGCTTAGCAGATCTCTGATTTAGAGGGCACCTACAAACACCCCTGCGCCAGCAGGCCCCTCTATAAAAAAGAATTATATTCTTTTTATTTCTTTCTTTGCTACTTTTCTACGTGAAAATACCCCACTCTACCCATCATTTGCACTCTTATCACCTTGTGTAGCTAAAAGGTACTAGCCCTTGGCATCACAGAGGCTGACAAATTTTCTCTTTTTTTTTCTTTGGCATTTTCGCAAATGCTGCGGACAGCATTAAGTTGGGGGGGGATGTGGTGTTCCATTCCCGCTCCAATGCCAAAGAGGTACATTTCATATATTACAAGTTCACTTACAAGATGTACACTAGAATAGGATACAAGAGGAGGAAGATCAGGGAGGAGTAAAGAAGGAATCCGGAAGAATACACGATACACCAACATCACAGAATCAACAACAAGGAAGAGTTACACCAACAGCAAGCAGGAAATACGGACAATGGTAGCAGTACAAGGAGCAGACACAGGGGGAAGAAGGGGAAGAAGGACCAGGAGGAGGAGAGGCCTAGACCCTGAACAGGATGGAAGCTGGAAGGATTGGAAGAAAGAAGGGGTGATGGAAGATGTTTCAGCCCCTGGATGGAAGGATAGAAGAAGGAAGAAGAATGGGCTGTATTGTACACAGTACAGGGGGGAGTGGGCACAGAAATGATGTCATGCTGTGCAGATATGATGTCATGCTGTGCAGACATGAAGTCATGCTGTGCAGAAATGATGTCATGCTGTGCAGCAATGATGTCATGCTGTGCTGAAACCATAGCAACAAGGAGCAGGCTGTGCAGCTGACCAGTTTGCCTGCAGCATAAATCCCTCAAAGGACCTTCCCTTGGAGCTAAATTCCCTCATCTTTTTCTATAAAAGGAGGTCATTTCCCCACCACTGTTGTTTTCTTTTTCCTCAGCCACTTACTAAGAGAGTATAGTGTGTCTCACCAGTCATCAAGTTAGTCATCAAGTGTAGTCATTGAGTGTAGTCATCAGTGTTATCAGTCAATAAGTCAATCAATCAGTTATCAACCCCAACAATAAAAAAATTTCTCAAACCCCCAATCAATCAACAAACAACCCAATCAATCAACAAACAAATCAATCAATCATCAACAAACTCAACAATCATCAACAATTACCCGCAATAGTCCAACACACTATTGCACCTTCAAATAATCAATCCCACGGTTTGATTATCCATATCATTAGTTAAAAGCGGTCTACTCAAATACAACAACAAATAAGGTCTAAGTCTGATTGAGATTACTATACTTAGTAAACTTAATCTTGAAATCAGCCATTTCTCTTTTTATATTTATTTTAAGATTCCTTACAAAGGGTATAGTATTTATAAAGGGGCAGGCCAATAAACCACCCGTAAACTAACTGTCTTAGCCTTTCAACCTAACTCACCAGTTTATTTCCCCCAGCCGGATCTTTACCAAATATTATCATTTGTCCCACAGGAGTCCTACAACGTCCATCTCGGCAGTAATCCTGAACCATTGGACAATGCAAATCCCTCAGTTTATAGACTATCCAGCAAAATTGGAGAAGCCAAAACCACAGAGACTTACTTGGATCCAGCAGCCATCTCAGCTACATAGCACTCGAGTCCAGAACCACCGGCACAATTCACCTCTTCATACACAATCTCACCTTTCAAAGTGACTGTAGTCTTGGGGCCGTGGGGAAGTGACTACAAAGGAAACATTTAGTCAGTGACAAAATTTCATTTCAGCGGCATCTCAAAAGAGTAGACAACTCACCATCCCAATACAGAGGGGCGGTACCAATAGCTTCCCGACAGTTGCTCATGAGCCTTTGTCCAAACTCCTTTGTGACACGGTAGCGTTCGCCTTTTCTGGCATCGGTGTGATCAAGGTAGTATTGCATGTAGTTGAGCAAGGCCAGATTGGCACGGTTCATGATTACCAAACAAAACAACGGTCAGAAAAAGAATAAAAAGCGAGAAAAAGGTTCGAGTACTCACTTTAGCCGTGATATCACGGTCAACAGTCTTCAACCAACCGTAGATACTGTGGCAGAAGCAATGGATATCAGCTGCAAGAGCTTCAGTCATCCTGAAGTAGGAAGATTGAAAAGCACGAGCTACTCACCCTGAGATCAAATCAAGTTTGAGTTCATGTTTACCGGCGGTTGGAACCATGAATTCAACTTTAGTAGGAAGAGGAGTCGCCCCGGTGACCTTTTTCAACCCCAGCAGCTTCTTCTGCTTGGGATCCTCGACAATTAGCCACCAACAGTCTTGCTTGACGGTAGGGTAGAAGGGTGCAAGGACCACGTTTCCTGCCACCGCCATCTTCGAGCCTCCCTCTTCATCATCATCCTCTGCAACCAACAAGACCTCCAACGTAATCGGGGCATTTGTTACCAACGAGTCTCCGTCTTTGATCTCATGCTTCATCTCGATTGCCGGGTACAAGTTGACAAACTGGACCACCTTTGCTAAGTGCTTGGTGTCAGCTTGCTACTAAGTCAGAGACAACCTGACAAAGTAATACTAGTAATATAAGAATTAAGGAAAATACATGAAAAATAAAAACAACATTATTACCATATGTACAAACCTTGAAAATAGTACATATGCTAATAATTGATACCAAATAGACATGAAATAACTATCATAATATAAAGGAATAATCATAAGGTAACCATAGTAACACATAAAAGTAAGAATAATAACTAGTAACCTTATTTTTACCCAGAAAACCTTAACAAAGTTCTGGACCCTTAAAAATAAGTTAGAACTAAAATAAATAACCACTTTTTACAGAAAGTGTGAATAACTTCTAAATCTTGAGGATAACTTTATGTCATATTCTGAATCCTGATGTAAAATAATGTAGGGTCCCTCACTGGAAGTACCCCCAAATTCCTACTCCTTCACCTTGAACCAATTACTTGCAAGAATTGGCCACACCCACGTGTCACAGATGCACATTACACACGTATGTACTTGATATATATGCATACTGTATGTGAAAGGACCAATTATGGACTTATAATTGAGGTGTTGTGTATAGTTTGAGAGTTGGGCCCAATTGAGGTGTAAACCTCCAACCCCGCATGTGGATTATATAATCCAATTGGAAATTGGCCAAATGTGTGGAAATAGGCAATTACCTAGTTACCAAGTATGTACAAGCATAACCAGTGTACAGGTAGATTCTACATGTCGGATTTGCAAGGTTTAAGTAATAAAAACCTTGAATACCTAAGATTAACACAGCCAGCGTGGCCTTTAAAGATTGACCATAGCCATTTGTGGCCCATTTCCGTCATCTGTGGCCCATTTCAGATACAATCACACGTCAGTGTTGCTATGTACCTTGGTTACAATGACTAAATAGGTTATTAAGGTCATGGAAAGCACTTGTGACGCTGAAATAATGACCAGCAGTGCCATTGGGATGAGCCTTGTTAGTGCCAATCTCCCAAATTGGCCACATTGCGCTGAAATTCAGCAACTACAAGCACACAGGCAGGAAAGGTCCTCTACTATGAGTGAAATTAGTATATATAGAGCCCTCTTTCCACGCCAAATGTTGTTCATCATCATCATTTAGTATTACAGTCAATCAGTTACGCCGTGTCCTGTCCTATTTCAGTTACTCTGCTCTGCTTGCCTGTTTTATTCTTGGTGTTCAGTCTTAAAATCAACCTTCAAAGTGTCCAGCTCCTGCGCAGAAACCTACCAATCTACCCAGCAGCTCTACTTCACACCCCTACGTGGCTTTTTGGTGTAAAAGAAGCAACAGTGAGTACTTCTTTTATCCTTCTGTCCCCATTCTGGTTCCTTAATTGGAAAGCACTTTGGTACCACCTTCTGTTACGCAGAAACCCATTGTTTGCTTAATCAGATACCACCCTGCTTTGCAGATCTCTGATTTAGAGGGCACCTACAAACACCCCTGCGCCAGCAGGCCCCTCTATAAAAAGAATTATATTCTTTTTATCTCTTCTTTACTACTTTTCTACGTGAAATTACCCCACTTTACCCTTATTTTGCACTCTTATCACCTTGTGTAGCTAAAAGGTACTAGCCCTTGGCATCACAGAGGCTGACACTTGGTGTCCATTTGGAGCAGTCGGTTCCGCTCATCATCTTCAAGCCTGTTTGTATCATCGCAATCAACTCAAGTCAGCCTTCTTCTGATTCAAGATCAAAAGGAATCAATTCAAATTGATTACTGACTCCATGATGTCCGTTACTTGGATGACATTAGCTGCTGTGCAGCGTTGAATGATCTCCGACGTGAAACCAGGGATTTGCTTCAATCCGTGTTAAATTGAATCGGAAGGTAGAATCAAAGTTTTAGCTGAATCCCAAGTTGACAGACAGCCTGACTAGACATCGGTGTATTTCTGTAGTGCTTACGGACTATCGTGATTCCAAACGGCTTGAACAATCATTTGGAAGAATTCCATGGCAACAGTGGTATTGAGACACTCCTGAAAGCTCAAGACGTCCACCGCAGCTAAGATAAGATTTGGAACCTTCCTCAAGATCTCAACTTGGTTGAGCATCAAGTCCAAAGGCAGAGTCAATCAACTAAAGTGAGCCTGCAGGAGGATGTTGGTTTTGAAATGAGG
This sequence comes from Puccinia coronata f. sp. avenae, assembly GCA_002873125.1. Taxonomy (NCBI): domain Eukaryota; kingdom Fungi; phylum Basidiomycota; class Pucciniomycetes; order Pucciniales; family Pucciniaceae; genus Puccinia; species Puccinia coronata. The sequence continues at coordinate 52,904 of PGCI01000172.1, read as the reverse complement.
TGATAGGTATTCTACTTTCCCGACTTTCACTGGTACTCAATCGTGTACTTTCTTCAGTAGACCTTCTTCACCATGTCGCAATGGGATGGATTCAAACTCTTGCGCAGCAGAAATGATCTCACGGATCCCCTTGAGTTTGGTCTTGTCAGTTATAAATTAACTCATACTGAACGCGTTGGCGGTAATGTAGTTGATGCTGTAGTACGCGGCAACAATACCGAGAGGAAGAGCTGTGGTGTCCATCTCATCTTCAATAGCAATACAGTTTGAGTTTTGTAAATCAGAGAGTGTTGATTTGACCAGTTTGGATAAATGATTGCCCTATTAGTTGAAAGATGATAAATCAATGAAAATAAGATCAGATGATACACAACGCAGGCAAACATTACAATTAGTTGCAGCTTAAGAACTAACCAGGTGACGATGATCAGTTGCTTGCATATTGTAATAATTTGGGTTAGCCACCAACCAACGGTAAATCCACTGCCAGGTGCACCAGTCAACCGCATCCTGCTTATTTCTAATCAAAAAGAGGAAAAATACTCTTCACTGGTCAAATTTGTTGGGCAAGGAATAAGATGGTTGACTTACTCAATAGTCTTGGCAACAATCTCTGCGTTAAATGATCATGAAGAGACAAATGGAGATGTGACTCGATGGGCAATCCTTTGTTCAAAAATTTCTTGAGGAACCTATAAAACACAACAAAACCCCATGGTCAGCTAACACAAAGGGGCTACTTGGAGGATTACACCTTGCCACTCACTCTTTTTGAACCTGCTGGCACATCAATACACATCGGCTTGAACTATCCTCGCTTGGTCTGCAAGCGCAACCCATCATCTGTAAGAGGTCTGGAAAGGAATAGTTCCACATAACAATGCTCTTTGCCTTCGTAACTTTGCACGCCCATGATGATGACCATGTACGCTGTGATGGGGATGCTCCAAGCGGTATATTTTGAAGCAACGACAACCTGGATCTCACCCACCTCAAACAACTTTTTCACAATCACCTTGTCTGTGTTTGACATGGCTTCATGGTAGTATCCGATCCCACTGGCCAAAGTCTCCCGCAGGTTTTCATCTGAGAATTTTGCGAGATATGGAGCAAGGTCTTCTTGCTCGATGTTCAGGAACAGCTGCGGATCCTTGTTGGAGAGGGCGTAGATTGATAGATCAGACACTGTCAACCAACATTGTTTCCGTGATGGCACCAACGCAATAACCGGCTTCTTGTGAGCATATTTGAGTATTGACAGGTAGGCTGGCTTGGCCATTTGGATCATCAAGGATGGAAAATGGGGCACGTTTAAGCACTGAATGTGCACCTCTAACGGCAGGGGTCAAGATCCAGGAGCGAAATTGAAGATTGCTTGGGAATTGGCACCCATCCAGTCACCCAAGTCTCGAGCATTGGCCAGCGGGCAACCAAGGGCAACGATCCGAGTCTTGCTGATCTCGCTCTGAGCAGTGACGTACCAAGTCCTTGAAACAATGACTTCATAGGCGGGTCCAATCTCCAATCCAATCAGATGGATTTGATCTGCAATTAATAGTCTTGTGCGCTCTACCATCTTCCGCTGCTTCTATCGTCTTGACACTAGATCCCATTGGGTTGGCGTACAGATGAGAATGCCGATTCTTGCTTGTCCCGCTTTGCTCCCGTCACTTGCCGTCAACTTGATATCCCGCGTTAGTTCACCGGTCAGAGGCTCAACGACTTTTCCAAGAGGGCCAAACTTTTGTCTCCACTCTTTGACTTGAAGATCAACTACTTCCTGATAAGGCTTGATGCAAACACACCTCTGCCATTCAGGTGGTGACCAAAGTCGCAATAAAGCAAATTCAGCACAGATTGTCTTACCGCTACCAGTGGGTGAGCAGATCAAGACGTTATCGTTGCTGGTGTAAAGCGCTTGAAACACTTGAGTCTGGATCTTGTTGAAGCTTTTGAGACCTTGCTTCAGGTAAATGAATTCGTAAGCTTTGTTGTGTAGAGCTGCAACCGGCAGGGGTTGCAGATCCAAAAGAGGAGTGGGTTATGAAAACTTCTCAGGGAGGATCAAATGCTTGAACAATAGTGGTAAGCAAGTGCCAGCGTGGAGCCAGCGGTCAGCAACAACTGAGATGAAGTAGTTCAGTGGGAGCGGGTCGATCATGGGTACATAAAATGTTACAAAATAGTTTGCATATCGTTGGAGAAACTGATCTGAAAATAAAATCAGCTCTCCATCTACATCTTCAACCATAATCCAGAAAATTTGAGCCGTCCCATGGACCGATTCGTCCAACATAAAGTCTGGCGTGATGGTTAAATCGACACGTAACATAGTTTGGGTGATGGGATGGACGAGAGCTTGGAGTTCTAGCTTGGGGAACTGATGGACAAATCGGTGAATGGTTTTACCGAGTTTGGGGTTTCCCATCAATTCCCCCAGCTCCGGAGGTTCGAGGTCAAAGAATCGGTACCACGGAAAGTCTTTCCGTTTGGCTCGGCAGATGATATCGACTGAACATGATGGAAATTGCCAAAGGGGGGTCATAGAGACCCACATCTTCTTCTCAACCATCTTGCATAAGTCTAAGGCTTGGTGGGTTAACCGAGCCCAACCACGCTTCAGAGATATCTCAAACAAGGCTCTTAAGATTCTCCCAGCTGATTGAGTGACATAAACCATGTCAGCCATTAACGTGAATCCTTCTAGCGGCAATCTTGAGATATAAGCTTGCAGTAGAACATTGATCTTTGCGCTTGGATCTCCTACGGATTCTTTGACTGGAATCGGCACTTTCTCAAAGAGTTTGGCCAGCTCTTGTTTTTCTTCGTGTCTTGTAGGCACGTACTTGAATTCGTCACTCTCTGCAAATACTCTACAAGATGAAGAAGATTGGGAATGATGAACGTTAACATAGAGCCTGACCATGAAAGTAAAGATCAGGTTTAAATTCCTGACCTGAATAATTTGATAAGGGTCATGGTGGGTCGAAGATGCTGGTTGTAAGTGAGCATGGATGTATTAGTGACGTAGTAGTGACTAGCAATCTTTCCAAGTTCAAGCGTGGAGATCAGCCTGGTTTTTCAGTCGTATTTGGCCAGCCCGCTTTTTTTCAGTATGCAAAAGGCAGTATGGACAATATCAGATTGTTTTTGAAGCAACAGGGGGTCCTTGGGATCATGCTGGAAGCCATAGAGTGACGTTGCTTCTGTTAACGAGCCGACTTCAACTAGTTCCAGGATCTGCTCCGCCCATGAAACCACCATCCCGAGTCGTAGATCATCGGTTGTCTGAGAGGCATACCACCCTTTCAATCAACAAAAAACTTATCTAAACATCCACAAAAAAAGAAAGAAAGGGTAGGAAAGAGGAATGATAGGAGTAACAAAGAATGAAGAGGCAAGTAGGAAGATATTTGTTGCGTAGCCAATGCCGTTCAAATCTTCCATGGAGGGTTCTAGAAGACTCACCAGCAGTAATATTTTGCCTTTGTATGCTTTGAAGCTCCCAGCCACGGATCCACCAACAGATTTATCCGAGTCGGCGGCGATCAAAGAGAAGAAGTTGGCAGGGGTGGCGAGTGGATTGGCGCTAGATTTATTGAGGGGAGTTTTGTTGAAGATGTTTAACCTTACCACTCCGCGTAGATTGATGGGCTCAAACCCAGTGCGTTGCCAGATCTGTGTATTGATCACCTCGAAATGCGTGCATGTCAAAACACATATGATCTGTGTTTAGGATATCTATTGTCAGTTTGCGGATGGCAAATGTTGGCATTCCAGAAGGATTGGGATGGGCGAACTTACTCTCCAACTGAGCTACTGGACCGCCAGGACGTTCGAGTTACAGCACCATTTTTTACCTTCTACAAAGCGTAAACTAGAAAAGTTGCCCTCTAACCTCCTGTTGAAACCTTTCAAGAAACTTTCTTTTTCGAGTGAATCGGGGTGAGTGGATGATGATGATGTGCTCGAGTTTCCTTTCGAGGGTTCCAATATGACGGTGACAAATCTGATTGTTTTCCCCCAGGAGAACGCCAGCAGAGGGTCCATGCCAATGCCTGTGGGGGTAAGCTGTTGTTGTTGTTGTTGTTGCTGGTGTGTTTTCTGATGATTCCGGGAGGTTGTCGGGTCAAGTTGATGATGATTCTTTTTAGTGCCCAAAGCTTCCTTGACCGTGGAGCTGGGGAACCAACTCAAGCTTCCAACGACCCCGTTTTGGTTTGGATCCAACGCGTTCCGCATGCATCTCCAACACGTCCTCAGAGTGGGTTTGAGTGCCACAATGATCAGTTTGCTGGATGTCAGGAGTGCCACAAGGCCATGATGATCTGTGGGATGTGGAGTGGGTCCCAGAGGGAGAGGGAGAGTCCCAAAGATCTTGGTCGGCTTGCGCGACTTCAAGGACGCGCCCATGGACGCGCTATCTATTGAAAACTTGGATACTTGTCAATGGTGGCCACTCATGGTCCGATGGGATGGGTCGGAACCAAGCGTCGGATGATTACCCAAGTCGTTTTGTGGACTGACTGTTCCATGATCGGCATACTTCCCCAAGATCCAAATCACATCGGTGGATGCCAATCCTAGAACTTGTCCAAGGGTGTGGTAGAGCGCCAAGCCGGTCTCATCGGCAGAGATGATAGCAGTGTGTCAAAGCCCCACAAAGTCAATGTGGATGATCCTATTTCCCAGCAGATGTCCTTCTGATCTTCCTTCTTGCACAAGTCTCATATTTGTGGGAATCACTGTCCTCAAAGGTTGGTTTGGCTTGGCAAGATCATAGAGATAGATGTGGACCATGATGTGGCCAACGGCAACAAACGTGTGATCATGTGAGATCGAAAGCGCCAAAACAGCACCTGCATCTCTACCTAAGTCCGAATGTGACAAAGGAAGTAAAACATGACAATGCTCAGCAGAAGCTTCAGTAGATCTTGGAGAGAGAGAGGTATATTAAGAAAAGCTCATGCTTACCGACCACATCACTGCCCAAAACGAATTTCAGGTTGGAGGCGTAGTCAAAAACCATGACCCAGCCTTTGGCTGTCCCCACGACGATGACGGTGGGTAGTCCAAGGATGGTATTTGAGGAAGAGCTGGTGGAAGAGACGATGGATGTGGGGTGATGTCTTTTGGGTGCCAAGTAGATTTTCTGGGTGATTCTGCGCAGAGAGGCCCATCTGAATATCCCGCTACTACTTGGGATCTCCTGTGAGTCCGATCCAAGGATGATCAATGGGCTCTGTTTGGGCGCATGGAAAACCAATGTGTGTTTTGCCTGGAGCTTGAGCTTCTCATAGTAAGCAGCGAGCGCCTTGAGACAGGCCACGCTGAGGTCCCGTTTGGTGCGCTGCCAACTGGCCTCCTTGGCGGATATGCATAACACCAATAGAGGCGCGCGCAAGCAAGACACCAAGCAAGCGGGTTAGAGAGCCGCACACACAAGCTGAGGGGCGGGAGGGCAAGACATACCATGTTCACATTGGCTGCCCAGGCCAGGAAGTAGTCAATTATCTGGTTCTTGACAGGTGGGTTGTTAATGAGGGGCGGGCGGTCCTGTGGTGGACAATGAGCGCACAGAGCTGGGCCATCTTGTGTTTGATGCGGGTGGCAATGGTGTGGTAGTCGGAGCCAAGGAAGCCCAGCCGGTTGACATAGCGGACAAAGTCAATCAGCAGCGCGCTGACACGCTCTAACATCTGAACGTTGAGCGGCTCCCAATCCGCTCAAAGAAGAGCCGCAGCATCGAGATGGCTTGCTCAATGAAATGGCTGAATGGACTCTGCGGCTTTGCCCGCTCGTTCTCCAAGAAGTGCGCCACAATTGACCGCAGATGCTTCAGCAGGATCGGGAACAGCATCATGTTCAGCTCCATCTCAAGTGCATCCTTCACCCCCTCCCGCATAAGTACGTCATGAGCTACCAGTAGATCCACCATTTCATAAATCTTGCGTTCTCCGGGAGAATGAGTCTCTACTGTTTTGTGTGCAGGGGAAGAAACATAAACAAAGTGGCTTACGTTTCCAGAAAACGCCGTCTTTGAGCCTTCCTCCTCATCATCATCGTCTGCAACCAATGAGACCTTCAACGTAATTGGAGTATTCGTAACTAACGAGTCTTTGTCTTTGATCTCATGCTTAATCTGGATTGCCATGTACGAGTTCGCAAACTTAGCCACCTTTGCTAAGTGTTTGGTATCCATCTGGAGCAGTCGGTTCTGCTCATCATCTTCAAGCCTATTTTTGATTGCGGTCAACTCAACTCAGCCTTTGTTCTGATTCAGGATGAAGGGGAAACTATTCCACTTGATGACTGACTCCATGATGTCCGTTACTTGGGTGACATTAGCTGTCGTGCACCGTTGAATGATCTCCAACGTGAAACCAGGGATCTGCTTTAATCTGTGTTGAGTTAAATCAGAAAGTAGAATGAAAGTTTCAGTTGAATCCCAAGTTGACAGACATCCTGACTAGACATAGGTGAGTTTCCTTAGCACTTACGGACTATTGTGATCCAAACGGCTTGAACAATCATTTGAAAGAATTCCATCGCAACTGTTGTATTGAGACACTCCTGAGAGCTCAAGACGTCTACCGCAGCTGAGATGAGATTTGGAACCTTCCTCAAATCTCAACTTGATCAAGAATCAAGTCCAAGGGTAGAGTCAATCGACTCAAGTGTGCATGCAGGAGGATGTTGGTTTTGAAATGAGGTGATAGGTATTCTACCTTTCCTACTTTCACCGGTACTCGATCGTGTACTTTCTTCAGTAGACCCTCTTCACCATGTCGCAATGGAATTGATTCAAACTGTTGAGCAGCAGAAATAATCTCGAGAATTCCCTTGAGCTTGGTCTTGTCAGTTAAAATCATACTGAACAGGTCGGCGGTGATGAAGTTGATATTGTAGTACGCGGCAACAATACCAAGAGGGAGAGCTGTTGTGTCGATCTTGTCTTAAATAGCAATACAGTTTGAGTTTTGTAAATTGGAAAGTGTTGATTCAACCAGTTCAAATAAATGATCGCTCTAGTAGTTCACAGATATAGTGCCAGAGCCGGCCATTGGCTCTGGACTTGACGAGACACAGGCGTACGGGCAGCCGCACAGTTATCAGGCAGCGGAAGAAGACAAGCCGGGTGCGCGGGGTGGGAGGCCATTCCGTCCGGATGTGCACAACGGGAGGGGGGGCTTCTAATAGAAGCTTGAACCCGAGCTTTCTAGAAAAAAAGACCGGGTCTCATAGCGCATGAGCAAATCATTTGAAGACAAGTGTAGCAGGCGCATTGCGCTCTTCTTGTAGGTCTGAATGGCCGAGTTGACTATCAGTACTAATTGAGATTGAAGTCATTCTTCTTCTACAGCTGAATTCAGAGTCGGGTCCATCTTCAGTTGTGATGGCGAATGCTGGTTCAGGAACAATATCAGTATCCACGCTAGCCAAGACGGGGATCAAAGTAAAGAATCCTGCATGAGGCGGCTGCAGTGATTTGATGCAGTCAATGCTATCTTGAAGACGGACAAATTAGCCCGCTCAGCTTGTGGAGATGTCTGAGGAGTGCGTCTTGTTTTACTAAAGCGGCTTGTGAGTGGAGTACCCAGAACACAATTGAGGGGGCCAAAATTGAGACTCCGTTGTTTGCTGAGTCGGAACGGAATTAGTTGCACATGGCTTGGGGCTTTTGGGCTGGGGACGTGGACTTACAAGATTGATCAAGCTGCCGATGGAACTAGACTTGAGTTGATTGAACATTTCGGCATGAAAATTAATGTGACGAAGGGCCCAATGAGCAAATTAGGCCTAGTATCATATCTGGGTGGGGAAATGAGCACAAGATAGACGCCAGACTGTTCTGCTTCATAGGAGCTAATTGAGACAGGCAGATTTTCCAGTCAGAAACAACAGCCTTCACGAGAGAACCCGCATCAATTAGGGAAACAGCGTTGATTAGAGAAACAGCATTGATTAGAGAAACAGTGTTGATTAGAGAAACAGCATTGATTAGATGTAGGATGTCAGATAGGAAAAACCATAAGTGGACTGTATCTGACGAATTGCTTCATTTGCTTGGATTTAGCAGCTTTCTAGTGGTTGAGGCGCAGTCGGTCGTAATTGATGGGATACGTAGGGTGCGGGCGAAATCGGAGCGAGGAGAGCAAGCTGTAGGCCGGATAAATTTAAATGAGGCTGAAGATAGTAAAAAGCCTTGAGGGCTTGGTGAGATGATTTTTGAGGAATGTGCAAGTCGATTTGAATTTTTGTCCAAAGAGTAGTAGCAACCTCTCTTGAGCCAAGATGAAGGAGTATACACAAAATACCGGTGATCAACATCTGATAGGGCTGGATGACAAGAAATTTGACAGGAGACAAGGCGGCCTGGAACCAACCATCATTGATCTGCGTCTTGTCTTAGCTAGAAACAATCAGAACACAGTCATTGGAACTCACAAGAAGAGACAAGGCCTCCAAATATTGGAGGGCAATCAAGTTGGGCATGTTCTTGCCAGGGAGGTGAGGAACTGGCCTAACGTGAGTTTTGCGCCTTGGTTTACTTGTTGACTTCGGTATCACAGGGGTTGATGATTTGCTGGCTCGAGTGCACACTTGTGAAAAGCTGTGATTGCTGGTTGCTGCATCTTGTGTACCATCTTGGAGGAGTCCGTCTGTCCAAAGCAAAGCAAATCAATGTGGAATCCTAGAGAGAATCATAGATAATAGTGAGACTGACCATCACATAAGATCCCAAGCAACTGGTATTTTGCCAAGAAAGCCAACCATCTGATTCTGTCGCGTTGATATTGTCCAAGATTGGCTTTGACAATAATGGGTATATTGTATTCCTCGATCTTGCTACCACCCAACAGCTGCAACAAGAAATGATGCTTGAACTGATGTTTGTTAAGCATTTCAGGCGGAAATCCGGATCTGGAACATCGGCTTCAAGGACAGACAAAGGCAGACGAGCTCCAGCGGATTTTTTTTTTGGATTATGATCTACTAAGAAAACATAAAATGATCAGTGCATGGTGGTGAAAGAAGAAAAAAGTCAGTGTTACAAACTTGATAATCTTGGGATTACATTGGTTCCCGTGGCCAAGGTTGCATCAACAAGGCCGTGATTGCATCAAGGAAGACTGTGGTTGCATCGACCAGGCGCGGGTTTCCATTGTGCAATAGCGAGGTTGTGTCAACCCGGTCCAAGGTTGCATCGTGCCATACCGGCGAGATCTTGCAAGTGCTGATCCAATAGCGGCGCAACATGATTTTGAGTCGACCATTGCGTTGGTGATGGCCAATGTAAAGTCGCTCTGAGCTGATGTTGAGTCGGGGGGCCGTTGTGCCAGTCCACACCCCGGTCAACACAACATCGGCCAAGGGTTGCGTCGGTGGGGTAGCCGGCGATGTAACACCGCCAGGGGGCGATGTCACATCGGACCCTGTTGACTTGATATCTGACACCGCCGATGTAACATCGCAATGTAGTTAGAGCATCTCCACCGGGGAATGCAGATTGCGAGTGTAAATCCTGCATGATGCATCCCCATTTTGAATTTTAAATTTCAATTGGGCTGTGTTGCTGCATTGCAGGGCGGTCCGACGAGGTGTAGAAGTTGGTGACATTGAGGTTGTTTAGTTGAATTCCGCAAGGGAGGTGATTGATTTCACCGGTAATGGTTGGTGTCACAGGGTGTAGTCGGATCTAGCGAGGAGCTAGAACTACACTCGAGTTGATGTTTTTTACACTTGCAATAAGTCTAGCTCCGGATTTACACCCCCCGGTGGGGCATAGGTTTTGCCGCGCGGGGTGAAAATTGGGTTTACACCCGCAATTTCCACCCCGCGGTGGAGATGCTCTTACATCGGAAACTCATGCCAATGTAAGATTGGTTCAAACCGTCCAACATAACCGCAGATGAAGCCATCCAATGCAATCGCTTTGGCAGTGAATTGGTTCAAGGTGAAGGAGTAGGAATTTAGGGGTACTTCCAGTGAGGGACCCTACATTAATTTGCATGAGGATTCAGAATATAACATAATATTCTAAATTATCCTCAAGGTTTAGAAGTTATTTATTATTTTTGTAGAAAGTAGTTGTTATTTTAATTCATTACTTATTTTTATGGTGCCAGGACTTTGCTAAGCTCAGTGGATAAAAATGAGTAAACTGAGTTTCTGGAGCATTATTAATCATATAAGTGGGTCTTAATACTGTAGTAATAATGTCTCTTTTTATGTTACTTTTGTCAGGTTGGCTCTGTCATAGTAGCAAGCTGACAACCTACTTGCTGAGCTACCTCGGCGTGCATGCCAAGGTATCTTGGCGAGCAGGTAGCTACCTGCGTGCCAATGTATCTTGACGAGCAAGGTAGATGCCTGCTTGCCAAGTTATCTTGGCAAGCAGATTGCTACCTGCTCGCCAAGAAACCTTGGCAAGCAGGTTGCCACCTGCTTGCCAAGGTACCTTGGCGAGCAGGTTGCTACCTGCTTGCCAAGGTATATCAACAAGCAGGTATATAGCTACCTGCTTGCCAACTTGCCTTGGCAAGCAGGTAGCAACCGTACCTCGGCGGGCAGGTTGCTAGCTGCTTGCCAAGGTATATTGGCAAGCAAGTATATGGAAACCTCCTTGCCAACTTACCCCGGCAAGCAGGTAGCATCCTGCTTGCCAAGGTAACTTGGCAAGCATGTAACAACCTGCTTGCCAAGGTATCACGGCTGGCAGGTAGCAATCTGCTTGCTGAGTTACCTCAGCAGGCAGGTTGCTACCCGTTGCCAAGGTAACTCAGCAAGCAGGTTGAAAGAATTCAAAGAACTGAAAGGTTATATTGACATTAGAACATGATGGACATAAGAGATTTGAATGAATACATGAAAGAGGAAATTTCTCGTTTACTAGAGATAGCAAACCTGAAAGCAGAGATTGCAAGACAGACCAGTGGTCAAGAGGACAGCGCTGATGCGTGTAAGAGACAAGGTACGTTTATGAGGTGAGGAGGACGTGAGAGAATAGTAAGTTAAAGAAACAGAGAGAGATGGATAAGATCCTTTTTAGGAAGAGAATGCACAAGAAAGGAAAATGTGGGAATAACTGCTGAGTCAAAACGAGGTTGTTGACTGAGCTGAGTGAGTAGTGTGATGAGTTGTTTAGTGGTGAAGAAGGCTGATAAGAAAGGGTTGAGGTGGTGACGCTAAGGGGGGTGATATCTTTAAGAGCTTGTTGATAGAGCTGGGCATGCCACTTCGTCACTAGGGACCAGGCACAAGCGTGGCTCAGGTTTTAGTGGTAACAGGGCTTGACCCAGTCGGGTTTATCGCTTCTGCAATGAAGTCATCACCTGTTTGGCGGTAGAGAAGGTAAAAGAACATCAACCTTTGGCTGGTATTGAAAGGGTTCACCCAGAACGGTTAGGAACCAACTTACAGTCAAGGTTGTCGCTAGGACCCTTGGTCAAATCCTGACACAGTTTGCTACCTGCTTGCCGAGGTAACTCAGCAAGCAGGTTGCTGCATTCTTGCCGGGGTAACTCAGCGAGCAGGTTGCTGCATTCTTGCCGGGGTAACTCAGCGAGCAGGTTGCTGCCTGCTTGCCGAGGTAACTCAGCAAGCAGGTTGCTACCTGCTTGCCAGGTTGCTACCTGCTTGCCAGGTTGCTACCTGCTTGCCAGGTTGCTACCTGCTTGCCAAGGTAACTCAGCAAGCAGGTTGCTACCTGCTTGCAAGGTAAATAACAAGCAGGTTGCTACCCGCTTGCCAAGGTAAGTTGGCAAGCGGTGTACTCGTGCCCTTGTGCAACTTTGTTTCACCAAAGCTATCCAGTTCCATGACTACTGAGATCACACAGCAAGCGGTAGCAAGCTACTTGCCAAAGAAAGCAACCTGCTTGCCAAGGTAACTTGGCTAACAAGTAGCAACCTGCTTGCCGAGATGACTCAGCAAGCAGGTAGCAACCTGCTGGCTTATATACCTTGGCAAGCAGGTAGCAACCTGCTTGCCAATCTCAGCTGGCAAGCGGGTTGCCACCTGCTTGCCAATCTCGGCTGGCAAGCGGGTTTCCACCTGCTTGCCAAGATATCTTGGCAGTCAGGTTGCTACTGTCGGCCTCTGTGATGCCAAGGGCTAGTACCCTTTAGCTACACAAGGTGATAAGGGTTCAAAATAAGGGTAGAGTAGGATAATTTCACGTAGAAAAGTAGTAGGAAAGAAATAAAAAAGAATATAATTCTTTTTTATAGAGGGGCCTTCTGGCGCAGGGGTGTTTGTAGGTGCCCTCTAAATCAGAGATCTGCTAAGCAGGGTGGTATCTGATTAAGCAAACAATGGGTTTCTGCGTAACAGAAGGTGGTACCAAAGTGCTTTTCCAATTAAGGAACCAGAATGGGGACAGAAGGATAAAAGAAGTACTCACTATTGCTTCTTTTAAGCCAAAAAGCCACGTAGGGATGTGAAGTAGAGCTGCTGGGTAGATTGGTAGGTTTCTGCGCAGGAGCTGGACACGTAGGTTGGTCGATTTAAAGAGAACACCACGGATAAAACAGGCAAAACAGGGCAGAGTAACTGAAATAAGGACAGGACACGGCGTAACTGATTGACTGTAATAATAATTGATGATGATTCTGAACATTTAGCGTGGAAAGAGGGCTCTATATATACTAATTTCACTCATAGTAGAGGACCTTTCCTGCCTGTGTGCTTGTAGTTGCTGAATTTCAGCGCAATGTGGCCAATTTGGGAGATTGGCACTAACAAGGCTCATCCCAATGGCACTGCTGGTCATTATTTCAGCGTCACAAGTGCTTTCCATGACCTTAATAACCTATTTAGTCATTGTAACCAAGGTACATAGCAACACTGACGTGTGATTGTATCTGAAATGGGCCACAGATGACAGAAATGGGCCACAAATGGCTATGGCCAATCTTTAAAGGCCACGCTGGCTGTGTTAATCTTAGGTATTCAAGGTTTTTATTACTTAAACCTTGCAAATCCGTCATGTAGAATCTACCTGTACACTGGTTATGCTTGTACATACCTGGTAACTAGGTAATTGCCTATTTCCACACATTTGGCCAATTTCCAATTGGATTATATAATCCACGCGCGGGGTTGGAGGTTTAAACCTCAATTGGGCCTAGCTCCCAAACTATACACAACACCTCAATTATAAGTCCATAATTGGTCATTTCACATATAGTATGCATATATAACAAGTACATACGTGTGTAATGTCTGTGTGACATATGTTTGTGGCCAATTCTTACGGGTAATTGGTTCGAGGTGGAGGAGTAGGAAGTTAGGGGTACTTCCAGTGAGGGACCCTACATTAATTTGCATGAGGATTCAGAATATGACATAATATTCTGAGTTATCCTCAAGGTTTAGAAGTTATTCAGTATTTTTGTAAAAAGTAGTGGTTATTTTAATTTATTACTTATTTTTATGGTGCCAGGACTTTGCTAAGCTCTTTGGATAAAAATAAGTAAACTGAGTTTTTTGTACATTATTAGTCATATAACTGGGTCTTAATATTGTAGTAATAATGTCTCTATTTATGTTACTTTTGTCAGGTTGGCTCTGTCATAGTAGCAAGCTGACAGCTACCTGCTCGTCAAGATACCTTGGCAAGCAGGTAGCAGCCTGTTTGCTGAGGTACCTCAGCAAGCAGGTGGCAACCTCCTTCCTGCTTGCCAATATACCATGGCAAGCAGGTAGCAACCTGCTTGCCAAGATACCATGGCAAGCAGGAAGCAACCTGCTTGCTGTGAGAATAGCAAGAACTAGAAGCATGTATTTTCAGATCAAGATGTACATGAGAATATAATGAAAGAAAGACATGATAGGTTATGATGCGTGTAGCATACCTAGAAGCAGAGCGGAAAGGAAAAAGAAATTTGCGAGGTAGGTTGGAATGAATAATAAGAAAGATTAGGAAGAAAAGGAAAGCGGTTTAAGACACGCTTGTGGAGAGTACACAAGATGGAGATAAATGTGAGAATAACAAGGTTGTTGGCACAAGGTCTTTGACAAACTTGAGTGAATGGGAGGAGAGCTGAAGGAAGTTCTAGAGCAGTAGATTGAGTGTTGATGCGAATAAATTGATTTGATAGCTGTGGATTGTATGAGGTGGTGGCGAGTGGATAATCTTTCAAAAAGCGGGTGAGGGGAAATAGAACATTTTTAGACTAAAGGCAGCTTCTTTATACACAGGTACAAAGGTAATCTGCTTACCTGGTGAAACCGTAGCGTCGCTAGGCACAAGGAACCTCAAGGGTTCAGTGCTCCGCGGTATCCTAGTTCAGACCGGTTTGGTTGATTGCGTCCACAATAAATTCATCATCTATGTGGATGGTAACGCGGGTAGAAGATATCGTCAGTTTTAACTGGTATCCACAAGGTGTGTGCTCCTGATTTGGTTGCCTAAGCAAGACTTACAGTTTGGTTCAGTCGGTGGACCCATGACTGTATCCTGACACTCGCCAAGATACCATGGCAAGCAGGTAGCAACCTGCTTGCCGAGATACCATGGCAAGCAGGTAGCAACCTGCTTGCCGAGATAACTTGGCCAGCAGGTAGCAACCTGCTTGCCAAGATACCTTGGCAAGCAGTTAGCAACCTGCTGGCCAAGTTACCTTGGCCAGCAGGTAGCAACCTGCTTGCCATGATACCTTGGCAAGCAGGTAGCAACCTTCTCGCCAAGATACCATGGCAAGCAGGTAGCAACCTGCTTGCCAAGATACCTTGGCCAGCAGGTAGCAACCTGCTCGCCAAGATACCTTGGCAAGCAGGTAGCAACCTGCTTGCCAAGTTATCCTGGCAAGCAGGTAGCAAACTGCTCGCCATGATCCCAGGGCAAGCAGGTAGCAAACTGCTTGCCGAGATACCATGGCAAGCAGGTAACAAACTGCTTGCCAAGATACCTTGGCCAGCAGGTAGCAACCTGCTTGCGATGATACTTGGGCAAGCAGGTAGCAACCTTCTTGCCAAGATACCATGGCAAGCAGGTAGCAACCTGCTTGCCGAGGTAAGTCGGTAAGCTGTGGCCTTGTAATTAGAGCAGAGTACCTCGTGCCCTTGTGCAACTCAGTTTCACCAAAGCTATCCAGTTCCATGACTGCTGCTGCGGCCATCAAAGAGAGCTCTTGCCAGGTGGACCACAAGCAATCTTAAACAACTGTTCTATTCCCAAACTGTCCTCAAATGTCCAGGCAAACCTTATTAAATGGGGTACCTTAATTAATTCTAGCAAGAGTCACAAAAAATATATATTCTTGCTCACATAGTTGTCTCATAGATGTTTGCAACATTTTGTAGCCAAAGCTTCCTTTATAAAGCTGCAGAATAAAGATCATGGAATTTTCAAGGGAATGAAACCCAAGGACATCACTTATATATCCAACATTGAGCAATTTTGTAAATCATAAAAGATGTGGTAAGCCTCCTGTTAATTTTTAGTCATTTTAAACTTCCAGCTGATGTGTGATGTCTTGCCAGCCCAATTGATCTCTCTCTAAAATCCTCAAAAAACCAAATAGTAGGTCACAGAACACAATGTCACAATTAAAAGCCTTCCATTTGTGATACTAAGATATGTCACCTGACCGCAATGCAAATACCAGCCCCCTGAGTATTCCACACGCTTGCATGAATGAATCCTCTATCAATTTTTTTTGAAAAGATTCTAAACAACCCAGATTTTTGTTTAGATTCTGCCAATTTCTCTGGGATTATATATTTCTAAATGGAGTTAAGATGGTAGTTTGATCAATGGTAAGATTGTAGGCACATTGTAAGCCTGAAGGTAAATTTTTTGCTATGTCTTGAAGACAAAAAGCTGAACCCCTAGGGGTGCAGCAGCACAGCACAATGCCAGACCAGGTTGAAAACAGCAGATTGAGCCATGTGCAACCCTTTGATTTCAACCGGTAAATGGACCGGAGTTTCCAACCAGTCTGCTTGCCGGCTGGTTGGAAAGCCCTGTTGAAACAGTTCCTGGCTTGCTGGCCACCTTTTGGACCACACTGATTGAAAGGCCTGTTGAACCGGCCGGCAAGACCAGAGGTTGGAACAACGCTGGGCCACTACGCTAAACTACGCTACACAGCCATTGAGCGTTAGCGTAGCGGCACCAGAATTTGGCATTTGTTGTGTAGCGTTAGCGCGCAGCTAACGCTGCCATGCTACACTGATTAGTAGCAGCGCTAACACTGCACCATTTTTTGGAAAGCATTAGCGCGTCGCTACCGCCGCTACGCTGCGTTACGCCATGCTACAGTGCTTTTAGCGGCAAAAGATGCCATTTTTGCCGCTAGAAGAGCTGTAGCGCAGCGTAAAAGGCACTCTTTTGTGCCCTGTGCGTGTCAGCTTGCTACTGAGTCAGAGACAACCTGACAAAGCAACACTAGTAATATAGAAATTAATGGAAATACATGTAACATAAAAACAACATTATTACCATATGTACAAACCCTGAAAATAGTACATATGCTAATAATTGATACCAAATAGACATGAAATAACTATAATAATAAGGAATAATCATAAGGTAACCATAGTAACACATGAAAGTAAGAATAATAACTAGTAACCTTATTTTTACCCAAAAACCTTAACAAAGTTCTGGACCCTTAAAAATAAGTTAGAACTAAAATAAATAACCACTTTTTACAGAAAGTGTGAATAACTTCTAAAACTTGAGAATAACTTAGAATATTATGTCATTCTGAATCCTCATGTAAAATAATGTAGGGTCCCTCACTGGAAGTACCCCCAAATTCCTACTCCTTCACCTTGAACCAATTACTTGCAAGAATTGGCCACACCCACGTGTCACAGATGCACATTACACACGTATGTACTTGATATATATGCATACTGTATGTGAAAGGACCAATTATGGACTTATAATTGAGGTGTTGTGTATAGTTTGAGAGTTAGGCCCAATTGAGGTTTAAACCTCCAACCCCGCGTGTGGATTATATAATCCAATTGGAAATTGGCCAAATGCGTGAAAATAGGCAATTACCTAGTTATCAGGTATGTACAAGCATAACCAGTGTACAGGTAGATTCTACATGACGGATTTGCAAGGTTTAAGTAATAAAAACCTTGAATACCTAAGATTAACACAGCCAGCGTGGCCTTTAAAGATTGGCCATAGCCATTTGTGGCCCATTTCCGTCATCTGTGGCCCATTTCAGATACAATCACACGTCAGTGTTGCTATGTACCTTGGTTACAATGACTAAATAGGTTATTAAGGTCATGGAAAGCACTTGTGACGCTGAAATAATGACCAGCAGTGCCATTGGGATGAGCCTTGTTAGTGCCAATCTCCCAAATTGGCCACATTGCGCTGAAATTCAGCAACTACAAGCACACAGGCAGGAAAGGTCCTCTACTATGAGTGAAATTAGTATATATAGAGCCCTCTTTCCACGCCAAATGTTCAGAATCATCATCAATTATTATTACAGTCAATCAGTTACGCCGTGTCCTGTCCTTATTTCAGTTACTCTGCCCTGTTTTGCCTGTTTTATCCGTGGTTTTCTCTTTAAATCGACCAACCTACGTGTCCAGCTCCTGCGCAGAAACCTACCAATCTACCCAGCAGCTCTACTTCACATCCCTACGTGGCTTTTTGGCTTAAAAGAAGAAATAGTGAGTACTTCTTTTATCCTTCTGTCCCCATTCTGGTTCCTTAATTGGAAAAGCACTTTGGTACCACTTTCTGTTACGCAGAAACCCATTGTTTGCTTAATCAGATACCACCCTGCTTTGCAGATCTCTGATTTAGAGGGCACCTACAAACACCCCTGCGCCAGCAGGCCCCTCTATAAAAGAATTATATTCTTTTTATTTCTTTCTTTACTACTTTTCTACGTGAAAATACCCCACTTTACCCATCATTTGCACTCTTATCACCTTGTGTAGCTAAAAGGTACTAGCCCTTGGCATCACAGAGGCTGACAATTGGGGGTCTGGCCGGGAAATTATCAATACTATCCGTGATAATCAACTCCTGGCACCTACTCTTTTCTACATTTGCTTCTCACTCACGCAAAATTAACCAAACCCTTTAAATAATTATTTTAAATTGTTTCGACATCATTATTCATTCTTCTGAAACATATTAACCATAAAAACGTTTCTCTTTACATTAGAGAGATACCCAAACCTTCATCTATAGCTTACTACAACCGTAAAACTTCTCCTGCATAAACAATAAAGGATACAGTAAGTTTAAACCCATCATTATTTCTTTCAAAAAGGCGTAAATTAATACTGAATTCTTTGAAAAACAGAATATGCCTGAATACACTTCATTATTTTCTACGAGGAACCTTTCAACAACATTAAACAAGGTCCATATTCCTTACGAATGGTTAAGTTGCAGAGATCAACTTATAAAAGAAACAACCAGGCATACTGAAGGATTCATCAATGTTCAACAGCCTTTGTATATGGTTGTAGAAACCGAACACAAAAATGCCTTTTGGAATTGTAGAAAGAAAGCCATCCACCACATTCTATCCACTACTACTTATACCCCTGATGGAGACTTTTACTATTTTTCAGTAGATAAAAAAATATGTGTTAAATCAGAAACAGCCTGGACTCGAATAAATCAGTTCTTAGATGTAGAACCCACTCTCCTCCTCTTATCTGCAGACACCTGCTTAATTGATAAAGTAGAGTATTTCTCTGCTAAAAATTTCTATGTAAATGACCACCCCAGCATTGTTCTATGATCATATCTTTCATTGTGCTAAATTTTCATTTTTTACCTCTTCCATGAATGCATTTTGTTGCGCAAAAAATATAAACATTAGACTTTTTCTCACAAATTTGTTTTGTTGCGCAAAAATACAAAAACTTTCTTCATAATTCTTGTTTCGTGGCGCAAGAAATCAGACCATTCAGAACATACTGAATGGTTAGGAGGCCTTATTTTACGCTGTGTATGAAAATGATCAAAAACTTACCCCTCCTGCTCAAATTTAGGAGTCACTCCAGATTCCATCTACAAGGGAGAGTCTACGCCAAGTAACAGCTAAGTGATTTGATGGGCCAACCAAACTGACATGCTCCACTGCTTTTACAATTAGTGGACCACAATTGATATATATACCCTCCAGTTGAGGTTGCGGTTTCAATTCACAATAGCGCTCCCTCTTCTTTTACACACAGCACCCCGCAGATCAACACCTTGATAGTACCAACCTATCTGAACTAAACTGGTCAGTCAAATTACCATTCCCGACGTAGCGATGGTAGTCCGCACCATGTTCAAATACACAAAGGGGAAAGAATAGGTAATAGCTTCTCTACTGTCTCATTAGACTATCTTTTTTCTAAACATTCCAATCTCAATATCCTCAACGGCAACAACAGATGTCATGTACCTAGAATTTTGAATAAGATTGACGCAAAAGATGGAGAAAGAAAGAATGGAATAAATATGCTATAATGACCAAATCTATCTGAATTTTGACTAGAAAAATTAGAGAGAAACATGTGAGAAAATATTAATTACTCTAAACCAATAACTCTCATTAACAATGACAAAATAAGTACTCTTAATAATAAAATAACAGAGTTAGAAAAACAACAAAACTAGAATAACTTAACAGGATTAGAAAATAAACCAAGATGATTGAACAAGTTTCACAACTACAACATTAGCTGAACCCAGCTGTAACATGATTTCCTCTATGCTTTTCTGGCTCATCTTGCTGAAAGATATTTTGACAATCTTAAAAGGTTGCCCAATATAATTCATTTAACCTGTTAAGATCTCTGTAACACAAATAATTTGAGGACTTTACACAACACAAAGGTACACATATGGCAAGAAACTCAGCACTTGCAACATTAATCAATAAGAAAAACTGTAACCTGGATACCCAATACAATTGCGACATTAATCAATAAGAGAAACTGCAACCTAGATACCCAATGTAACAATAAAATTCCAAATTCCCAGAGATCACATGAATTCACCATTTTCCTTGTTACTCTGTCAAGAAACAAAAAATGTCAGTTCATCATGTCTCAAATTAAAATACTAAAAGTAATCTAAAAGAAAGGATGGATGTTTCAATTTAAAAATACTGCCCATCCTCATATAATATTCACTGGCTTCAACCATCATATAAGTAGCCTGATTTGCCAATATGATTAATCTATTCACCTCTGAGGATCCATGATTTATGTCAGCCTACGTGATGCCAAGAACAAAGTTCTTCTAGCTACACGTGGTGCAAAGATATGAAAAGGTAGTTTCACGCGTGGGTCTCATGGTGAAATGGGGTAAAGTAGAAAAAAAGAGAAAGAAATACAACAAAAAGCAAAAGCTTTTTATCAAAGAGGGGCCTGAGTTACAGGGGTGTTTACGGTGCCCTCTATGAATTAGATCCTGAAATATCAGGGGTACTCTAATTATCTGGTCCTTTGACAAGGAGCACACCCAGAAATGACAAAGAAAGAAGTGCTACGGGGAATTTTACTCACGAATGCTAAAATCCACGCAAAGGGGTCTTCTTCAAGCTTGGCAGGGATCTTGAGGCGTCAAAAGTAGTCAAGAATTGATTGGAAAGCTGGGGATTTGTTGTGGTAATTGTTGGTTGAGGTGATGATCCAATATAACAGGTATAACAAGGCTAATAACTAGTGTAAAGGCTGGTTGATTCCGTTAGTATATGCTGGTATGATAAAAGATGATGGGGATTGTCAAAAGTGGGCAAACAAAGCTCTTTAAATATCAATTTTGGGCCACTGTGTGCGTGGTAATTTGCCTCAATTGCAGGTGTGGCCCATTTCAAACCAAACCAGGCCGTTGTTACGCTAGTTTGGACCAAAAGGGCAAGCCACAGCTGCTTATGGGTGAATACACAAGGTTATGATGAGTTTGTTGACGCCAAATAACCATGTAGACCAACCTGGTTCAATAATACTGGCTTGGTTTAGTCAACAGTAGCATTGAAGGAGTGGTTACGCCTGAAAAGGGCCACAAATATTGAGACTGGGCCACGCTACAGGTGTTACACATGTGTAATTAAGGTTTTAAAAGCGGAAACTTTGTTTATATATATGATGCAAGGTTCCTGAAACCTAGTTACATACATGCTGCCTTAGTAACATGTATTTGTGTAGTTCATGCGGGGTTTTTAGTGAATTGGGCCAACTTGTGTAACCAGTGCGCAGGGTTGGAACATTAAACCCCATTTGGGCCTAACTCGGCCATTTCACACAACACCTCAAAATGACGTCCATTTTTGGTCATTTCCCAGTTGGTATCATAATAGTCAACCAACATGTTACGCATATATGCCGTGCAATCCTATAGGTGGGGGAAATGGGTAAAAGGAGTGAAGGAGTGAGAATTAGGGGGTACCATGAGTGGGATACCCTAGGTTATTTTGCATGTAGATTAAGAATCTGCCATAATATTCTAAGTTTTATTTAAGGTTTAAGAGTTATGGTAATATTTTGTGTAAAACATGATTTTGACAGGGTATTTCAATTTTTATTCTTATTTTGTATTTATACATAACAAAGCCATAATGCATTACAAAGTGAGAAAAATTCCTACACATGTAATAATGTCTCTAACTTTGGTAATACAATTTATTTTCTAATTTTTAATGTATTTATTATGATTTTATCTTTTCATGTACTCTTTGTTATATTGCTCTGAAGAGTAGCAAGCTGACATTCCCTACCCCTAAGATGAGTCTCTGACTAAAAAAAAAATCACTTTCTTTTAGAGGCTCTGAAATTCCTTAAGTGTATGGTGCTATCTGGAATGTTATTTTCCGGTAACCACTCATCTTTGTCAGCTGACTGATTTTTGTATCTCACAAGGTACAACCTGGTATCCTTCTCTTGGATCCTTTCTTTCTTATCTTTAAGTATCTTATGGACTTGAAGTTGTTCAGACTTACTAGGTTCTAAAATAGGAACAGGAGCAACAGTGGTGGTCTCTTGATCATTTCTGGATGAATATGGTTTAACCAAACTTACAGGAAAAACAGGATGTTTTCTTGAAAGTTCATCACTCAATATGACCTCCACTGCATTTTTACCATGAAGTTGCTTAATGGTGAAAGGGCCAACAAAAGAAGGCTGAAGTTTTTTATTCCCTCCCAAGTTGTTAAAGTTAACGGTAGACAGTAGAACTTTATCACCAATCTTGAAGTCAGGTTCTTTATGACTTTTGTCCCACCTAGTTTTGTTATATTCCACTGCATCATTAACACATTTCTTTGCGTGATCATGAGTAATGTCTAACATTTTCTTAAAATCCAATGCTGTAGGATGAATATGGGGCAATTTATCATTTAAGGTATCTTTGGGAATTCTGGGAATCCACCCTCTTTCCAACACATATGGTATCTCATGAGAGGATGAATGTTTGCTACTATTATAAGCAATCTCCAGTGCTGGCAAAAGTGTAACCCAATCATGTGTGTATCCGTTGTGGTTCTTAAATTCTAAGCCAAAGGAGCAAAATCTGCGGAGCATTTCTTCCAAGGTCTGAATCATTCTTTCAGCCAAACCATCAGTTTGTGGATGATAAGCTGTAGAAAAGGCTAATTTAGTACCCAGCATGTCATGTAAGTTTCTCTAAAATTCAGATGTACATTTGGGATCTCTGTCACTAATGATTATCTTAGGAACCCCAACATCTGCCATAATTCTATTCCAGAAAAGCATAGCTACTTCCATAGCCGTGTCATCCTTGTTGTTTGGAATGAATCTAGCTCTCTTTGAGTACCTGTCTACAACTACCAGGACAGAATTATAAGAGTAAGAACCTCCAGGGGGTAATCCCGTGAAAAAGTCCATATTAATTATCTCCCATTTATTCGTAGGTTCAGAAATTTTTTGCAACAAACCATATCTTTTACCAGTTTGTTTATTGGCTTTCTGACAAACCTCACAGGTTTTGATATATTCTGAAACAATGGTCTTCCAGTTTATCCACCAAGCGGTTTGTTTAACTCTTTCTACGGTTCTGTCTTCAGAAAAGTGGCCAGAATTAATGTTATCATGACATTCATAGAGTATATTATCAATCTGTGCTTTGTCACACAAGACTAACACACTACTATGCCTATGTCTATAGTAAAGTAGCCCATCAAGTAAAGTGAACTTTCCTTCAGCGTAAGGTTTGGATAAAACTGGAGGTAGACTAGCAATAAGCTCCGGGGGGATATTTGAATTGCTCAAGATATCAATTAACTTCAACATTTCCAAGTCATCCTTGTATCTAGATTGGACGAGTTCGTAGAAAGCAATGTCTAAATCACAGACATGTATACCTAAGATAGGAAATATGTCTTCATCTTCAGCATCCCATGCTGGATTATCAGGAGTATTAGGTAAAGCCCATCTACTCAAGCCATCAGCATTACGGTGCTTGGCTCCAGCTTTATGGAAAATTGTCATTGATCCTCTGTATTGCTGGATGGCTATTTGCCAGCGCAGCATATGCCTATTAGGTGTTTTCATGTTCATAAGTGTTTTTACGGTGGTACAATCCGTGACCACTACCACCTTAGTTCCCTCAAGGTAATAATGCAATTTCTCAAGTGCCCAAACTAGAGCTAGGCATTCCATTTGGCTAGCGCTGTATTTCCTTTCTGTGGATTTGATCTGCCTAGAGATGAAAAGGACAGGCTTTTCCACTGGTTTATCCTCAATTTAAATTCTTGGTGCAAAGCTGCGCCTAAACCATCTAAACATGCATCAATATACAGGATAAAAGGTTTTGAGTAATCAGGTTGAGCTAAAACCGGAGCAGTAGTCATCAGATCCCGCAGCAACTCATAGTCCGTAAGACGTGCATGAGTCATTTCAAAGATCACATTTTTTCCGCAAATTTCATACAAACTCTTGGTAATATTGGCAAATTTGGGGATATGCTGTCTGTAATAACTACAAAAGCCAAGAAAGGACTGTAGTTCCGTAATATTCTGAGTCATTGGCTTCAATAATACCGCGGCAACCCTGTTTTGGTCAATAGCCAAAGTTAAGCCAGAAACCACTCTTCCTAGCGCTTTTAGTTCACCATATCCAAAATTACATTTCTTAATGGACATCTTAAGGCCAGTTTTTATAGCAGTTTCTAACACTGTAGTTATCTTTTCCAAGTGTACATCCCAGTCGTCAGAATATATGATAATGTCATCTATGTAAATCATCATCCAATTTTGGAGAATAAATGATCCAAACACAGAATCCATCATTCTCTGGAAGTGAGAGGGGGCATTCTTAATACCAAATGGCATCCTAAGGTACTCATATACGCCCAAATGACAAATAATGCGCATAAATTGCCTACTATCAGGGTCAATAGGTATCTGATAGAATCCCTTGAGCACATCCATTGTGGTTATGTACTTTGATCTAGATAAATTATGAAGTGAGTGATCAATACGGGGAATGGGGTAATTATCAGCTTTTGTGTAATTGTTCAAAGCTCTAAAATCACCCACCATTCTGGATTTTTCATTATGCCATGCAATAATAACAGGAGTGGTGATCTCCACTTGTTCATTATGGCCCACTTTCCTAATAACTTTAAGATCCACCAATTCTCTAATATGTGAGTCTAAAGCCTCTCTAGATTTGGGACTAGAAGGGTATGGAGCACGCCGAAGAGCTGGAGGGTAAGGAGGGCTGCAGGTCAGTTCTATTTTAATATCATGACCCGTGACATTACCAATAGGCTCTTCCGTAGTACAGAAGGCTTCTTTGTTCTTGTAACATGCTTGAAGAACATCAAGTTTTTGTTTGTCATCAAGAATGTCACTTATGGAGGATTGATCAAGGTATTCATTCTTGAAGTCCTGAAGTTCTTTGCTCACGCGTAAAGTGTTCACTGGAGCAGGATCAGGAATTTTGATGTGTAGATTGCAGATAAGGAACTTCTTCTTCCAGTCACCACCTATTGTGTAAAACCTGTTCTTACTCTGGAAGATGTCAATTCCATACATGCAAAAGGTCTCATTACCTATGATAAGATACTCACACAAGGCATCTTGTAAAACTACAAATTCCACACTCAATCTAAGTGATCCTTTAGAATGCGGGAAGACAAGAGGCATTGTTACTACGCCTAAAGGTTTCATTGCAGAATTGCAACTGCTAAATTTAGCTTTAGGAATAGGCAACATGACTTCTCTCCAACTAGGGAAACAAGAATCTAAGAAATTACCGCTGGTACAGGAGCAGAAGGCTCCTACATCCAATAATGCGCTTACTTCTTCTCCTTTAAATAAGACAGTAGTATAACTAGTCTTACCCATTGTATAGCTCATACCTGCTTCTGGTTTATTAGTAAGCAATTTAGCGTCAGAAACGTGACCAACATTCATGGATGAATCCCATTTCTGCGGTAAATTGGAATCTCCATGAATGGAGTTGATAAGCAAATCATTGCCAATGTCCGCTCAAATCATGTGAAAGCCAATGATGCTTTTATGCGTGAGATCATCTGGATTATTACCATACTGATAGTCTTCAGGCTCAGTAGGTATCAGGTCAAAATTGGATTGGGTATCCTCTTCATTACTTACTTCCATATTAACATTATAGATTTTCTTTTTGGGGCTAGGGCAGTTTGGAATTTTATGCCCCTTTTCTCCGCAGTTATAACATTCTGGGATAGGATCTTTCCTAGCAGAAATGTCAGACGGCTTAGATTCTTTTTCCTTGCCGCTTTCGGGTCTAGTGGTAGTATCTTTCCTTTCAGAAGGATTATCCTTATACTTTCTACTAATCCCAGTCATTTCAATGACTTCCTCCATGACACCAATTAATTCTGATAAGTCAGTATCCATATCAGCTATCCTACAACGTATTTGATGTTCTAGATTACCTCTACATTGATTGAGGATTTTATCATTAATTTCCAATTGCGTAGGGTTTTTGTAGATGCAGTCAATCCTTTTCTTCTGCGCTAAACACCACTTGTGGGGTTTGTGCTTAAGAGGATCAAAATAATCTGTTTCAAAGGCTCTTCTAACCTTTTTCTCCCAAAGTCTAGTTCCAAACTGGGCTTTTATCAAGTCTTTCCACGTACTCCAGCTCTGTTGACCAACAGTTTCTTGTTTGGTAACAAACCAATCTAGGGCAACTCCCTCAAATAGGCGCGGAAGTCTAGCTATGGCTATCTCATCTGTGGCGCTGTAGGAAACAAGTATATGATCAATGTATTTGATGAAAGCTATGTGATCATAGTCTCCTTCGCCGGAGAACTTAGGCCAGTCAGTTATGGGAGGTCACAGCTTATTCAAGGTTGCATAATCCATAGACATGGATGCTCCGTAAGCAGCTGGTGGAGCTCTATGGCTATGATTCCTTTGAGAAGGATATGGCACTTCATTCCTCATATAAGGATTGTTGAATTGTGGTGTGTTATTATTCATTTGGGGGGGAGAGTTTCTCTCAGGATTACCAGGAGGTGTAGCAGAAGGGGGTTGCACAGCAATTCCTTTTATGTCATTTCTGATCACCTCTAATTGCCTAGTAAATTGGGCACTCATTTGTTCAAGAGAGTTGTTAATCCTGACATTCTGTTGGATCATTAAATCTCTAACAGCGTCAAAATCATCTCTGTTCTTGGTCTGTTGCTCAACTATTACATCTTGCTTGATGTTCTTCAAGATGTAATCTGCATTTCCAGACAAGTCATCTGTAAGCTGGGTGACTGATTTGGCCAATTTGGCGCACGTATTCTCACTTTTCTTCATAGTATCAAGTATTTTATCAGCAATAGCAGTCTTGATGTCTGAAGAAATTGTTAAAGGTTTGTTAAACATGGAATTTATATGCTCAACAACGGCTTTCTGAATATTCTGAGAATTAATTTCAATTGTATGTACAAGGGTTTTGAAATTAGTCTCACTGTTTACGTCCAAGGTCTGAATGTTATCATTGGCTACAACAATAGAATCTAAAAGAGCATTCATAATTCTACCATTCACATGCTGTTGTACGGAGTTTTGCCCAAAGAGGTGAGTTGCTTCCACTTCTGAGGATTGTTGTAATGACCCCTCATCTCTTGTGAACTGCTGCTGCGCTTCTTCCCTTTTCCTTTGGGACTGGGAAAGATTTCTGCTTTGACTTTCCAGGGGTTCCATCCCTTGACGTATTCTTCTACTTCCTTCCTGGGAATCAATTTCTGAAGTGATTTCTGCGTCTCTTGGGCGCTGTTCAGTAAGACCTTGAGTTCCTCTGTAGCTTCCTTGGTCTGGGCTTCCACGGATTGGTTCCCCAGCAATATGTGCTCTTTCACCAAGAGCTTTATCTTCTCTTCTTTGTTGAGGACCTGTATATCCGGCAATTTGGGGAGTGTCTGGGTATTGGCCAAGGAGGTTGAGGGAGGGTGATCTAAGTCCATGGCTTCCTGCGCTGGGACTTATGGCGCTTTTTCTTTCCTTGTGATCATCTGCAGCTTCAGGCTGTTGACTCTTTCCTCCAACTGAGCTTGAGCGCTTGCTTCTTGTGGGAGCGGGCAAAAGTCCTGCGAGCTCTGGTTTATTGGACCTGTTCGACATTGTAGGAGATGTGAGCTAGGGTTTTTTTGAGGTGGTTTTGAAGTGAGAAGGCGTAAAAAGTAGGACTAACTGTTATTGGCGCTAGCTACTTCTGTTTGATCTGAAGGAGTAGTGGCACAGCTGTTGGAGGTAGCAGACACTGTTTTCAGGCGTAGAAAGGTGTTAGTTTTTGATTTTTAATAAAAGATGCAATAGCCAGAGCGTACTTTTGGATAATTTGGCAGCTTCTAGGTAGAAAAGTCTTTTCTTCTCCTTGTTTTTACAGTTAAGCAAATTGAGGTAAAGGAGGTTGGTGATTCTTTCTTCTTCTCTAAGTATAAGGCGCTTATTGACAATTTCAAGCTTTTCTTCGTGGCTGAGGAGTTCCCAAGCTGAAGGTTGATAATTGGCTAGTTCTTGTTCTTTGCGCAATCTGAGAAGTTTCAAGTAATGCTGAATTAGTTCAAAGTTTTCTGAAGGATGCACTATGATGAAAAGACACAAATTTAAATGTGAGAAGATTGTTTTTGAATGGTTTTGACTGATTTTTATTTATTTTTAGAAAAGGTTTGATTGTTTTATGGAGAAGGTTTGCGTAGAAAATATAGCAAAAAGAAAAACCAGGGTTTTATCTATTTTAAAAGATAATTTCCCGGCCAGACCCCCAATTGTCAGCCTACGTGATGCCAAGAACAAAGTTCTTCTAGCTACACGTGGTGCAAAGATATGAAAAGGTAGTTTCACGCGTGGGTGTCAGCTTGCTACTAAGTCAGAGACAACCTGACAAAGTAACACTAGTAATATAGAAATTAATGGAAATACATGAAAAATAAAAACAACATCATTACCATATGTACAAACCCTGAAAATAGTACATATGCTAATAATTGATAACAAATAGACATGAAGTAACTATAATAATAAGGAATAATCATAAGGTAACCATAGTAACACATAAAAGTAAGAGTAATAACTAGTAACCTTATTTTTACCATAAAACATTAACAAAGTTCTGGACCCTTAAAAATAAGTCAGAACTAAAATAAATAACTGTTTTTTACAGAAATTATGAATAACTTCTAAACCTCGAGGATAACTTAGAATATTATGTCATATTCTGAATCCTCATGTAAAATAATGTAGGGTCCCTCACTGGAAGTACCCCCAAATTCCTACTCCTTCACCTTGAACCAATTACTTGTAACAATTGGCCACACCCACGTGTCACAGATGCACATTACACACGTATGTACTTGATATATATGCATACTGTATGTGAAAGGACCAATTATGGACTTATAATTGAGGTGTTGTGTATAGTTTGGGAGTTAAGCCCAATTGGGGTTTAAACCTCCAACCCCGCGCATGGATTATATAATCCAATTGGAAATTGGCCAAATGCGTGGAAATAGGCAATTGCCTAGTTACCAGGTATGTACAAGCATAACCAGTGTACAAGTAGATTCTACATGACGGATTTGCAAGGTTTAATTAATAAAAACCTTGAATACCTAAGATTAACATAGCCAGCGTGGCCTTTAATGATTGGCCATAGCCATTTGTGGCCCATTTCCGTCATTTGTGGCCCATTTCAGATACAATCACACGTCAGTGTTGCTATGTACCTTAGTTACAATGACCAAATAGGTTATTAAGGTCATGAAGAGCACTTGTGACGCTGAAATAATGACCAGCAGTGCCATTGGGATGAGCCTTGTTAGTGCCAATCTCCCAAATTGGCCACATTGCGCTGAAATTCAGCAACTACAAGCACACAGGCAGGAAAGGTCCTCTACTATGAGTGAAATTAGTATATATAGAGCCCTCTTTCCACGCCAAATGTTGTTCATGATCATCAATTATTATTACAGTCAATCAGTTACGCCGTGTCCTGTCCTTATTTCAGTTACTCTGCCCTGTTTGCCTGTTTTATCCTTGGTGTTCTTATTAAATCAACCATCCTACGTGACCAGCTCCTGCGCAGAAACCATCCAATCTACCCAGCAGCTCTACTTCACCCCCCTACGTGGCTTTTTGGCTTAAAAGAAGCAATAGTGAGTACTTCTTTTATCCTTCTGTCCCCATTCTGGTTCCTTAATTGGAAAAGCACTTTGGTACCACCTTCTGTTACGCAGAAACCCATTGTTTGCTTAATCAGATACCACCCTGCTTAGCAGATCTCTGATTTAGAGGGCACCTACAAACACCCCTGCGCCAGCAGGCCCCTCTATAAAAAAGAATTATATTCTTTTTATTTCTTTCTTTACTACTTTTCTACGTGAAAATACCCCACTCTACCCATCATTTGCACTCTTATCACCTTGTGTAGCTAAAAGGTACTAGCCCTTGGCATCATAGAGGCTGACAATTGGGGGTCTGGCCGGGAAATTATCAATACTATCCGTGATAATCAACTCCTGGCACCTACTCTTTTCTACATTTGCTCCTCACTCACGCAAAATTAACCAAACCCTTTAAATAATTATTTTAAATTGTTTCAAACATCATTATTTATTCTTCTGAAACATATTAACCTTAACAACTTTTCTCTTTACATTAGAGAAATACCCAAACCTTCATCTATAGCTTACTCCAAGCGTAAACTTCTCCTGCATAAACAATAAAGGATACAGTAAGTTTAAACCCATCATTATTTCTTTCAAAAAGGCGTAAATTAATACTGAATTCTTTAAAAAACAGAATATGCCTGAATACACTTCATTATTTTCTACGAGGAACCTTTCAACAACATTAAACAAGGTCCATATTCCTTATGAATGGTTAAGTTGCAGGGATCAACTTATAAAAGAAACAACCAGGCATACTGAAGGATTCATCAATGTTCAACAGCCTTTGTATATGGTTGTAGAAACAGAACACAAAAATGCCTTTTGGAATTGTAGAAAGAAAACCATCCACCACATTCTATCCACTACTACTTATACGCCTGATGGAGAATTTTACTATTTTCCAGTAGATAAAAAAATATGTGTTAAATCAGAAACAGCCTGGACTCAAATAAATCAGTTCTTAGATGTAGAACCCACTCTCCTCCTCTTATCTGCAGACACATGCTTAATTGATAAAGTAGAATATTTCTCTGCTAAAAATTTCTATGTAAATGACCACCCCAGCATTGTTCTATGATCATATCCTTCATTGTACTAAAATTTCATTTTTTACCTCTTTCATGAATGCATTTTGTTGGGCAAAAAATATATACATTAGACTTTTTTTCATAAATTGGTCTTGCTGCGCAAAAAATATCAAAAATTAGAACTTTCTTCATAATTCTTGTTTTGGGGCGCAAGCAATGAAACCATTCAGAACATACTGAAGATTAAGAGACTTTATTTTACGCTTTGTATAAAAATGGGCAAAAAGTGACTCCTCTACCTCTGACACAGGAGTTACTCCAGATTCCATCCACAAAGGAGAGTCTACGCCAAGTAACAGCTATGTGATTTGGTGGGCCAACCAAACTGACCTGCTCCACCACCTTTGCAATTAGTGGACCACAATTGATATATATACCCTCCAGTTGAGGTTGCAGGTTCAATTCACCATAGCACTCTTACTTTTCTTACACACAGACCCGCTTCAACTCTCAATGACACATACCCTCTATCACAACCGTCTACCTGAACGTAAGTAAGTACCGCCGAATCACTCTCACAATCATAAGTGCTTACTACATCCTTATCCATCCACTACCAATCATCCGTCCAGGTATAACAATACCCTCCACTGCAAACATTGACACTCCAGAAGCCACACTTACAATCATCCCTACGCCTTATGGCGCAACCACCGAGCAACTCGTCATAAGGAGAAAAACGCAAGACAAGTAAGTCGTCCCGTTTTACATACAGCAAATCAATCCTGAGATTAGATCAACACTGACATCAGATTTCCATTAAACAGTGGCATCCAACAAACCTATACCTGGCGACAACAACTGTCTAATCAAATTGGCTTTGCGCGCCAACCTCCATCATTCTGTCGCTCAGCTCAGCACCCAACGGTGCTTGCATCTGATCAACTCCTGCCAGGAACTGAAGATCAAAGTCGACAGCCTGGACTGTGTGGCCATCGAGGGCATCCTAGTGGACGTGTTTATGAAATACACGCTCCAATTTCGGAGAACTTGCTTGTCAGAGGCCGTCCTCTCACGTCGCCACAGACTTCTCATCAAACAACAAATTCTCATGGCGGGTGAATGGGGCAAGCTCGGGATAGCACCACCCCAAGCGGGTCATACCATGCGCGAGGCAGCAAGATGCCTAAACCAGAACGGACACTGCCTTACGACACGACCCTCAAAGAGCAAGTTATCCGCCAGCAGTACACCCTCTATGAGGCCAAAGTCAAGGACACCCGCAAGCGGAAAGACTTCCCTACTCATATTGTCCAACGTGTTGAGGCCGCGGCATAACAGTCCTTGCAACACAACTACTTGATCAATGGCTAGTGTCATACAAACCCCAAATACAGAACTATCCACCTGATCCCTCGAAGCCAATCTATATTGTGACTGCCCCGGTGAACCAAGCCTACCAACTTTAAAAGGATAATCATTAATGCTTGCGCGACTATGGCTCAAGAATCCCTAGCAAAACACCAATGGGTCTTAGTACTACCCAGATGGTTTGGTCAACCCTGTTTACGAGAAGCTTAGATTGTATCCTATTTTTTGCTTTTATTAGAAACATGTACCAGAGAGGTTGTATATTGCTCCTGAATCAGTAATCAAAGAAAAGCAATGAGAACAACTTCTCAAACATGCTCCACAACAGATTCAGTTGCACGTGGACAAGATTACTAAAAATCAAAATGAGGATCTCCCTAGCAATCAAAATGACAATAAAGAAGCTTTGGTCTCAGTACTAGGGAACGAAAAATATTGGTAACCCACAGATTTCACTGTTTGAACTAATTCCCTAATCTTCTTGCCTACATGCTTTGATCAAGATTAGATACCACTGATAATCCAAGACCACATGATTGCTGCTAACCAGAAGACAAACCATTCTGCAGAATTAAGAAGCAAGCAAACAAGTAGATCAGGCAAAGTCTAGCCTATGTTTGGAAATAGGGCTTTAAAAAAAACCAAGCTACCGGCTATCAATCATTGACAAAGAGAGATTCACCGCCAGTTACCACTTCTCAATATCAGAAATCCTTGATGCGTACCACTACTAATTGGTAATCTCCCTATGACAATATTTAATAAACTACCATGAAGCACAAAAAGATATCAGAGGACTACTTAACCAACATTATAGAGTAAGTCAAAAGAAACATTGTGAACTACGTCCTCCTATTATTTTCCTCAAATCTCTTGCTAGAATGATGTGTCCACAATTAACAAAGGCAAGATATAAGGAAAGAATATGAGAAACTCACTCATAATTAGTGCAAGTGACTTCTGTAACAAACAAACAGACTGTAGTCAAAGCTTGAGAAAGTTACCTTTGAGAGGGAGATCTAAGTCCTGTCCTAAATACACCAGACGACATAAAGAAGAACTTGACTACTTAAATCTCAACCAAGAAAATAAACTATAAGAATTAAACAAGCACAATGTTAACTGAATCCAGCTATAATATAATTTCTTCTATGCTTTTTTTTGGCTTATTTTGCTAGAAGATATTCTGAAAACTTTAAAAGGTTGCCTTATATAATTCATTTAACATGTTAAGCTCTCAGCACCGCAAAATACTCTGAGACTCTCTATTCACCCAAAAGTACACATATTATAAAAACACTAGCAACATTAATCAATAATTAAAAGAAGTAAACTGATCTAACAAATTAATGGGAACACACCAAGTTAACATTAAATCGGATATAACTGGTTTAACAATAAGAAAAAACTGTTACCTGGATACCAGATGCAAATATACACGTCCAAATTTCCAGAAAGATCACATGAATTCACCATTTTTCCTTGTTACTTAGTCAAGAAACTATATGTTCTTTCATTTCAGTAAAAATATCAGAAGCCAAATCTACCAGGATGATCAATACATTTACCTCCTAAGGAACCATGATTCCATGTATACACTATAGACTCTGAGGCAATTTAAGTACACAGTGGAATTGGAATCTTTCTATCATACATTCTCTGGAGGTAATGAACATATTACTAGGATCTGGAATTATCTGAAAATATTTACTAAAGAGTGATACCTGCGAAGATAGTTTATGAAATCATTTTTTTAGCAACTAAAGTAGTAAATACTTTTTTTACAAGTATCTGATATACACCTTTGGCATTTAGACATTTTGATCTAAGTATAAATTAATTCCTTTCAGAGCCCATATGTTGCAACTACAACTTTAGTCTACCTGGCTCTTACAATTTTCTTCTCTAGGAAGCATTAAGTGAAATTCAAATAAGTGAACTATAACTATCTCTCAATATTAGCCATCCTGCATAACAAATTGTATCTAAGATTTCATGAAGAAGGTTCAATACCCAAATTGAATAAAACAAGCAATGAACTCCCTGTGCAAACTACTTGAGTAAAACTCTATAGGTTATTGGAATTAGTTTTGATCTAAACAACCAAAAAGAATAAATAAATTGATTCCTGAATTGGAAATTTATCATAATGTTTAGAATACTAATCCATCAATATTGTAGTTCTATTTACCTCAATAATCAAAAGATACATTCAATTGTTGGAACCTTCACACTTGATAAAACTATTTTAGCTACAGATTGAATCTTGTACTAGTGTCCTTCCAACTGGCAATCAACCTTGAAATCCTAGATATACTAATAACACTATTGTACCACATGAAGCTATACCTCATTGAATGAGATATAAAGGAAAAAATAAGTTAAACAAGATAAATAGATTCCTAAGGATAATATACCTGATAAACCAAACATCTGAAGAACAACAAAGCCTTTCAGAGAACTTAGAATGTTGTTTCACTACAGACATTAGGGTGAATTTTGTTCTCTAAAGTCTCATTTTAAAGGGAGGGAATGTCAGCTTGCTACTAAGTCAGAGACAACCTGACAAAGTAACACTAGTAATATAGAAATTAATGAAAATAAATGAAAAATAAAAACAACATCATTACCATATGTACAAACCCTGAAAATAGTACATATGCTAATAATTGATAACAAATAGACATGAAGTAGCTATAATAATAAGGAATAATCATAAGGTAACCATAGTAACACATAAAAGTAAGAGTAATAACTAGTAACCTTATTTTTACCATAAAACATTAACAAAGTTCTGGACCCTTAAAAATAAGTCAGAACTAAAATAAATAACTGTTTTTTACAGAAATTATGAATAACTTCTAAACCTCGAGGATAACTTAGAATATTATGTCATATTCTGAATCCTCATGTAAAATAATGTAGGGTCCCTCACTGGAAGTACCCCCAAATTCCTACTCCTTCACCTTGAACCAATTACTTGTAACAATTGGCCACACCCACGTGTCACAGATGCACATTACACACGTATGTACTTGATATATATGCATACTGTATGTGAAAGGACCAATTATGGACTTATAATTGAGGTGTTGTGTATAGTTTGGGAGTTAAGCCCAATTGGGGTTTAAACCTCCAACCCCGCGCATGGATTATATAATCCAATTGGAAATTGGCCAAATGCGTGGAAATAGGCAATTGCCTAGTTACCAGGTATGTACAAGCATAACCAGTGTACAAGTAGATTCTACATGACGGATTTGCAAGGTTTAATTAATAAAAACCTTGAATACCTAAGATTAACATAGCCAGCGTGGCCTTTAATGATTGGCCATAGCCATTTGTGGCCCATTTCCGTCATTTGTGGCCCATTTCAGATACAATCACACGTCAGTGTTGCTATGTACCTTAGTTACAATGACCAAATAGGTTATTAAGGTCATGAAGAGCACTTGTGACGCTGAAATAATGACCAGCAGTGCCATTGGGATGAGCCTTGTTAGTGCCAATCTCCCAAATTGGCCACATTGCGCTGAAATTCAGCAACTACAAGCACACAGGCAGGAAAGGTCCTCTACTATGAGTGAAATTAGTATATATAGAGCCCTCTTTCCACGCCAAATGTTGTTCATGATCATCAATTATTATTACAGTCAATCAGTTACGCCGTGTCCTGTCCTTATTTCAGTTACTCTGCCCTGTTTGCCTGTTTTATCCTTGGTGTTCTTATTAAATCAACCATCCTACGTGACCAGCTCCTGCGCAGAAACCATCCAATCTACCCAGCAGCTCTACTTCACCCCCCTACGTGGCTTTTTGGCTTAAAAGAAGCAATAGTGAGTACTTCTTTTATCCTTCTGTCCCCATTCTGGTTCCTTAATTGGAAAAGCACTTTGGTACCACCTTCTGTTACGCAGAAACCCATTGTTTGCTTAATCAGATACCACCCTGCTTAGCAGATCTCTGATTTAGAGGGCACCTACAAACACCCCTGCGCCAGCAGGCCCCTCTATAAAAAAGAATTATATTCTTTTTATTTCTTGCTTTACTACTTTTCTACGTGAAAATACCCCACTCTACCCATCATTTGCACTCTTATCACCTTGTGTAGCTAAAAGGTACTAGCCCTTGGCATCATAGAGGCTGACAGTGGGTCTCACGGTGAAATGGGGTAAAGTAGAAAAAAAGAGAAAGAAATTTAACAAAAAGCAAAAGCTTTTTATCAAAGAGGGGCCTGAGTTACAGGGGTGTTTACGGTGCCCTCTATGAATTAGATCCTGAAATATCAGGGGTACTCTAATTATCTGGTCCTTTGACAAGGAGTACACCCAGAAATGACAAAGAAAGAAGTGCTACAAGGAATTTTACTCACGAATGCTAAAATCCACGCAAAGGGGTCTTCTTCAAGCTTGGCAGGGATCTTGAGGCGTCAAAAGTAGTCAAGAATTGATTGGAAAGCTGGGGATTTGTCGTGGTAATTGTTGGTTGAGGTGATGATCCAATATAACAGGTATAACAAGGCTAATAACTAGTGTAAAGGCTGGTTGATTCCGTTGGTATATGCTGGTATGATAAAAGATGATGGGGATTGTCAAAAGTGGGCAAACAAAGCTCTTTAAATATCAATTTTGGGCCACTGTGTGCGTGGTAATTTGCCTCAATTGCAGGTGTGGCCCATTTCAAACCAAACCAGGCCGTTGTTACGCTAGTTTGGACCAAAAGGGCAAGCCACAGCTGCTTATGGGTGAATACACAAGGTTATGATGAGTTTGTTGACGCCAAATAAACATGTAGACCAACCTGGTTCAATACTACTGGCTTGGTTTAGTCAACAGTAGCATTGAAGGAGTGGTTACGCCTGAAAAGGGCCACAAATATTGAGACTGAGCCACGCTACAGGTGTTACACATGTGTAATTAAGGTTTTAAAAGCGGAAACTTTGTTTATATATATGATGCAAGGTTCCTGAAACCTAGTTACATACATGCTGCCTTAGTAACATGTATTTGTGTAGTTCATGCGGGGTTTTTAGTGAATTGGGCCAACTTGTGTAACCAGTGCGCGGGGTTGGAACATTAAACTCCATTTGGGCCTAACTCGGCCATTTCACACAACACCTCAAAATGACGTCCATTTTTGGTCATTTCCCAGTTGGTATCATAATAGTCAACCAACATGTTACGCATATATGCCGTGCAATCCTATAGGTGGGGGAAATGGGTAAAAGGAGTGAAGGAGTGAGAATTAGGGGGTACCATGAGTGGGATACCCTAGGTTATTTTGCATGTAGATTAAGAATCTGCCATTATATTCTAAGTTTTATTTAAGGTTTAAGAGTTATGGTAATATTTTGTGTAAAACATGATTTTGACAGGGTATTTCAATTTTTATTCTTATTTTGTATTTATACATAACAAAGCCATAATGCATTACAAAGTGAGAGAAATTCCTACACATATAATAATGTCTCTAACTTTGGTAATACAATTTATTTTCTAATTTTTAATGTATTTATTATGATTTTATCTTTTCATGTACTCTTTGTTAGATTGTCTCTGAAGAGTAGCAAGCTGACAATTTAAGGTATGCACTATATACTTCAATGTAACTCAAAGTAAGCAGATAGAATTTGTGTAACAATGAATTAACACACACAGATAAAAAGGAGACTAAGAGTCTTTTCACATAATCCCTTGATATAATATAAACATATCATGAGCCTCTTTACTTGTACAAACTTAGTTGCTAATAGAGCTATAACATGAAAACCTGAAAGAATAATTCATCAAATGAAATGCCAAGGCAATGCATACTGTGAATAACATATTATTCAACGGGTATCTAACATACAACTTGAGTAGTTGCAATTTGGAACTGATTATAAAATTACCGCCAGTGCATTTCAGAGCTTATTCTTGATGCAACTAAAACTGCAATTCCACCTGGCTCTAACAATATTTTTGTACATGAAGAATTAAGTCACATTGCAATAAGTGAACTATAACTATAACTGAGATACCAGCCATTTCATGAATCATCTTGAATAAAAATTTGGATCTATGATTACATGACAAAAGCTCAACCACTTGATTATCTGAATTGTTTTGCACTACTACTGTATTTACTTGTACCAATAAATAAAGGTACTACTTATATCACACTTTGTTCCCTGTTTATTAGAAAAGCCTTCTGGAGATAGTACCCGCCCATTCTACCATTAGCCATCAGTGAAATCTTACCTCTTTGCCTTGAAAAAACTACTGCTTAGAGTGTCTGTAAAGTAATATCGCTGAGGAATCTAAAAGGACTGATAACTACAATATCATCAATGGTACTAATGCTTAGCAATTGCTGATTCAGAAATAATAATAAAGAATCTACTTGTCTCAAAAGAAATGCACTGAATGACATCCTTCACTTGCTGTCTTGCTCAATTTTTAAGGACATCATACAATTGAAAGTCAGCAATAACCTTTGTCTATACCCAGAATATGTCAATAAGGAAGCAGTAAGAGGGGAATCTACCCCAAGAAGAAACCATGAAAACTTTTAGTGTCTAAGAAATAAAAAATTAGAAGCAACCTCAATCATATACTGTGTACATGGAATAAATTACCCTCCACTTCTAGCTTCAATTACCACTGCAAAATGAGAATATCTGAGAATTGACTAATTATGAAGTACATATACAAACAATTAATACTTACTACCTGGTTAGTGAAAAACATTAAAAAGATATAACTCTTTTTGAATCTAATAAAACACAAACATTGATATTACCTAGACCTGCTTTCAACAAGAAAACTGTCACTAGGATAAACAAATTTAAGCATACCAGTCTGATTTCTAGAACATGTTTATCCTGGTGCAGTAGTAAGAAATGTGAAAGTGATCTTTCCAAATTATTAACCAAGGATAGATGAATTTTTACTTATTCATTGGCTGGAACCGTCATATAAGAAGCCAAATCTAGCAGGATAATTAATCCATCTACCTCATAAGAAACCATATATACACTATAGACTCTGAGGCAATTCAAATACACAGTGGAATTAGTGGAATTAGAATCTCCCTCTCACACATTCCCTAAATATAATGAACATATTACAAGGATCTGGACTTATCCAAAAATAATTGCTAAAGCAAAGATAGTTAATGAAATCAATTTTTTAGAGTAACTACAGTAGTGAATACTTTTTCAACTGGTATCTGAAATACACCTTCATTAGTTACATATTTTGAACTGGTTATAAGATTCTAATTATTGCCTTTTAGAGGTCATATGTTGCAACTACCACTTTAGTCTACCTGGATCTTACAATATTCTTATCCAGGAAGCATTAAGTGAAATTCAAATAGTGAACTATAACTATCTTTCAATATTACCCATCCTGCATAAAAAATTGTATCTAAGATTTCATGAAGAAGGTTCAACACCCTGATTAAAGAAAACAAGCAATGAACTCCCTGTGCAAACTACTTGAGTGAAACTCTATAGGATATTGGAATTAGTTTTGATTTGAAAAACCAAAGAGAATAAATAAAACGATTCCTGAATTGGAAATTAATCATAATGTTAATTAGAATACTAATCAATCACTGATGTGCACATGTAGTTCTAGTTACCTCAATAAGAAAAAGATGCATTAAATTTTTGAGACCTTCACATTTGATATAACTATTTTAGCTACAGATTGAATCTTCTACTAGTGTCCTTCCAGCTGGCAATTAACCTTGGAATCCTAGATATACCAATGGCACTATTGTACCACATGAAGCTACACCTCATTGAATGAGATATAAAGGAAAATCATTTGAACAAGATAGATAGCTTACTAAGGATAATATACCTGATAAACCAAACATCTGATAAATTACAAAGCCTTTAAGAGAACCTGGAAATGTTTTTTTTCATTACAGACATTAGAGTGAATTTTGTTTTCTAAAGTCTCATTTTAAAGGGAGGGAATGTCAGCTTGCTAATGAGTCAGAGACAACCTGACAAAGCAACACTAGTAATATAGAAATTAATGGAAATACATGAAAAATAAAAACAACATTATTACCATATGTACAAACCCTGAAAATAGTACATATGCTAATAATTGATACCAAATAGACATGAAATAACTATAATAATAAGGAATAATCATAAGGTAACCATAGTACCACATGAAAGTAAGAATAATAACTAGTAACCTTATTTTTACCCAAAAACCTTAACAAAGTTCTGGACCCTTAAAAATAAGTTAGAACTAAAATAAATAACCACTTTTTACAGAAAGTGTGAATAACTTCTAAAACTTGAGGATAACTTAGAATATTATGTCATATTCTGAATCCTCATGTAAAATAATGTAGGGTCCCTCACTGGAAGTACCCCCAAATTCCTACTCCTTCACCTTGAACCAATTACTTGTAACAATTGGCCACACCCACGTGTCACAGATGCACATTACACACGTATGTACTTGATATATATGCATACTGTATGTGAAAGGACCAATTATGGACTTATAATTGAGGTGTTGTGTATAGTTTGGGAGTTAAGCCCAATTGGGGTTTAAACCTCCAACCCCGCACGTGGATTATATAATCCAATTGGAAATTGGCCAAATGCATGAAAATAGGCAATTACCTAGTTATCAGGTATGTACAAGCATAACCAGTGTACAGGTAGATTCTACATGACGGATTTGCAAGGTTTAAGTAATAAAAACCTTGAATACCTAAGATTAACACAGCCAGCGTGGCCTTTAAAGATTGGCCATAGCCATTTGTGGCCCATTTCCGTCATCTGTGGCCCATTTCAGATACAATCACACGTCAGTGTTGCTATGTCCCTTGGTTACAATGACTAAATAGGTTATTAAGGTCATGGAAAGCACTTGTGACGCTGAAATAATGACCAGCAGTGTCATTGGGATGAGCCCTGTTAGTGCCAATCTCCCAAATTGGCCACATTGTGCTGAAATTCAGCAACTACAAGCACACAGGCAGGAAAGGTCCTCTACTATGAGTGAAATTAGTATATATAGAGCCCTCTTTCCACGCCAAATGTTCAGAATCATCATCAACTATTATTACAGTCAATTAGTTACGCCGTGTCCTGTCCTTATTTCAGTTACTCTGCCCTGTTTTGCCTGTTTTATCCGTGGTGTTCTCTTTAAATCAACCAACCTACGTGTCCAGCTCCTGCGCAGAAACCTACCAATCTACCCAGCAGCTCTACTTCACATCCCTACGTGGCTTTTTGGCTTAAAAGAAGAAATAGTGAGTACTTCTTTTATCCTTCTGTCCCCATTCTGGTTCCTTAATTGGAAAAGCACTTTGGTACCACCTTCTGTTACGCAGAAACCCATTGTTTGCTTAATCAGATACCACCCTGCTTAGCAGATCTCTGATTTAGAGGGCACCTACAAACACCCCTGCGCCAGCAGGCCCCTCTATAAAAAAGAATTATATTCTTTTTATTTCTTTCTTTACTACTTTTCTACGTGAAAATACCCCACTTTACCCATCATTTGCACTCTTATCACCTTGTGTAGCTAAAAGGTACTAGCCCTTGGCATCACAGAGGCTGACAGTGCGCGTAGCGTTAGTACAGATACATGGAACTGCGCTAACGCTACGCTAAAAGCTAACAAAAATTTTCATCATTTGCGCGTAGCGTTAGCGCAAGTAACTGGAATTGCGCTAACGCTACGCTAGAAGTTAGCTTATTTTGGCTACACTACGCTACGCTACCGCTACGGTTAGTGTAGCTGGCCCACTGTTGGTTGGAAGGTTGGACCTGCCTGTCTGATCATTGATCAATGCCAGAAGTGGCAGCCTTGAACTCTATTATTTACTGAATGCACAAAAAGCAATGGTATGGTAATGGGGCCTAAATGGCTGATATGGTTGGAAAGAGGAATTTGAGCTCCAGGTGTAAGCTTCTGTGGAAGGGAAATGTAGTAATGCAATGCCAAACTGGGAGAATCACCTGTGAGATTAATTGTAAAACTGGAACCTTTCAAGTTTTTTGTGTGCTATGGTGAATACTTTTTTTGTAATCAGTACCCTTTCTTTCCCCAGTAAATTTGGTTACAGTTACATATCCCAATATGATCACTCCACACTTTCGGAGGTTTTTGATTCCAAGTGTTCCCCAATCTTTCTGGCCAGAGACCACCCTACACAACAAGCAACAGATCTGGTGGGCTCTGTGCTTAAGTTAATAATTCACAAATAGGCTGCTTTTTCTACGCATCAGGCTTATTTATACTTACTATTGTACATTCATACTGTTTCCTTTGACTGCCAAGATTAGCTCATCTGTGGCTTGCTGCAGACACTATTCTGAATATGCTGCCTCACAGCTAACCTTTCAACCCCCATTTCTGTTCAACAAATTATTGCAGCCTTTATGTAACTTGGACAATGGTCTTCATAAAAAAGTTTTGTCAGCTTGCTACTCTTCAGAGACAATCTAACAAAGAGTACATGAAAAGATAAAATCATAATAAACATTGAAAATTAGAAAATAAATTGTATTACCAAAGTTAGAGGCAATTACATATGTTAGAGACATTATTACATGTGTAGAAATTTCTCTCACTTTGAAATACATTATGGCTTGGTTATGTATAAAAAAAAAAAAAAAAAAAAAAACATTGAAATACCTTGTCAAAATCATATTTTACACAAAATATTGACATAACTTTTAAACCTTAAAGAAAACTTAGAATATTATGGCAGATTCTTAATCTACATGCAAAATAACCTAGGGTATCCTGCTCATGGTACCCCCCAATTCTCACTTCTTCACCCTTTTTACCCAATTCTCCCACCTACATGATTGCAAGGCATCTATGCGTAACATGATGCACTACCAGAAAATCTGCTTCAACTGCCACCAGTTGACATGCAGTCACTTTGATTTAACTTGTGTTTTACTTGAATCTTACTCAAAAAAAACTTCAACCCAACTTCAATGCACAGTCACTGTGCATTGTGCACAGTGACTGTGCCAAAAAAGTTGTTTTGGATTAGATTGGAAGTAAAAGGGGAGTCAGATGGGACTAGCCTGCATGTCAACTGGTGGCAGTTGAAGCAGATTTTCTGGTAGTGATGGTTGACTATTATGATACCAACTGGGAAATGACCAAAAATGGACGTCATTTCGAGGTGTTGTGTGAAATGGCTGAATTAGGCCCAAATGGGGTTTAATGTCCCAACCCCGCGCACTGGTTGCACAGGTTGGCCCAATTCACTAAAAAACCCGCATCCACTACACAAATACATGATACTAAGGCATCATGTATGTAACTAGGTTTCAGGAGCCTTGCATCAGATATATGAACAAGGTTTCCACTTTTAAAACCTTAAATACATATGTGTAACACCTGCAGCGTGGCCCAGAATAAATATTTGTGGCCCTTTTCAGGCATAACCACTCCTTCAGTGTTACTGTTGACTAAACCAAGCCAGTAGTATTGAACTAGGCTGGTCTACATGGTTATTTGGCGTCAACAAACACATCATAACTGTCAGCCTTAGAGACACAAATGTTGCCCAAAAGGCTTCAACAATGTTCTCTTCTTATTCCTCTCTCCAATACAAGTATTTTCATATCATAATATCCTTACTTTGTTGTGTATAAGTGTGGAATAATATAAGTGTGAGGTAATTAACATAGAAGTCCACATAACATCTACTCATTCTCTAAGTTCAACTCTATATTGCATATTCATTTTGATAAACATGGTTCATCATCTTCAGAGTTGATTAGATGAAAATTTTCATCATCACTCACCAACCAGAACTTAGAAGAAACAGAACCTTTGGACAACACTCCTCACTCATCAGAACTTCAGGTCCCATCATTTCCCCTCGTCCACCAGGGGAGCCAAGGGGGCACTCTACAGGAAGTGCCATACCTTAACTTCTTTATGGAACTCTGGTGGATACCTTCCCTATATGTTGCTTCAACCTTCATTGAGTATTGGTTAACCCATGTTGAACTCATCTGGAATTTTTCTGGAACTCAGCTGAATATGCATAGGAAATACAATCACAACCAATTTGTAAGTGAAGTTGAACTGTTCTCCAATTGAAATAATTTTTCAGTGAAAAATGAACAAGATTTGAAAACAATGGTAGTAGTATACATTTTAATTATCCAAAAAGGATGATAATGTGACGTTTTCCTTTTGAAAGTCACCAGAAGAATTTTTTGAGACTGATTTTGGGTTTGATAGATATAAATGAGCACTTCAACTTGAATTCTACATCTGAACAAGTTCAATTCATGTATACTTGAATTTTCCAGTTTTTAATTATGTGTTTTCCTGAAATTTGTGCCTGTTTGTTCTCCCTCCCCATGCAAAATTGAACCACATTTTTTACACCACAGGCCTTGATTTGACTATATATTGAAGATGCCAACATATTCAGGCAAACCAGATAGGCCTTTGCTTTCCATCTGTTCAGAAATAAAGGCTCATACATGCACGATGAATGAAAGATTTGTGGCTTCAAAAAACAGAAACACTTGGGGGCCAGGACAAAAACATTTTCTGGGATAATCTGTAGAACAGTCACCAATTTTCTTACATCCAGCACCATCCTTCCAA
This sequence comes from Puccinia coronata f. sp. avenae, assembly GCA_002873125.1. NCBI lineage: Eukaryota > Fungi > Basidiomycota > Pucciniomycetes > Pucciniales > Pucciniaceae > Puccinia > Puccinia coronata. The sequence goes on along the minus strand of PGCI01000172.1, from coordinate 8,277 downwards.
TAATTCCCTCTCAACAAAACAAAGTAGAATAATTAGGAAATGATCAATTAAAACTGATTCTGGGTTCTTTTGATGTTGAAATTGCATGATGACCCTCCTGGCTACTTTGATATTTTTTTTTAGAAAATTGATATGAAATGCAGAAAATTTTATTTGGAGGGCATATCCAAGTCTCTTAAAACTACAACTTCACAATAAAAAAGATTTAAGTTTTGGCCTGAGCCTTTTTGTTTTTATTCAACCAGAGTATTGGTGCCCTGTTGTCAGAGGCAACAATGAGAGCCACACTGTTCTTGCACCTGAACACACTGTGGACAGCAACTTTGGGTGTGTAAGGCAAGGGGTGTTGTACACCTGTGAAAACCAAAATGGCGTATAGGCATGGTTAGACAGGGCAATGTGGTGTCAAGCCTAAGGGGTTGCTGATACATGCCTGTGATATATCATGTTGACTAAATGTTTTGAAACTTAGGAGTTGGCAACACTGGGAGTAAGGAAAGAAGATGGAGAACTGGTGGTGTGGATATGCATTGCCAGAACAACAAAACAAAATGAGATGCGTTCAAACACAGAGGAGATGATGACATGAGTGTTAGACAACTTTAACCAGCTTATATGGAGGTCACATCTGTAGTATTCCTGAGAGATTGTGGTTTTGCCTGCTGCTCTCCCCAATGGAACCCTACTTCTCTTTGGGATAGGCTTCCATCTTGAAATAACAAAAGAAATAGAACTCTTTTACTTGTTGCTAAAGCACAAGCTGGAGTTCCAATCCATGGCACAAATTTGTTTTTGGGGATTAAAATATTTCAATTTGAATCAAAACAAAAAAGGCACAGGCCAAAACTTACATCTTTACATTGTGAAGCTGTAGCTTTAATAGACTTGGACTCCACATGGAAAAATTTTAAATTCAAGCTGTTCTTGAAAAAAAAACAAATTGAAAAAAATGCCACATTAGTATCAAAGAAAATTGCGCTGAATTGAGAGCATTTACATATTGTTCATCATCATTACAAAAATCAAGTTGCAGATTCACTGTTCAATAATTGCATGTGGGTGTACAGTTATGTACCTGTTGCGTTCAAAATAGTTTAACAAAATTTCCTCAAAGAGGCCCAAATCCATTGGAATTTTGCTGGAAAATGCCATGAAATTTTATGGAAATGAGTCAGAATAATGCATGAAGTCAAGCTTCTGTGGGGGGAGTGTCAGGGTTCAGCTGGGCATTCCAATAAATATCCACAAATCTTACTGTGAGATGATTTTTATTTGTGTTTTAATAATGCTGAATTTCACATGCCTTGCAATTTTTGTATTTTTTATTTTATTTTTCATGCCATTGTACATGTGTACAATAGCCCAGTTCACGTTGGTGCTTGACCATCATTAAGTGAGAAATGCTGCTTGAGTGGTTTCACATAAATTTATCATGTGATCAACAAACTTTTTGGCATAAAATTAGTCTCACAAGCATCTGGAGATTACTCAATGTTCAAAAAAAGTTCAATGTGAACTGGGCTAATAGGATGAAAATTCACAGATTTGTTTCAAGGCCCAATGAAGATTAAAAATGATTCATCATGCTATGAAAGGCCTGGCTTGATGAACAGTATTTTTGGTCATTGACCGGGCCTTGAATGGTTGAATGACCAGTGATTAATTGTCATCAAGCAAGGAAACCCCCTATCTCAATGACCAGCTAGTATATACTGGTCATCACACTGGTCAACACAAAGCTTGATGAACAGTATGTTTAGTTCATGAAGATGGCATATTCCCAGGCAAATGACCGGAAATACTAACTGGTAATCCAGGTCTCAAAGCCTGAACTTGATGCCCATTTATACCAGTCATGAGGATGGAAAAAAGTTTGATGCTTTTGAATGTTACAAATGAGCAAAAGATCCTTTTTCCATCAAAGAATTTTGATTCATTCCACATGGATAAATTTTAAATTGAAGCTGTTCTTGAAACAAACAAAAATAGAAAAAAATGCCAAATTTCTATAAAATAACATTACAGTGAATTGAGAGCCTTTGCTTATTGTGCATCATGAATACCACAATCAAGATGCAAACCCACTATTTAATAATTTTATATGACTTTTGAATTGTGTACCTGTTGTGTTTAAAATAGTCTAACAAACTTCCCCCACAGAGGCCAAAATTCAATGGAATTGTGCTTGAAAATACCATGAAATTTCATGGAAATGAGTCAGAATTGTGCATGAATTCAAAACGCTGTGGGGGGAAGGGTTCAGCTTGGCATTACCATAAATTTGCACAAATTTTGTGGTGAGATGATTTCTTTTTGTGTTTTGATCATGTGCAGTTTCATACGCCCTTGCACTTTTTTTTGGGTTTTCTTGTACTTGTCACCCTATTGTACGCGCGTACAATAGGGTGACAATTCACAAAAATATTCCAGGGCCCAATTAAGGGATGGCATCTTGCTTGCGGGTACCTGTGGCGGGTGCGGGTACCTGCCTGAAATTCCAGCCAGACCCCTCACCCGCACCCACACCCGCACCTGCACAGGCAGGTACACAGGTGCAGGTGGCTGGTACCCACGGGTACCAAGCTCAATGAGCTTGGTGGGCTGACCTAGCTCATTGAGATTGATGAGCTCACCAAGCTCATCGAGCTCAATCGGCCAGCAGACCAAGCTCAATGAGCTTGGTGGGCTCATCAAGCTCAATGAGCTCGGTGGGCCAACCAAGCTCATGGAGCTTGGTCAGCCCACCAAGCTCATTGAGCTTGGTGGGATGACCAAGATCCATGAGCTTGGTGAGCTCACTGAGCTCATTGAGCTTGGTCAATCAGCTTGGCCGAGCTCAATGAGCTTGGTGGGCTGATCGAGCTCATTGGCCGGTCAGCTGACCAAGCTCATCAATCTTGGTCAGCCCAACAAGCTCAATGAGCTTGGTGGGCTGACCAAGCTTGATGAGCTTGGTGAGCTCACCGAGCTCATTGAGCTTGGTGGGCCGACCAAGCTCCATGATCTCAGTGAGCTCACCGAGCTCATCAAGCTTGGTCAATCAGCTTGACCGAGCTCATGAGTTGGGCAGCTGACCGCGCTTGATGAGATTGGGGGGCCAGTGGGCTGACCGAGCTTATTGAGCTCGATGAGCTCACTGAGCTCATTGAGCTTGGTCAGCTCACCCAGCTCAATGAGCTCAGCCAGCTGGGGTGAGCTCACTGAGCTCAAGCCTCAAAAAACTTGGTGAGCTCACCAAGATTGATGAGCTTGGTCAGCCCACCGAGCTCATTCAGCTTGGTGAGCTCACTCATGCAGACGGGTACCTGATGCGGGTGCGGGTACCCAAGTCCAATCTTGCCAGAGATGGACACCTGCAACCACACCAGGTAGCTGTCCACCTTCACAGGTACCTGCTGGCGGGTGCCAGATACCAAGTGCCATATATAGGCCCAAAAATGATTAAAAATGATTCATCAAGCTATGAAAGGCCCGGCTTGATGACCTCTATGTCTTGTCATTGACTGGGCCTTCAATTGTTGAATGAACAGTGATTAATGTTTATCAAGCAAGGAGACCCCCTATCTCAATGACCAGTATATACTGGCAATCACAATTGTCAACAACAAGCTTGATGACCGGTATGCTTTTTTTTCATCAAGCTGGTGATTCCCAGCTTGATGAAAAGTAATATTAAATGTTCATCAAGGTTGGAATGCCTCTACTTGATGCCTGGTTATACTGGTAATGAGGCTGGGAAAAGATGTAGCCCTCAATGACCACTCCATACTGGTCATTGAGCTAGGTGTTTCCCAGATAAGCAACCAGCACATGAGCACAGTCATTGGGCTGGTAAGAACCAGCCTCAATGAACAGTGTCTTCCGGTTATTGAGAGGGGTTTTTACACAGCTCAATGATGGGTGCTGGTCATTGAGCTGGGCAACAACCCTCCTTGATGACCATTATTTTATTGATCATTTAGGGGGATTGTTTCCCACCTTGCTGACCAGTATTACTGGTCATTGAAGCAGATTTTAACCCACTTGGTAATTGGTACATATGAGTCATTATGCTGGGTAAAAAAGCCTCAATGAACAATACATACTGGTCATCAAGGATGTTTTATTATCCAGCTCAATGGCCGGTACATGGTCATCAAGGTGTGTAAAATCCATCCCCAATTAAAAGTATTTTTGGTTCCTTGAGGCTGATTCTGACCCATCCCAATGACTGGTATATACCATTCATTCTGTATGAAAAAATCTGCTGTAGTGACCAGGTACTTTATAATGAGGAAGGTTGCGTCCCTCTTGATTACCAGTACAGACCAGTCACTGGGCTAGCCTAAAAACCAGCCTCAATGACCAAAAGATACTTGTCATCAAGGCTGGATTTTAACCAGCTTGATAAATATTTACTGGCTATTGAGATGGGTAAAAAACCATGTCTTGGGAAAGTATATAACACTCATTGAGCCAGGTTTTCCTAGCACAATATTGAGCATTGATACCAGTAATCAACCCATTCATTTCCCAGTTGAATGAAAATTATGTGCTTTTCATTGATCCAAGGGGCTACTGCTCCATTACTGGTGTGTACTGGCCATGGAGTCTGTCAAGCCGCAGTCCAAAAACTAGCATGTATGGTCAATTGTGGTGAGCCTTTGACAGCTTGACCCAAATTGATCATCAGGCTTTGAAATGCACAAATCATTACCAGCCCAAACCAGCCATTAGGAAAGGAATTTTAGAGCTCTACAACCATTACGTACTGTGAATTGAGCTGTGAAATCATGATCCTGATGATATTCAAAAACTGGTCATAGAAACGGGCTGGCTTTCATGGCCCCATGACCAGTATTAATGAAGCAAATTTCCCCAGGAGGGGACAATAATGTAACCTGTCTATTGATTATGGATTTTATAGCTAAAAAATGTCATTTACACTCCACCACACGCATGTACTGATAAATTGAGGTCCATAATCATGATTGAGTTGAGGTAGAATTCAATGTAAATTCAATCAAAGTCATTCATAGATTCACACTCTGTAAAATATCACTTCATCATTAGTTCAACTCTAGTTCTCCTCATTGAAAGGAATAGTTCATGAACAAGATGGGATTAACTTACTTCAGACATACAACCAAAACAAAGGTTGAGTTAAGCTATGGCACTTCCTGTAGAGTGCCCCCTCGGCTCCCCTGGTGGTTGTCGTGTTGGGGTCATTTGGTGTCACCTGTCTGACAAGTAAGCAGTCTTCCCAATATCTCTTTCTTCAAAGTTCCATTGGAGCTTTGATCTTATCCTTCAACACTCTTTCTCTTTCTTTCTTCTTCATCTAGAGGCATAACCCATCATCCAATCATAAAGAAATCTTCTCATTATCATCCTAGTCCAGTGGAGCTACTCATCCACTCAGGTTTCCTTATAAGTAACCTTGGTCTTAAGCCTAAAGAATAAGGCAGTCTTAAACTGTACCTTCCCCTTCTTCTCAGGTTGAAGAGTTTGTGGCACTGCCCGGCTCTACTCTACTCCCTACTAAAGGTTGAGTCCACATACTTATCCTAAAAGGATACATATATTAGTTTTCTTTCTATTCCTCCTCTTCTTCCTTGTCTCTTTATTTCTTCTGAAATAAACCTTGTTGCTCCCCAATCTTGTGTCCTGCTGTCACATAAGAGACCCAGGCTCAAAACAACCTTGTGTATCCACCCATAGGCAGCTGTGGCTTACCCTTTTTGGTCCAAACTAGCGTAACAATGGCCTGGTTTGGTTTGAAATGGGCCACACCTGCAATTGAGGCAAATTACCACGTACACAGTGGCCCACAATTGATATTTAAAGAGCTTTGTTTTCCCACTTTTGATAATCCCCATCATCCTTTATCATACCCTCATATACCAACGCAATCAACCAGCCTTTTCACTAGGTATTAGCCTTGTTGTACCTGTTATATTGGATCATCACCTCAACCAACAATTACCACGACAAATCCCCAGCTTTCCAATCAGCTCTTGCCTGCTTTTGACGCCTCAAGACCCCTGCCAAGCTTGAAGAAGACCCCTCTGCGTGGAGTTTAGCATTAGTGAGTAAAATTCCCTGTAGCACTTCTGTCTTTGTCATTTCTGGGTGTACTCCTTGTAAAAGGACCAGATAATTAAAGTACCCCTGTGATTTCAGGATCTCATTCACAGAGGGCACAGTAAACACCCCTGTAACTCAGGCCCCTCTTTGATAAAAAGTTTTTGCCTTTTTGTTATATTGCTTTTTCTTTTTTCTACTTTACCCCATTTCACCGTGAAACCCACGTGTGAAACCACCTTTTTATATCTTTGAACCACGTGTAGCTAGAAGAACATCATTCTTGGCATCACGTAGGCTGACAAGTTTACTATTGCGCTAACCATGCTGTCAGTGTGTCACCAAACACATGGACAATTTACATGTGGTGCATTTGCAAATCATACATATTTCCAGACCATTTTGTCACCCAGCCTTTGCATACTATCAGCTCATGATCTGTCATCCCTGGTGCAGCAATGATACCTGTTGAAAGCCAACTCCTCAAACTTTTTCCACCACCTGCCTTCACCCCCACCAGCCTACCATGACACCATTCAATCTTTTGGTGTTTTAGCTTTAGCTGTATGTCAAAGGGACGGGTGAATGTAAAAAATTGGTTTTTACAAAAAGTGCACAACTCAATGTATAAGTGTGTGCAGTGAAAAATTACATATATTAATATGAATTATATATAATTTTATTAGGTGTCATGCACAATGGAGAAAAATTTCCAATTGGAAAAAGGCCTTGTCAAAGGTTCCCTGTAAAAATTCATCTCCAGTTCACATTGCAGAGTTTCAAAAGCTATTTTTTACAAAGGGATACTTTGTGAAAGGGGGATCCTAAATGGACACAAATAATTTACTGCATGTAAACCAAGTTTTTGATGTTCTAACATTCATAGTGCACCAAGAAAACTTGTTTACAGCACTTGAGAACAACAAGACATTGGTGTGCACATGTGAGCACACCAAAAAAATTGATTTCAATGGAAAAAAGTGTATCAAGAGCCAGGATATTGGTGTGTAAGGTTGTGCACACCATATTTTGTGGTGTGCATGAGTGGCTTAAACCTCAAAAACCAGCTTTGTGTATTCTGAATCTGCACACCTGAAATTTTGGCCCTACTGGTGTACATCAGAGCATCTCCAACGGTCCCTGAAGCGCTAAGACTTGGGCTCGCGGCCCTGGACCACATTTCACAGGGTGACACACACCTGTCCACAGATGGCTTGCAGCGGACTCGCCACATGTGGTGACCCAACACTGAATGTTGCTCACCACCAGCCTGGCACCACCTGCAAAGAGCAGTAGAGCTACTTTGCATGTTGTACTTGGTATATTTTCTTCTTGTTTTTCATCTTTTTTTGGGGGAGCAACTTGTGTAAAATGGTCTTATTTTGCTCTCCTTTCTTTGGTTGGTATTTTCTGTAAATTGACATTGATCACCGTTTGACCAAAAAGAAAGGAAGGGAAGAGTGAAGACTTGATTTTGGACATGTCTCAGAGGTTTACTCATGGAGGAGGAACGGATGTTGGTGCTGTGGTGTGGTGTTGCAAAAAGGTGTTGTGCGGTGAGAGATGTGTTTGTTGGGTTGGACGAGACTCGCCAGAAGGAGCGAGTTGTCACGAGTTGGGACGACCCTGAAGCCGTTTGGCGAGTCGGGTGGTGGGTCTGCTGGTCCCCGTTTTTTGGTCCGACTTGCTAGATCGGGGTGTCGGGTCTCGGTTTAGGGAGTCCATTGGAGATGCTCTCATACTACACACCAAATTTACTGGTGTATACTATGGTGTGCACCAAATCGCATTGGTATGTATCAAATAAAAATTGGTTTTCATACTCACTGTACCCCTTTTTGATTCCCATGAACTAAACTATTGGTGTGCATTTAGGCTTCTCTGATTATTTTATATAGCCCATATAGTTGACCTGCAGGAATTGATTAGAGACTAGAGTTCACGGCGGCTGCGCCGCTGCACTCTGAGTGACTAAGCCCCTTCACCACATATGTTTCAATTTCTCCCATAGTTGTCCTTGGCTTGGTTTGAGATGAGCCTGACCACTACTGCCAGTCAACCACCCGCAAACCAACAGGTTGGCCGCCATTCCTTCTCACACAACCCCTTTTGTCCCCGTCACTCCACCTCCGCAAACTCCCTCCGCCAGCCCTTTCTAGCAACCATATTGCAAGCCAACGCTCTGACAAACAGTCCCCATCCTACCCCCGCCAT